>VXAC01004558.1:146287-278210 GCA_013399225.1 Rhipidura dahli | reverse complement strand
CCAGCGCGGGGGGTTTGCCACGCCGGCGGGGCGCATTTTGCGCGGCTTCTCCGCCGCCGGGCGCGGCCCCTCCGTTCCCCGGGCAGTGCCGGGCGCGGCCGGCAGGGGGGGCGCGCGGATCGCTGCGGCCGGAGCGGGGCCGGCGGCGGGCGGGGAAAGGCGTCCCAGGAGCTCATCGGCGGCTGCCGAGCGGCGTGTCAGGGGCTTNCAGGAGCTCATCGGCGGCTGCCGAGCGGCGTATCAGCGGCTTATCAGCCCCAGGAGCTGCTCACACGGTGGGACAGAATCGCTTTGTCGCTGTCCTTCTGACATCCATAAGGAAACCGACACCCCCACCTGACTGGCTCAGAGCATAACAGGAATTTCAAACATCTATTTCGAGTCTCATGAGGAGTGGCTGAGGGAGCTGGGGGTGTTTAGTCTGGAGAAAAACAGATTCCAAGGGGACCTTATAGCAGTCTACCACTACCTGGAAGCAGGGTGTAGCGAGGTGGGGCTCAGGCTCTTCTCCCAGGTAGCAAGAAATAGGATGAGAGGAAATGGCTTCATGTTGCATCAGTGGAGGTTTAGGAAATCTTTCTGGAGGTTTAATGGATGTTAGGAAATCTTTCTTCACTGAAAGTTCTGTCGAGCGTTGAACAGACTGCCCAGGGAAGTGGCTGGGTCACCGTCCTGGATGTGTACAAAAGACATGTGGACATGGCACTCAGAAATGTGGTTTAATTGTGGGCTTGGCAGTGTGGGGATACCTTTACGCTCCTAGAGGTTTATTTCCAACCTAAACTATTCTATGATTCAGATACAGTGCTGTAGACATCAAACTAACTTCTGACAATCTGGACTTTGTTTTGCTGCTGTGGCTGGGACTTCCTCTGGTTCGAAACATATTCCAAAAGCCTGTACAGATGCATTGGGCCCAAAACTAATGTTTTTTGGAGTACCCTCTCCTACAACCATGGATATTCTAGACAAGATTTAATTTTGGGTAATTTTTTTCAAGAGTAAAATTATAATATGCCTCCACTGCATCACTTAAATTTACGTAAACATGAAAGATATTGTATGAGTATCTTGTTCAATTTTGTATCTGCTTAAATGCTGCTTACCTACCATTATCTTTTTTTAACTACTTAATGACTTTTTTTACTAGTAGCAGAATCTGTGTAAGAGGTCCCATCATGGTTGATCCTTGTCCTTTTCTTTGGTTATTAAATCAGATTGGTGCCCAAATACAGAGAAGCGGCATAAAGCTGACAAGCTAAACAATGGACTGCCCCTTTCTGTTATTAGATTTCTTTTTGTGTAGATTCTAATAATGATTTTCCCATCATAATCAATCTAGCTCAAAACTTCTATGTTTAGAAAAGACTCTTGTACTGTAAAGCATATGAATTTTTTTCTGGGCCAAACTACCCACAAGCATCACTTTCTCACTTCAGTTTTCTTTTACCCTTTTGAAAAAGAAGGGTGGTAGTGATTTAACATTAATGATAACTGCTTTGCTATGAGATTCATCTGCATATGGAGGTGCTGGTATACACAGGCAACATGCTTGCAAAAACCCTCTTCTCCTCTGATAAATCCCCCACCACTGGAAGTCTCCCACCAATGGGAGATTAGGCATGAATCTCAGCCCAGCTTCCCAGTAGCTTCCTGACCTCCAATTTCATCTATTTTTCGCTCATCTGAGGGAATATTTATGTACATGAAAATACACTGGTTGATTATAACAGAACCAATTGCAAAATTACAGTCTAGTTGTATTTCCTTTCTCTTATTTGTTTCTTTCTCCTTTCTTAAGGGATGTTCCACATCATCAGAGTGTTGTTTAGATTGGGGAATCATAATACTTGTCTCCTGTCTTTGTGACATATAAGTAGCATTTGCACAGGGCTTTTGACAAATAAGTAGGTTTTAAAGCATAACAAACAAATAACAGTAACAAAAAAACCCAAACCCAAGCCAACAAACCAAAAACCAATAACTCAACCAAAATAAAGCCAAAAAACAAAGAAAAAGGCCATACATGCATTTATGTTGCTTGAATACTTTGCAGAGAAATGTGCCTTCCCTCTGGAATAAGAAACTTGTACTCTCCATCTGAAGTCTTTGACTGCACTAAACACAAGCAGCCAGCTTCTTTCCCATAAAAGAAGGCCTTTTTCTTTTGAGCTCCCTTACACTTGAAGACGTTTATCAGCCATGATCTTTAGCAGGTCAGTTAGATATCTTGGGCAACATTCACATGACACCTCACACAACAACAAATGGACCAAGATCTTGGACTTGCCATGGAATTTTGTCAGTGTGCAGAGGAAGATCCAATTATTTGTAACAGCCTGTGTTGCCAAGGCAATCTAAACCATTTAGTACAGGAAGCTCCAAACTTGCTGCTCAAGCACCTTGCATCCCTATGGTTTGACTGAAAAGTGACTCAGAGCAGATTGCTAGCTGTCTGGATGTCACAGCGTTGACTTTCTGTAAATTATGTGGATTACTGTCTGAACTGAGTCTTTTACATCGTGTCAATAAAGAAGACTGCACTGTGCAGCTGAAATCTTCCCATCAGTACTGGTCTGTCTGCTGAGTTCAAATATTCTTTGTTTTGTCAAATGTCTATGCAAACTTCTCATCTTTGCATGATATTCTCAGCTAAAAGTGTTAATCATGTACTAATTGAAAAAACAGGGGAAAGAGTATTAGAGGAAGAATTATTTTTTTTGTTAAAAGTCTATAAGCAAATATTCCTGGGCTTCTTCAGGTTTTCTTCTGAGGTCCTGCACTTCTAGGAATGATATACTTCCTAGGATCTAATTCTGCTAAATGATATGGCAGAAAGATACACTGAGAAAGGCTGAGGAAAATAAGTTTGAACTTTGGAAGTGTTGCAGAAAACAGAGAGAATGGGATAATCTAAAGCAACAATTTAATGAAAATTGTAACTATGTGATGTTTTGTTTCCTTCACATTTTATTAATTGCGATTGCCTTGCTTTAGAGTATTTAATGTCTCTTTTGCTCTGTGTTATATTTGCTTATGCTCCCATTCAAGTCTTCAGGACTTTTCTTATGCTTTTGAAAAAATAAAATCTCTCTTGTCACAGGTAGTATGAAAACAGCATGGCACAAAGCAACTTTCACAATTTCAATTGTTGATAGTGCCTGCTATAGAAATTTTGGAAGAGTGATATGCGTTTTCTTTCTCTCATGAGCAGCACAGGGTAGAAAAAGTGGCACCTCCTAATGCTTATACCTCACACATTGACAGGCCCCAGCAGAACATAAATAGTATGTGTAATTTATGTCAAAAAAGCAAGAAAAACAGTATGATGGCAACATGCTAATGACATTGCAACTTCCCCAGTGTTCCTCAATTCCTATAGACTTTTCTGTCTGCTTCTGCTGTGCTAGACAACGCCTGTCAGCCTCCCTTCCTCCAGAGGGGTGCACAGGGAGTGCCCTCAGATGCACAACCTTGCTTTGCATGTCCAACCACCTTAACGTGTATTTTAGGAATGGTGAGTTTATACTCCCTTATAGCCTAGGACAGCATTCAGAGTGATGGTTCCATATTTACCAAAATATTTATTTAAAAATACCAAATGAGCAATAGAGAGCTTGCAGAAGCAGACTGACAAAGGGTGGAGTAAGAAGAGCCACATCAGATGTCACTGCACTCTGCACTTCTTCCCTTTAAAGCAGTCCCAGCCACTTAGAGTCGTGTGGGGTAGGGAACGAAGGGAACCTGAGTTCATGGCACTTCAGACTTGGATGCATCTGTAGCTAGGGCACATGAAAAATCTGTGTACAGCATATTTCTTTAATACACATCATAATCTAAAGAGCAAGATTATATCATGCATAAAAATTCCACAGAGCCTGGCTTGCTTGGATCCGGTTTACCTCTTCAAAGCTGTACATAGAGTTTTGACAGTTAAATTTGTCCTCATTTAGCCACTTGTTTTCAAATAATGATTTTCTATGTAAAAAGCATTATTGCCCAGATGGTACTTTTTATAAAGTACAATAACAACGTTGTATAAATTACTGAAATGACTGAACACATGACATTTTATAAACACCTGATTTTTTTACCTTTTATATGAGGGATGTAAAGTACTTTACTAACAGTAATACAGACCTATCTACTCTCCTGCTTTCTGTATTTCTTCTCTGCCTCCTGCTCTCTTGTTCCATCAGTTACAGCTCAAATTAATTCAAGTACCACAAACCTGGCTCTTGCGCTGGGACCTATCTGGTCATAAATATCTGGCCTGGCTGATAAATGTTCAGTGGGCATCTGCTGATCACAGTCTCCAAAAAAGAGAGGGATATTCATCCTTTTAGAAGGAAAAATGTGAACTTCTACAAGTCATGTCCCACCCAGTCTTCATCATTACACCAAGATTATTTTTAACTGATCTGAAGGACGGGGTTTAATTATTTCACAGGAAATATGCAGAGAAAGTTGCAGTTAGAAAACTCTAAATTCTGAGTTAGGTTACACCAAGGATAGTAAAAATAGAATATTGGTTTTGACTTTTTTTTCTCCCTAAGAATTGTACAACATCTCAATGGCAAATCAGGGGAGAAAACCCTAAACTACCAGGAGTGAGGTAGGTCCCAGGTCATGAGCCCAACGCTCCCTAAGAGCCAAGGTTAATATTTATCTATGCCCTGTGGCAGTAATTTTGAAGGTGTTGATCTTAGGGATTAATTACTGCTTTAAACAGGCAGTTAACAGTTTAAACAACATTTTTATTGGCATACAGTAGTTAAATGTCTAGTAATGTGCTGATGGGTTTATGATGATCAAAGTGAATTAAGAGTTCATCTTTGAGTTACACACTCTTGGAGGCACTGGGTCATTTGAGTACCCTGGGTTCATGTATCTGAGATGTTCAGAGAGTGCTGTACACAGAGAAGAAAATGTTCATTTTTAAATACTGTACTTCAAACCATTTTATGTTCTATTCATATAATATGAGCTGAAATGAAGCTCTCAGGCTACTGCTGCTCCAGTGAACTGGTGCCTGAGCACATGTGTTCCTGAGGACACAGTCCAGGCTCTGGTGCTCATTTTTCAGAGCTGGTTTTCCAAGGGATACACCAGGAGCAGAAGTATAAGGGTTCACAGGTCCTACACTGTACTGTGTTCACAGAGGTGGCTGAAGAACTGGCTGCAAATCTCATTACACTTATAAACATGCTGTTTGGATTCAATACAGTTGCTTCAGCATTTATATGACCACTGGCATTAGGGGAACCCAAAGATATTTGTAATTTGATTTATTATCTCCATTTTCATGCCTTAGTGATTGGGCATTTTGAGACCTTCAGTGTGAATAGAAGCATGGTACCTGTGTGCTGGCTGCCTGCTATAGGTGCCAACTCAAACAGTGTGGCTACACCTGCTTTCTGCAGGGAGCCACAATCCAATGGCATCCTGTGGAGTGAGCTTTGCATACAACCCTGGGCATGTGTGCCAGAGCAGGTTGTAAAAAAGACTAGAGGGAATCTCTGAGGGGAAGGCAGCACTCCTTCCCTGTGACTGCAGTGTGACATGGAGAGGTCTCTGCCACATGGCTGGTTGGAGATAGGAAGCACAGTGCCTGAGCCTCGGTACCAGGAGTACTCAGTCCCCAGGACACAGACTCCTATCTCTGTTTTCCAGCTCTGTTCAAAAATACTGTCTCTGACTTCTGTTAATGACTTGATTCTAGCAGGCAAATTAATCAGAGACAATTTTTGATAAATGTTTCTCCCATATAAAATTATGACAGTTTGTTGTCTAAGTATAGGATGAGAGCATCCTATACTTCATCCAAGATGTGTGACACGTGTATGGAGTGAGGCTATTTAGTGTGGTGCAGCTGGCATGCCTTGCTGCTGTGATTCCATGGAAAGCTGCTCACAAACCATAGCTAGCCTCTTGCCTCACTGCTATTTATTTGGGTTGTCTTGCTTCTTGTTACCTAATTAAAAATGACATGTACAGTTGGGAAGAAGTTGATTGGTCTCTTAAAATAATTTTGACTAGTTGATTGAGGTTTCTAGTTAGTTAATGATGAATTTTGGTATCATGGGGATGCTGCCAGAATGTCACACAGACAAGCCAAGTCTCTGCCTCGAATACACATATGGAATGTGAAACCAGAAGCTGTTTGCAAAAATAAATAATAGGTGTGGGAAGAAAAGTACACTATAAAATATAAGAGATATTTTATTTATAAATCACCTTCTTAAATAAGAAATACTTGCAATTCCTAATTCCAGACTGTCTCTCTGTGCCTCTCCCTTTCCATGGCTACACTGCTGTTTATTTACCTCTTATACCTCAGATTCCTGGTGGCTTATTCCTGCCTTTTTCTCTACTATATATGTCACCCACTGCCTAACTCTTAGCTGCTGAGAATGAGTTAATAAATAGACTGAGTGTGAGGAAGATGTCATGGTCTTAGGGACTGCAAGGGTCTAGATAGATGGAAGTCCAACGCAGCAGTATTGCTATCAAAGTGTTGCATCAGTATTTGACTTAATTCCTGAAAATGCATGTAGTAATATAGATATATAATATGTTAGTTCTGTAGGAGAAAGAACTCTACATTCTGACTCTCTTACAGAGAAAGCAGTAAGATTTTAAGGACTTTATTTTTTGCAAAATCTGAGCTTGTCAGACCTCTGATAGGTTCACATAGACACGGTGAGCTTTTATTTCCTGTAGTTTCAACAGAAATGCAACTTTATGTTGTCTTTCACCAGGTTCTAGAAGAACATTATCAGTATTTTTGGGTTTGTTCCATTTACTGCATTTAAAGTGTTTCCTCTCAGCTGGGAATTCTGTAGCTTCCAAGCTAGGTTGCCTATGTTATAAATCTTGCTGTTGCGCATGTCAAAAGCATCTGTATTGTTCATGCTCTGCTCTCTGCTTCCTTCCCTACTGTTTATCCTCTCCAGAGGAAGTACCAGCAAGGTGATCCTGAGTGCTGGAAGACTGGGCTGATTGCATTGGATAATATCATTACTATTGGCTTCTCCTACTCCTGTTAGAGTCAAACTCTGGCCAAAAAGTTAAGCTAAGCTGAATGAATGGTGAGAGAACACATGGAGTTGAATTTTGCCATTAATGAAAAATACAACATGGGTGAGAATCCAAAAAGCTGCAAAATTGAGATTACTCACTCTTTGGACTCCATGTCTCATTTTAAATGAAATTCATTTTGAAAACATCATTATATTTGTCACATTCTCCTTTTAAATAGACATATAAAACAATTTAACTGTTTTAAAGTTGCAAGCAAGAATAGCTATCCAAACTCTTAATCCCATTTTCCCAGTTTACAGCTGCATCAAAAGACAGTTATAATTAACACATAATTAACCATTAGCTTGTTGAATTATGGGTTTTATCCTTCTCTTGATTGAATGCAGAAGATGTATTATGATTACTCTAGGAATGTGATAATACCAGATTTTTCACAGAAACTTGTAAAATGAAGATTTGGTGCATTCTTTGCAGTTTTTTGTCTTTGCCTCTTGGTGTATAGATTACATCTCTTCCAGGCCATTTGTTATTAGTCCCTTTGATTTGCAGGCTTTTTTCAAAAAGTATGTAGAAGTTAATCAGAGCTCTACAGAATCTCAAGAAAAAAAGTTGATGTTCATCACTTCTACCACAGAATTATATTCAATAAAATTAATTTCCTGTGGATTACTTTATCTAAGTTTATTCTAGATAAAAATTTTAGGAAAATCAGTCTTAATCAGAAAAACCTATCTATGTTTCAAGTAATAGGACTATATTTTTCCTACATGTACTTTAGCCAGATAGTTACATTCTTGCATAACATAAATACTGAAAATTGACCTGGATTTATGTCCTTTTCTATGTGAAAGAGAATTTTTTACATTTTAATTTTAAATATGTCATAGAGCAGCAAAGACTGAGTTTCGCAGTTGGTGGCTCAGGGTGTCATTGAAGTTGATGGTGAGTCTGGCTGATGTGTCTCAACCAGCAGAAGAAATCAGAATATTGGACTCATGCTTTGCTGTGAATATACAAACCCAAAAAGATGAGAGTCTGATTCCTGCCTCTCTCCATATCAGGCAGTAGAAGGATTTGTATCTGGGGCTCACCTCCAAACGCCCTGACCATCCTTGTCAGTGGCACCATTTCCCTCTTTGTGGCAGTTGCTGAGCTGAAAGGTCTGGGCTACAGAGAGGCCTATGAGGAAAGGACTTTCTGATAGGACAGAAAGACTGAGCTCCCAGGAGCATCCTGCTCAGGAAGGGTGAGTAGCTCTCCTATTTCTTCTATGGATAATGTGAGGGATTTTGCCACCAATATTTTGTCCCATGTCTCTAACAATTATGTATCAAGTGCTTCTCATGAACAAGGCTTTTTAAGCACCTGAATCAGAACTTTGCTTTCCTTTAGGGAAGAATGCTGTAATCTTAAGAATTTAAGAGTTAAGGCTCCAAAGGAAAGATGTAGATTGGCGAGTCCGTAGAGCCTGAAGAAACTTCAGTGGGTTTTTCATTGTTAAGTGTTCAACTTTTACCAGTATTTGGAATAATCTTTTTCATTTATACTTGACTAGGGGTCTGCAATTATTCCTTTCATAGGCAAATCACACTATTGTAGTTCCTGCTTTGTGACCTCAAGAACAGATGCACATGTAGCACTGCACTTGAGGCTACATGTTAAATTAAGTCAGGAACTGAAGGCAACGCACCAATGGATTGTTGTTTGTCCCCTGTATTTTTCCTGGTGAGTGTTAAGACACAGAGATAATTCACAGAATAAGTAAACCATTCAACCAAACAACACTGCTGATAAATAATTTCTACCAAACTGCACTTTCAATTAATTTGCAACAGAAGGCACATTCACACAATAGCACTGAAATGCCTGTAGGCATACAAAATATCTTTCTTTTAAAACCAGACAGTTGTTTGGTTTTGCCTAGGATTTACAGTGGAAGATCACTGTTGGACTTCTCATCAGGCATTTTAGATTAGGGCATTTATTTTTATCCTTTTGAAATAGAAACCTCATACCCACTGGGTTCCATTACTGCATACCCTCCTCTTTGATAGGGTCGTGGGCTGGTCTTTGAAAATAACTCAAGTATCCAGAAATTTTGAAAACAATGGACAAAACTTACCCTAAACAGATAACAAGAGGATGCTTGTAGCACTCCCTCCTTCCCCAGGGAATGAGAGGAAATTCAACAGAATTAATCCATGTGCTTTGTCTCTACATGCATAAGCTCAAAGATTGCTTACGAATATAAGAACAACTTGACTTTCCCACATCATGAAAATAAGTTTTTAGGAAATATTTACCTCTGTCATCTGCCAACATATTGGAAAGAACCCAATAAAGTCTCTGTGTGAGACAAAATTCAGACAGGTTGTACAGCATAAACTGTAGCTCAGATGTTTCTGTAAACCACCATTTTCTCCTAAAAGCTGTTTTTTGCCACTCTGTTAATGCTCCCAGCTGTTTACTTGTTCTCAGGTGTGAAATCAAATGCTGGGAAAGCTGGGCTGGGCTGCAGCATGACTGAACACCCATCAGTGTTCCTTTGAAGGAGGAATCTGGCAAGCAGCATGATGTGGGATCATGCCTTAAGTATGCACATGTGAGTATACAGACTTCAGTCCTGAGGAGAAATTTATTTGAGATGATTACTTGCTTGCTCCCTGGAGAGCAAGAAAAGAAAGCATACAGGTAGTAGGAGAAAGTGTTATTGCATGGTAAGTAAGTCTTCCCCTTCATCTGCTTTCAATACCATCTGGATTTTGTAGGGTCAGGAAATATCTTCCATCCAGTTGTGATCTCAGCACTAAGAGTAAATGAGACCACCTCCTCTGAAGTAACTGGAGAAGCATTAGAATGTAACAAACCAGGGCTGTGAGACTTAACATCCCATTTTATTTGCTAGATTATATATAGGTAGAATGAGGTTCTTTGGAATGTGCTACACTAAGAATAAATGTTTTGTGCTCTACTTTTGGTTTACTGAGAGAGAAAATCTTGCTCATTATACCTGTACTCAGAAGCCACTATGCACTGATTTTCCATATACACCGAGGAAGCTGAGTTGGAGTAATTCCAGGTACAGTGTGTGACATGATGCAACCTTGTTGCAACTCATCTGCAGCAATAACACATATTGCAGCAGAAATGTAAAGAAAGAGAAATAGAGTTTGTTTTCCTAGAATTTGTAATTGAACTCTGAGCATGCATATGTATTGGTAAAAGCCCCTGAATTTTATTAATTCTAGATATGTAGGAACCAATATCATGTGAATGTAACCTTTATCTGGATGTTGAGTTCCCATTTATTTTGCCCTGTATGATTGATTACATAGTGAACTACAGTATTTTGCATAGCTATTAAATAAATAATGGGTATGAGACTTCACATGGTCTGGGAAGGAAGCCTCTGGATCCATTCCTTCCCTGTTACAGAGAAGGAAAAGTTCAAGGAATAAAAACTAATCATTGTGATGGAGGAAGTGGTCTTAGGAAAATAAAGAGACTTTTAAACACATCCTTACTCAGTTTCTGGTTGAGCAACTGTGCAATCCTGGGCAAATAATTTAGATTTTATCTGTAGAATATAATGTAAGATCCTGCAGAAATACCCACAGTGACTTTGACTGAACTGTGAGAACAATTTTTTTCCTCATCTCACTGAAATTTTCAGTTCTTGCAAAGCTGGGACATGTCACATAGATCACATGGTACTGGAATAATAAACTATGCCTTTATCAAATCAGGTATATCATCAAACCACTGAAACTCTTGAGCAGGATGTTTTATTTGGCTGGTTGGTTGGTTTGTTTTTGAAAGGAAAAACACCTTAATAGGAATAGGGAACTTCAGAAAATAAAAACTCTCCTTGTTTCTGAATCTGTTTTCCTTAGATAAAATGGAATTCCTTCTAAAATTGCAGTGTGGAATTAAGTGGAATAATCTGTAGATCTGAAAGAAAGATTTTTTTCAGTATTGGTTGTTGCACTTCTGCCTGTGTATTCAGGGAACCATGAGTGTGTCAAGGAGAAGTGTAAACTGGACCTGGCCTGGTTGGTCCAATGTGTTTATCAAGACAACTTTGCCATGTGTTTGGGGAAACAAGGAAGCAAGCTGACCTTTCTGGTCCCTGTTATGGGACTGGGAATGTCTGTGATTCTAGTTAGGGACCCTGGTGAATAGCCCTGACTCTGGGGTCAGCCAGAGCAGCCAACAGAGCTGCTGCCATTTCAAGGAGCCCTTCAAAATATTTAAGTGCATCCCATCACAATTCATGAATCCCTTTCTGTGTCTGCCTGTGTGCTGGAAAGGCTGCAAACTAGGAGTGACAGAATGGTTCCTGGGCTTCCACCTGACTCCTGCCATCCCTTCCTTGCCTCTGCGTGAGACCCCACGTGCTTGGACGCACGGTGTCTCAGAGGCACTGCTCCTACAGCACAGGTGTGGACAGTGCATGACTGGGGGAGTGGATTCTCTTTAGCAAGGCAGCCCGAGTGCAGTGTGCTGGTGGGAGATGCTCTGGCTGCTGCATGGCTCTGCCACACCTCGCTGCTGTGACCCCTGGCAATCCCACATTGCCCGTGATCCACCCTCTTGGGGCAGGGGCACTGAGAAGCAGGTGCTGTGGTAGGGAACAAAACTGGAGACAAACAAGCAAATGTCAAAGATGCCTGGTAGTTCTGCATGGTTCTTGAGGGTCTCCATGGCTGTTATCCCTCAGGAAAAAGGGGGACAGAAGGGGAAGTCACCTCAAGCCAGCAGAAAGGGGCCACGTAACAGCAACAAAGTGAACCAGCTCTTCTGTGAAATCCTTATCTGAAAAACATCAATTGTAAATTTACAATCTCAGTTTTCCATATTTGCATGTGAATAAATCTGTTGCTTAAACGCTCTGCAGAAAATGAATGAGGCATTTTTGTAAATGTGTGTTCATATTTGAAAATATGAAGTAAAAGTCTAGGAAGCCTTTGTACACCCACCTTTGCTGTCCCCCTTTCAGCTGCTCTGAGGCCCTTTCATAAAGTGTTCTTTTTTACTTACAAGAAAAGCATGTATTGTTGCCATGTTTGTGCTCTGGTATTTTCACTTTGCCTCAGAGGGAATATAGCTGTTTTTTTGCTAACCCTTCAGATCAGTGACTGAACCTACAGTTTTCTTCCCTTTTCCTCTCTGATCTTAGATGAGCAAATATCTTGGAAATACATTTCACAATAATTGCAAAGACAGAGTAATAAACCACAGCAGAATTAGTTCTAGTGGTGGTGATGAGTTATGGGAAGTTCTGTATGCAAGGAAGAAAGCAAACTGAGAAGTTGGTTTTCAGAAGCAGAAAAACAAGTGCTAAGTTGGTCTGAACAGTTCAGAGGTGGAAGAATATTCTGATTTTGACCAAAGCAACTGTAACATTGATGCTTTGCTTTTTGCTTTGTATTCTTCTCTCTTTTTCTTTCTCTCTCTATATTGAATATATAAAAAATCTAAAGCAAGATAAGAATTTATCATTTTTTTTATTTTATTGTAGGGGATATTACTTATTGGTTCAATTGCATTGGTTTCTTTCCAGATGCAAGATGTTTTGCAGGTTGAGTAGGAACAGCTTCCATGGGAACAGGTCAGATGCCTGGCTAAATATTCCAGGCAGTTCTTTTAGCATGAATTTGTAGTTGTGATACATGAACACTGAAGGTGTTTGCACTCAGTATTTTTGCAAATATCCCCTTGGTGGTTTTTTCAGTGAAGCATTATTGCTATTTAGAAGACCACTTACTTTCATGGGAAATATTGTGCAAAGTGCTCCACATTACTGTTGGCTGATATTTATTTAACAGCAAATACTAGTGCAGGAACTCAGATCCAAATTCCTCTAAATTTCATGAATATTCAAATCCTGTTTATTGTCTGTGCATTTTTTATTTGTCTCTAACAAATACCAAAGACATTATTTAAGATAGTTTCTTAAGCAGTTAGCAGAGTCTTATTCTGAGGAACATGCCCCAGAGAAAGTTTCCATATTTAATGATGGGTGCCTGTACAGCCCATACACACTTGCAAATCGGTGTTATGCATATGATAACTATGCAGTAGTACAGAAGATAGTCTGGAATTGTTCAGTCACCATCTCTCACTGGTTTTTAATTAGTTACCTTAGTTTAGACACCAAACAGAAAATTACTATCCGTCTGAACTGCCTTTCCCGATTACTATTTGGCAACCCTAATTTCAATATGCGATATAAAACAGCTCTCTGAAAACTTTTAAAGAAACACAGTTGTCTTAGAAAATTAGCTAAACCTAGTGAGGGTTAAACTTAACTTTTTTCCTGTAAGTGTCATTCGCCCGACCTAGAATTCTTTAATAGATACAGAGCAGAGCAGAACTGAAAGTATTTTTAATTTCAGTGCTTTGTATATTTACAGAGGGATTACAACAAACTTCTACACTTTATCTACATTTTAATAGGTCAGTGCGAACATATGAAGTGTATTAAGGTGGACTGACTGACTTATTAAACGTGCGTGAGTTCGGCCAGAGCCCCCAGCAGTTGCATGCAGCAGGGGCTGGGCAGACGTGCACGGCTGAGGTCACGCATCCAGCCAGCTTGTAAGATGATCCCTCTGCACCGAGGCATCAGCCATCCTTAGCATAGGGGCGCACTCATACACGCATTCCTGTCAAGTCATCTTGTGAAAGGCTGCTTGCTTCCAGCTTGGCTTGAAAGTGCAACCTTAATAAAACTCACTGAAGCCTGAGAGAAAATAGCAGTTCTGCAGCAGATAGTGTAGGGGAAAGAGACTGGGATATGCATATGCAGCTGACTAAAGCAAGCTACATGCTGGACTGTAACGGAGAGGAAACAATAAATCTTAACTACTATGCAATAAATATTCCCAATTTTAGCTAAGGAAGCTATCCTCACAGTGAAATTAAAAAAAAAAAAAAAACAAAAAAACCCAACAGTTTATCCAAGCTTGATTGTCAAAGTGTGCTGCTCCAGTCCTTTTTCCAAAGACTTTAAGGGAAATTAGGAACAAATTTAAGAAGGAGGAAGAAAAAGTTTTTCTGAAAGCAGGAAAGGAAAGTTATAATAACATGTCAGTTTTCTTTTCCTCTGCTTTGCTGGCAGCGATTCTTGCTCTTGTAGGCTGTACTAACCAACGCCGGGGTGCAGAAGGCAGTGGCAGAAGATTTAACCGGGTTCAGCACGGGCAGTGCACCTACACTTTCATTCTGCCAGAACAGGACGGGAACTGTCGTGAAAGCACCACAGACCAGTACAACACAAATGCTCTTCAGAGAGATGCTCCTCACGTGGAACAGGATTTCTCTTCCCAGAAACTGCAACATCTGGAACATGTGATGGAAAATTACACTCAGTGGCTGCAAAAAGTAAGTGTTTACTTTTTTTGTTTCTCACTAAATGTTTTTTTTTGGGGATATTTATGCTGTTCAAAGTTTTCCTTAGTTTCTATGAGAACAGAAGTAATAAGGATTGATATAGTTCTTGGCTGTGTGGGAAAGAAATGTTTTAGCCAGCGTGCACCCTTCTTAGTGACATTGCTCTTGGGAGAGGAATTTTCTTCATTTTATTGAAAGATGCAACTTCTTAAGGTTTTTTTTTGAGAAACTATATATGTGTGTGAGTCAGAGAACACAAAAATCCTCCAGAGACTCTACTAATAGAACTTACTAAATTCTTATAAGCTCACAGATTCAGCTCAGATGTCATGCAGGATACCTGCTACTCTGACAGCAAAAGGGAGCATTTAAAAAAATCAGCATTTAAAGGCACTGGGTTAGGAAGATCATTGCTCCCTCATAAACAGATCCTATAATTCAATTCTACCCACCTTATTGGTGGAAAGAAACAGGAAAATATATAGGCATTCACACTTCTAAAACTTCACAGTAAATCTTTTTAACCATATTGAATACAGTGATCTTGAAACAGCCTGCTTCAGTTTGTGTTTGTATATGTGCATTCTTTCCTAGAAAGGGAAAAATGGGTTTCAAAGTGTTGAAGTTACTTAATAGAAGTAATTAATTTTATGAAGTTTGGGTCTGAAAGGCTTAAATATGTGAATACTTTCACTCATATGAGCAGTCCCATTCATCTTAGCATGATTACTCACGTGTGCAAAATTACATACCTTGCATGGATGTTGTCCATGCCTTGGTAAAGAAAATGCTTTGGGGTAGCTGGCCAGTTAAAATAAATAAACAATCCGTGTACAGCTATTTGTGATATTCCCATTTACATGCTGGCATTTTGATCTGGCAAAACTTAGAAAATTGCACAACTGAGTGATGCAACTAATCATGTAATATGGTACAGAAAACTGCTATATGTGCCCATTTGAGAGAGACATGACTTAATTACAACACGAGTTCACACTAAGAATGACCATCAATAAAACTCTAATGAAGACTCTTGCTAGGTGGGCTGAAACTTCATATTAGCATAGTTACTGCTAACCTATCTCATTTACAAATTTTGTTTCATCCAGACAGTATATAAGACAGAAATATGTCAGAAAGCATATACAGCCACTCCCACCCTTTAACTCTACTAGAATTTTTAGAGAGGATTTCCTGGTTTTTTTTGTAAATTATTTCTTCTCTTGCATCTCTGGCTATAGCAAGAGAGAAAAGATTCTGTGTAGAAAATACAACCAAGTATTTAATTTTTAGACTACTTCCCTCATTTTGTAATGTCTTGATCTGCCTTGGGGAATACAGGGCTGGAAATAAGTTGTTTTATGTAGAGGAAAAGAAATTATTTTACTGTGCCTTGGCAGGCTGAGACAAGCACTAAAAGGAGGAAAGTTGTTTTCTGTTTTTATTCACATATGATTTTACTTGAGGAAATTGCCTGCTGAATCATGCTTCTAAGACTTAACTTATTCTGTGTTTGTCCACTAGAGACTGAACTAAGATCACTGTTTCACTGAACATGAGGAAATATGAGTCTCTGGAGTGTGAATGTCTGAGGGTTAGTCCTCTCACACTTTGGAGGGAAGTGATTAAGCAGGTAGGAAGCCCAGTGAAAGGGGTTTATATCTGAGGAGTGTTGTCTTCTGCAATGATTGTAAAACTGGCTGAGGGCAGAACTGTCCCCCTCCTCGTTTCCCTCCCAGCCCCCAACCCCCTGCACCCAGGGGTTAGCATAAAACTGGGATTATGCATGTATCCCCATGTGTCAGTTTTCCTCAGAATGAAAGGACCAGTTTCTCTGTGTGAAGGGCCATGTCTCACTCTGAACAAATGAGGTTGATGCAGCTCCTTTATAGCATCTCTGAATACTGAATTTGCTTTGTTGTTGTTGCCACTACAAAGCATCTCGGCCATAACTCATTTCCTTTCAAAACATGCATAATGCTCAAGTGTAATGAATATATTACGTAGATATCTCACATCTCATTTTTACACTCTGCATTTATTTTTCCCCCTAAACTTTCTGCACTAAATATCATTTTACAATGCACCTGTTGTGAATGAACTAAAGAATAATTAACAGCTGTAGGTCTTTTACTGAGCAGAGTACTTTTAATAACAAATAATGTTTAAGAATTTTAGAAATAGTCTGACTTACATGAAGGAGCTATGTTGATTGCTTCAGATAATATATATAACTTACAATAAAAATGTTTGGCAAGGTGAATTGTTTTCTCAGCACAAGTGTTCCCCTGTGATATTTAAAAAATACTTGCAATGAAATTTTGTAAGAATTATGGCTTGCTTAAATTTAGTATTTTAATTTAAAATTGTTATTCTTCAATATCTAAACTATCAGATTTCTAGAAGAAAAACAAGTATACTTTTCTGTCAAAAAGTAAATTTTTTTATTTTCTTAAACTCAAAAATGCTTCTTTGATGATCTGCAAGCCTGATAGTAGATAAAAATGCCATTGCTTGAGGAGCCAATTACAGGCAATTAAGGCCCAGCCTTGTCCCTTATAATTTGCATATCTATAATCAGTGTAACTGGGGTTGGTTGACAAACCAGGCATATGGCAAAATGCTCTGCACAGAAACTACGTGGAAGAGGATGACTTGGTAAACATTTTTTGAGATTTTCCTAGAACTGTTTATTTTAATACCGGATAACTTTCCCCATTGTTTAAGCTTGGGTTTCATTTCTGCAATATGTTTATACTGATAGTTCAAAACAAACAGTTCATCACATTTTCTTTCTTGCAGTAACTGCCTGGCTCAAGTGACACTGTTTGGTATTTAGTTGCAGTGTCTGAGTATTGCCAAAGAGGAGTTACATGAAATGTTATCATTGTGTCTTGCTTAGGAAGCTGCTGTTGGCTTGCTGAGCTTACGGTATCAATAGACTCAGTGTACATTCAGGATAGCTGTACAGATGAGTGTTCCATATACTTTTCCTGCCATCTAAGTGATAGTAATAATTGTTATAACAGTAACAAGTGAGTTTTACTTTCTTTCTTTTCTTCTTGCTCATTATCTAAGCAGAATATCATAAAAGTTTAAAAATATTGCTTAATAATAGTATACTATTAGAAGCTAACACATATAAGTGTTACAAATAGGTAGATACACTTAAACAAGAAACAAAAAAAAAAAAACCAAACCAAAACAAAACCAAACAAAAAACTTCAACTCACTTCCTTTCCCTTCAAAGTGCCTGTGCTGTTATTTACCAGCTACAACTGAGGAAGTATGAAATTATGCTCTGGATTCAGTCATTAAAGAAGGAAATTATGAGTGATTTTTCTGGGATATATCTATAACCATTTCATAGTCTAAAGTTTATTTTTACAATGGTTTTGATGAATTATTTTTTGTGGCATTTTTTGTGATCTTTGTTGACTTCCTTATTTTGCAATGGTACCAACACAAGTGCTCACCTAGTACTTAAACCAGTTAGGGATCTGGGTTTTGAGGGGGCTAGTCACTACATAGAAGAAAATGCCTCTTGGAAAGACTGGTGTCTGTCACTGTGTGCTATGGCTCCACTGGAAGTCTGGGTTGATGAAATGGGAAAACCCCTTACATGTGACCCTTGCTGTGAAGCTGAGTGAAAATATGACAGAGCAAGCTGAGTGAAAATGTGACTGAGCCTGTCTTCAATAGGACAGATCTAAAAAGCTGTAATAATATCCTATCAGGGAAATTTATAGTAATGTGCAGATGGAGATGTTCATTGTGTATGCAAAAATTTTGTCATATTAAGAAACCAATTTTTCCTAGTTGAACTATCACAAGAAATAGTAAAAGTTCTATATTATTTATAATTATGTTTCATTGGGCATTTTGCAATGTAACCTGAGACCTAGAAGTTCACATGATATTTGGATGTTAAGTGCAACCAGGAGATGCATGATGAACTCCTGATAACTCTCACAAACAAAAAGTGGTCATTGGATTTGGAATCTGCTATTCTGCATGTAGGAGCATTACTAACACAGCTGTGTAAAGAATGGCTTTGCAGTAAACCTTTCTTCTTTCAAGGTAGACCAGGGCTAAAAGGAAACAGTGAGAAAGTTTCATCCAAAACTGGGCACTAGCTTCCTATTTGGCGTCCAGCTCAAACCTGTATTTATTTTCTAGACAGAGAGGCTGCTTAGTATTCTGGGTGCTCCTTTCTGCTTTGGAGTCAATGAATTCTGATATCCAAAGCAGAGCCTCATCCTAGTGATATTTGAAGTGCAGTTCCCACAAACATGTTGTGTAACAAAGGGTGGAATTAGTGGGATTTCTTAGTGTGCTATTTAATGAGCAAGTATATATGTATAAAAGGCAAATTTAAGGACTAAAAATAACTTCATGGAAGTAAACTGGCTCCAAGAAAATACATGTTTGAGTGTAAATCCAAAATTGCTTATATATCCCCAAAACTCTATTGGCCAGCAATATGCCTGCTTTTCAAAGCTTTATTTGTCAAACTGCTCAAATCCTTGGAATATTCTGATGTAACCTCAAGAAAGAGGCAAGACTTCAAATGTGGAAATGCCTGAAAGCTTTACATTACTTGGGAATAATTTATTTGGCTATTAATTTTTTTAAGAAGCAGAAGAACCAGGGAATTAGACTGAAAGACAGTTTCACATGTTGCCACATTTGGTAGCAAATTACTTTAAAAAGTATTTCCCATGCTTGGAGGCAAGGCTTTATCATAATGTTCAGTAGGACCTGAATGTGTTTATTTACAGTGATGACAGCCACAATTAGGAAATTTCTGGTAACAATAAAATGTTAAATTTATTAGTCATCAGAATTGTCCAGCCAAGATGCCCAGTGGGAGATCTCATTTGGAGCACGGGGAGCTTTTCTAAATGAAACTGATATACAGTAAATGGTATGTCATTGAGGGTGCTGAGAACTCATAGTTCCCATTCCATTATGTGGTTTGGAAGCGATCAGTGCTGTGTGCCCTGGAAAAAAAATAAAAGACAGACAGTGGGGGGAAAAGTAGTGAGGTTGGGTGTGTTAGGCCTGCATCATCCCACCCAAATGTAGAATTATAGAATCACAGGATCATTAAGGTTGAAAAAGACTTCCAGGATCATTGAGTCCAACCTTTGACCAAACATCACATCAATTAAATCATGGCACAAAGGGCTACATCTGATCTTTTCTTTAACACCTTCATGGACAGTGACTGCACTAACTCCCTGGGCAGCCTGTTCCCATACTTAACCACCCATTCACTGAGGAATTTTTTCCCTGCCCTCCAACCTGAACTTCCCCTGGCGCTGCTTGAGGCCATTTCCTCTTGTCACTTGCTGCTCAGGAGAAGAGGCCAACCCCCACCTCACTACAACCTCCTTTCACGTAGCTGTAGAGAATGATAAGGTCCCACTACAGCCCCATTTCCTCCAGGCTTTTCTCCAGCTCCTTCAGCTGCTCCTCATACAACTTACACTTTAGACCCTTCACCAGCTTTGTTGACCTTTTCTGGACCAGCCACTCACTGCCCATCTTGAACTGAGGGGCCTGAAACTGGACACAGCACACAAGGTGTGGCTTCACCAGCGCCCGGTACAGGGGAACAATCCCTGCCCTGATCCTGCTGGCCACACTATTGCTGATACAGGCCAAGATGCCACTGGCCTTCTTGGCCACCTGGACTCATGTTCAGCTGCTGTCCACTGGTACCCCCCAGGTCCTTTTGCACTGGGCAGGATTCCAGCCACTCTTCCCCCAGCCTGTATCACTGCAGGGGCTTGTTGTGACCCAAGTGCAGAACCCAGCACTTGGCCATGTTTAACCTCATACTGTTGGCCTTGGTCTGTAGATCCAGCCTGCCCAGAGCCCTCTGCAGAAACTTCCTACCCTCCAGCAGATCAGCCCTCCCACTCAGTTTAGTGCAATCTCTGAACTCAATGAGGATGCACTCAATCCCCTCATCCAGGTCGTTGATAAATAGGGCTGGCCCCAGTACTGAACCTTGGGGACCTCATGAGTGACTGGTCACCAGCTCAAGTAGCCCCATTCACAGTCACACTCTGGGCCTAGTCTTACAGCCAGTTTTTAACAGAGCAAAGACTGCACCTGTCCAAGACATTGGCTGCCAGCTTCTCTGGGAGAATACCAGTTACCCAAGATAGTGTTTCTTTGCTGTGGGCAATCTCTTAGTGCTGTGTCATGAGACCGTGGCAAACTCAGAGGAAGACTCAGCTGTCTGAACTGTCCTGTGGAAGCCCCAGTGTCTCTTCACTGACCCCAGGAAGATCCTGAGCAGCTCACTTCCTGATTTAAATGCCTCTGTTAAGTGTGATGGATTTAAGCTTTACTTCTGTCCATGTCTGTAGTACGGACTTTGCTTGTGACTGCTCGGAAATTTTAAACTTTAAGCATTCTGGTTTCCCTTTTCAAATACAGATATAGCACTACTATTCAATTTCACAAGGCTGTTGGGAGGCTTAATGTGTTGGGGTTCTTTGTTGCTTTTGGAGTCTTTCTGGTGGAAAATATTTTGTGAATTTAACAGTTTATGTATTATAATAATGTTTCCAGTATTTAATGATAACTGTGAGATTAAAAATCTTTTGGAAGGAAATTGCTTTTAATATAAGTAACTAAAGTACTGCATTAAAAATAAGCAGATAAATACAATGAATATACATCTATAAAGCCAAGAATATCTTGCGGCTTGCTGTTGGGTAAACAGGTTATTTGTGTCCTGCTCACAGTCAGAATAGTCCTCATTCTTGCAGGGTTCTTAAAACCCATCAAGCAGTTGCTGCTCCAACCTGTATCCATCTAAAATGCAAGGGACTGAGTCTTGTATGGATCTTCATGAAGACCAGTGAGGAATACTGTGATTTTCAGAGCTACCATTACCCAAAATTTTGAATAAACTTCTTGTTATCAAAACTGGAGTCATTTGCATGACCTACCTCAAGCAAAATCTGAAAGGTGAAGATACTTAAATATGTATCTACATGTATTCATCTCAATTTACAGTTCAGCTTAGTTGTCTTTTTCTCTGTATTTGCAACAATTACAGGCAAGGAAGAGCTAGTAAATGAGGACCTTCTAGAACCAGTATCATGGTTTAGCTGTCCTGTGAACTCATCTTTAACACCAGCAGCTCAGGTGTCTTGAATAAACAGCCTGGTGTAAAAGTCTTCCCAGTAGCATAAGAATTTCCTCACTTTTTAAGGGGTTGAAGTTTGATCAGGAAAAGGAAATTGAAATAGTTTCATATTTCACAGAAAAAAACCTTTTTCTTATGAAACAAGCTGTATTTTACATGAGCTTATTTTTGTGCCACCACATGTGCATATTTTAGACAGTGTTATGAAACACCAGCATGGTAAATATTCACTTGGAAGGGTAACTTAGAAATGCCATAAATTGTTGCACATTTGCACTGCATTCTCATTAATACTTCTGCACAAAGATGAGGATTCACTTTTCATTGCCTTAGTTAGGAAACAGGGTAATCTAAGACAGTGTAAGTCACTACTCAGCTGGGATAGGAATTCTAATCAGGGACTTGCACCAGTTTAATTATCCCTGTTTAAAACTGATCCAAGTCACACTTGCACCACTTTCCTGACGAGGCAAGACAGTGAATTACACTCAACATTGAACAAGCACACGGTGCAGATGGTCAAAGCAAAACAGGTACAGGGCCAGCTGGAAAAATGCTCAAGTTACACTATATAAATGGTTTGCTCTCAGGTTCAAACCAAACCAACCGACCAACCAAAAAGTTTTTTAAGCTAATGCTGTAATTACTCAGAGGAAGTCGTATAGAAAATCAGTATTCTAGGACATGGAGCTACCTGATTGTAAGAAATTTCTTATGCTTCCTTGACTAGCTTCTAGGAGGAAAAAAAAGAAGAAAAAAAAAAGAAAAAAATCACTAAGAAAAGGGTAATACTAAGAGAACTTTGTTAGTTTCATGGTGGAATAGGTGTGTCTTTAGGAAAGGTACTTTAAAAGTCTGTTCTATGATAGTACATAGTCAATCATACGGTCTGTGTTACTATTCCTTTCTTAATGGAGAGAGAAATAGGCTGAAAATCTATGTAAAATGTTGCAGTTGGAAAATCTGTATAGAAGATCTATGAGTAAAAAGTGGCTGGTCAAAAACTCTCTAAGAAGTCTGCACAATTCCTTCCCTCACTCTGGTGCATGAGTGTGTGCACACATACATGGATTTTGATCTTTGAGGTGTTTGGTGTTAAGATATATGGAAATCTGTTTCTAAGTGTTGTGTCTTAAATCCATTCTCATGTTTTACATCAATGTACCTGCTGTCAATCTGTTATTTTCCTCAGACTTACCTGTTGGCTGAAAAAAAAATCAGTAGCAAGATGAAACCTTGTTTATTGTACATGCATCAATTCTGTGTGAATAATTCCCCAACTGCAATGCTGAAAAACATTTTACAAAAGCGCATTTGCTTTTTTCCTTTCTAGAATGTATATGAAGCAAGAATTTTTGTATATTCTGAAAAAAAAAATTGGAATTTTGTTCTCCCCATTCCAGGCACATTTCTGTTCTTACATGTGCACCTGTTGCAAGACAAACCTGATTGTGCTTTGTGCATGCATGACATCTGCTTCTTTAATAAGAAATGGCATAAGTGTATAGCTACAATTTTTCATCACTTCTTCTGGGAATTTTTATTTGTCAATTGTTGCCATTTGTCATATTGTGTCATTGCAAATAGAGGTACCTGGCATTCCTTCTGACATAGGAATGTATGGAATTGTTTGGAAACAACCAAAATTCACTTGTTCTATTTAGTAGAATTTTCTTCTGATTCTGTTCTGCCTGAGAATTTGGGTCGTGGTATTCTTTCTCCTCCTTTTGTACCAAGGAGGCTTGGGAGATTACAGCAGAGATAGAATAAACTCCAAGCATCCCTGCCAGGATGAAATTAAGGCAAGACTAGAGAACTGTGGGAGAAAATTGGGAGTAAGAAGAGACATAATGACCTTAGAAGGTAATTTTTCTGTTTTTGACAGCGTGGCTTCTAGAACATAGATGATCAGATTGATGCTAATCAATTTGGAATCTAAAAACTTTTTCTGCTGCCGGCTGATGTGCTGTTTATAGACTAATCCTGCCTTCTTTCACATCTAAATTTCCCTTAAAGGCTTTCTGTATGCAAGAGGTTTTTCTTGCACAGAGAAAGATACTATTGAAATTACAAAACTTAAGTCTTAGGGATAACACTGTTAGCAGGTCAGAATTTTAGTTTCCTGATCTATGATCCACCAACCTAAATTGCAGAGGGAACTCATAAGGTTTTAAAGAGAAAAGCACTGAGTTTGAGGCACTTGAGTGCTCCTGCCCATATTTTAAATGTTGCAGTAAACTCTGAGTAATTACCAAGGTTCTTCATTCTTCAAAGTGAGATTCCTGTGTCCTGACCATAGGCAAAAAAAATCTGACTGTTGATGTGTAAATTTAATATTTTTAGATGTGTTTTAAGTTTTCACCTTTAATACACTCCAAATCCGCAGAACATATTTTAAATACCCACAAAAATCAAAGAAGAAATCCTAGTAAAATCTCAAGAGATGCTTTTACATTCATCTTCAGGATTGTTATGGACTTGTCTGCCCTCTGGATCATATTGTTTATGCATATTTTAAAGTTGTCAGCCTATGTTTATGAAAGTGTATTTTTTTTTTGGAATCTCTTGCCTGCAAATATGGTCTGGCACGATGGAGATTTATGAAAAAATAATTTAGTTGTTGTTAAATGATTTTTTTTTCTTTTTCTAGGCAATGTATTGAATGAATATTTGAATTTGGATTAAACTACACATGGTTCTATTCATTAGTGATGATTTTCACTTTCATACATTCAACTTCGAGTAGCTTTAGTGAGATTTATCTTCTGGGCATTTTAGTTCTCATGCAGAAGTCTTTTGAAGGAAAGAGAACTGTATTAAATAGATCTTTTCTAAAACTTTGCCTTCAGTTCAGTGTGTGGGTAACAGTAAGGGTGAATAATAAGGTCATTACACGTCTTTCTCTTCTTGTTTCTGAGTCATGCATTTGTGTCTCAAAAAGGCAAGGATCTTCAAATACTTATCTCACTATCACTATCAGAGCATTATTTCTCCTAAAAAAACCTTCTAAAATTGAAAAACCTGTGTAGAAATTACTCAATATTTCTGAAATCTTAGAGAAACACTTCATGTACAACCTATTTTCCTGAAGTCTCCTCCAACACCAAAGAACTCAAAGAAGACTGCTGCAGCCTTTGAAAATTGGGCATTCATATGCAGATAAAAGTAACTGAAATGAGGATTTAGGATCACTGCCTTTATAATTCAAGTATTAAGTATATTTATTTGTGTCATAGTTAAATATTTACCCTTCATAGTCTTAATTCATCAGGAAATTCCTGCAGGCTTCTAGGCCACATCAGCAAGTCAACACAGTAATGGGAAGCCCCCAAACCACAATGCCTTTGGTGCTGTGCCTGGAATTTTGAGGATCTGCTTAGAGGGAAAATTGCTCAAAGAGATGATCTAATCTCTTTCTGAATGAACTATTCCCCTTTGTTCCTTGGGTAAAACTCCATACTTCACTCTGTGTGTGACTTACCACAGTAGAGATAAATGGTCAAGGGCCACCTATCTTTCCTGCGTCACTGCTAGCCTGTCAATGGGAAAGGCCATCAATGCTCTGCTAGAAAGTTTTTCTCTGTTACTATTTTAGTGTGGAGGAGATATGGACTGCAAAATTCTTTATCACTTTAGCCTGTTAAATACAGAGGTGATGATTAAGGTTGTTTCTCTTCACATTTTTCTTGAATGATCCAGTTTGATATCTTGGCTTTTCTAAGAATTCTGGCTGATGCAATAAATAGTCTTTTGAATAGTCCTCTGACATCACTGACCTCCATGACATCCCACAGCTCAACCATTAGAGCCTTTGTCTTTGTGTCAGTTGTTAAAAGAACTATTTGTACCTGTTGCAATACCGAAGTTTTATGCAGGGAAGCATAATCAAGACAACTGTATTTGCAGAGGCATACAAGGGAAGAGGAGCTTGCCATGTCAAGGCAAAGGATGATTACAGAAGAATTAATTCAATAATAACTGAGAAAAATAAATTTTATGGCTTGATCTGCTTGATGACCCAGTTTCTAACACTGGACTATCAGTCTAGGGAGGGTCAGCTTGGGAAAAGGGTAAGGGACCCAGAGAGATGTTGAAAAGGCTAAATATAAGGTGAAAGGTGAGGGTGGAAGAGCAAGAAGTCTCTCAATTTGAGGTTGATAGAAGAATTGATTAAAAACCCGTAGGAAGGGTAAATTATGCAATCCACAAATTTGTGACTGCTATGGTACCAACCCATCACTAAAGTATACACAATCAGATACCTTGTCCTGATGTGACAGAAAAGACTGAGAAATGACTCTGGTATACAGCACTGTGTTCAGTAAAATGTCCTGAAAGAATGTAGATGTAAACTTTTTACTGGTGTGTGGACCTACAAATGTTGTAATGCTGTGTATATCAGCAGTAGTGCAGTCTGCTGAAGAAAAACTTACCACAGTTAAAATATGACATTTCTGTTTTTAAAATAATGGGAAAAATATTTTTCTGAATTTAAGGATGCAGGAATGAGTAAGACAAGATGCTCAGAAACATATTTTAATGAGGAAGACATAAATTCTCCAAATTTTGCTGGTTATCAATGTATATCTAAAATGCAGATGATGCCAGACTGATATGCTGAATGGAACCCAAATGCCATGTTGGGCATTACAGGTGGTAACTGATGTGTCTCTTTGTCACCAGGAATGCCCTTGCAGCTATCAATTATAACCTCATAAGTAGTGTTTGTGTTTGCTGCTTATGACCATTAAGTGAAGAAACATCAGGCAAGCACCTTGGAGAGTTTGTGATGAGCTAGAGGTCAGGAATATTGGAAAGGCATTTGCCCAAATTTGCCAGCTTTAAATTCTGCAAGACCTAAGATCTTGACCAAGTCTGCCAAGGGTCCTTTTTTGAGCTGATGGTACTCAAATGTTCTGTGAGGCAAGCTTTAACCTTGTAAAAGAAATTGTTTTGATTTCATCACAGGTGTGTTAGGACAAGGACATAGCTACTTTTCATAGACTTCAACAAGAGGAAGAACTGAGTTGGAATTCCTCTGTTACACTAAACAAACACATGTATATTTTATTCTGTTGGATAAGTGGGTGAGAATGAGAAGTGCAGAGACTTTCTATAGAGAACAATGAAACAATGACACAAAAGTTCAAAGCACCAAAAAAAAAAAAAAAAAAAGAATTATAATTCCTTGCACAGTTTACCTAGAGGAACATGTGACATTAATTATCTTTTTTTTTTTTTTGCCAATGTAGGATAACCATTATGGCACATGCAGTACTAGCCACTAAACAGAGCAGGAATAAATTCTACATTTAATTGTTTATTTAACATATATATATATATTGACTTTTAAAGTGAAATGGATGTACCAACATTAAAAATAATTTTAAAATTAAATACATACTGAAATAAAAGTATTTGTCTGCAATTTGGTTTTTAAAGCTAGGATTAATGATTGAATTTCTTTAGAGCTAAACCAGTAAGCCAAAAACTAATTTGTTGTGTTTTACCTTAATGAATCCCACAAAAAAAAACTTGCCTTACAAACCATAGAAAAGGGGACAAAAAAATGAAAAAGAAAAAAGTTTTCCTGACCCGGGATTTAGTACTCCTATGCATCTTGGAAACATCTAGTAATTTGGCCACTCACCCCCAGGGGTATTTCCTAGAAGCAGAATTGAGCAAGACTGAAAACGTTTTTGTTGCACTGTCATGGGCATGAAGATAAGAAAGGAATTCTTGATCCATAAAATATGTACCAAGTGTGACATCCTTTTTCATGTGAATTTTTAAAGACTACTTCAAAATTTTTATTTATTATTTTCCTACCAAAATCATGTAGAGCTCCTGAAATAGTGATCAAAACCCCATATGTTCATCACTAGAATTAGTCCTGTTTTTTTTTTTTTGTCTTGATTTTTGGGTTTTATTTATTTTTTCTCTGGGCTATAACTCACCATGATGGGATGCTGAAAATGTGTTTTAGTGTAAATTTTGCATTTTCATTATTTTTAAGTTTCAAGCTGACACCTCAGTGTTAACTATATCCGTGGGGTTTTGAGTGCTGTCATGTTTTTACTTCCATAGTGAAATCCTTCAGAAAGATGAAGCAAGAATCCTGTAAGAAAAATGAAGCAAGACTATTTTTAGAATACTACTCATAATGCAATACAAGCTTTATATTGTGAGACATCCTAAGTCAGAGTTGCTCAGTGTTCTTTCTGTCAGAACGGATGTTAATTTTGGTTTTGCTTCTCTTAGGCTTAGCCTGGCATTGCTATTATATTTGCCAGGTGTTGTTACCATGAGACCTTACCAGAAGAGTCAGCTAAAAAAGCCAGTGATTTTTTATTGGAACATAAACCCAAAGGAGGTTTTCAACACAGTCCACAAACCCAAACCATTATCACTAAAGAGTCTCAGAGGATCAGAAACTGAAAATTAAGGTCTCGACTCTCACTTGGAATGTGATGTTAATTAATTATTTTGGAGCTTGGCCTGATGCTGCTCACAGTGAATCAGCAGGAAAAAACTAAGCTCAGTTTCTCTTTGGAAAAGGAGTTTTTCCAACCTCAGGCCCACCCAGGTCTCCCCTTCTCCTGTCACTTTCAGATGTGGCAGAAGTTCCAGGTCTACCTTTTGGTACCAGCTTTCTGGTTTCACCTACATAAAACTGTTTCTGCCCAAATGTAAAGGGATTTCTCTCCAGTAAGACACAGACAGACCTCAGCACTTTCCTGGCCAACCTTTTTGGCAGAACAGGAAATTCCCACATGGTCAGGAGGAATTCTGAAGCATTGGATTGGTATGTTGCAAAACGCTAGCCTGGCACCCACAGAGACTGAAGTCTGTTATTTATAGAAAATCAGAGGCAAAAAAAGATGATGTTCTTCCTCACAGTATGCTCTACAATCATTGCATTGTGTCAACATGAATTTGTGGGGTACCACATCAAGATATGAAATAATACCACAGTCTCTATCCCCAGCCAGTTCTTTTCTTCACATGCCTAGAAAGATACCAACTAAATCTGTGTGCAGTGTTATGCAGTGTTAGTTTTTTGATTAAAAAAAAAAAAAAAATAAGGAAGCCCTGGAACAACAGCATAAATCAGAAATCATGTAATCACTGGCATCAGAGGAGCAATCCCAATATCAATCTTCTGTGGCTTAAAGAAAAGGAGTCAAGCCCAGCCTGTGAGAAGCAGACAAGCTCAGATATTTTTTGTTAATTTGAGGATAGGGTTCAGATTTTATTAGTCATACAGCTTACTCCAAGCACTCCCTGGGCCTGAAAGGGGGATCATGAAGTACATCTCTTGAGAACAATTTTATAGAGACATTTCCAGCATTTCCTTCTTATTTCATCTCAAAAAGAACATAAAAGCAACTTTGCATACCTTTTTTTCACTATTCTTCTTTTCAATCCTTTAAAACTCCAAAGAAGAATGAAAATACTTGTTGAAACCGAAACACTCAAAATAATCTGGCAGTTTATCTTCATTTAAACCTAGTCTTGGATTCTATCTGGCATCTGAGTAATTTTTTTGTGGACATTTGAGTAATTTTTTATGTTTCTTTTGCTGAAGCAAATCCGGCAATAGTTTAGGATTTTTTTTTTTCTCATATACCTTAAAATAGAAAAATCCTTTCTCTTTTGCATTTTCTGCAGATAATTTGTACATTTCCATGAGCTCTTTTTGTGACAGAAATGCAATATAGGAGGTGTAATCCTGACAGAGCCTCTCCAATCTGAGGTCTTGAGAGCTCAGGTAAAAACAGCCACATGATATAGAGCAACTGCAAACCAAAATGCTGTGGTTCCTAGCCAAGAGGTTAGAATTTTAAGTTAAATAATGTAATCCTTCTCTTTTTTATCTATTTATTTATAAATTAATCTTCCTTTTCTCTTAAAAAATTTGAGTTTTTTCAATAACTGAAAGAAATGTCATTGAAAAACATTTTCCTGCTGATAAAATCAGCAGATTGATTTTTTTTTTCCCCTTTCACATGAGCTAAATTAGCCAGCTAAAAGTTATTTTTCTTAATTAAACCAAAAACCAGGGCATTGGAAGAAAAGTTACAAATAGTTCTCTTTGAACTCAGATGCCTCTAGTTCAGTGGGGACAGTTTGCATGATCTTTTCTACATCAACAACATTCCACACTCATATTCTTTCTATCTTCAAGAAAAAAAAAGGAACTGCAGAAGCAACTGTTTCCAGATAAACAGGAGGACACCAAAACAGTGCATCCCTTTTCTTGCTACAAAATGTGTCCATGCACTGTGCCTGTACACAAATATTACATTTAGATTTCTCTTCATACACCAATATAATACCAGAACCTGATTCTACTCTCACTCAAGTTAGCCCTAACAGTCAATTTGCTGATTTTATCAATTGAGTATGTGGTAACAGTCCAGTGTTTTGTTTAGTGATACACTTGAAATGCATATCTGGATGTTAGAATCACAGAATGGTTGAGGTTGGAAAGCACCTTAAAGACTATCTAGTTCCAACCCCAGATCCACAGTCAAGTACATCTTCCACTAGACCAGTTTGCCCAAGGCCCCATCCAACCTGGCCTTCAGCACTTCCAGGGATGGGGCAGCCACAACTTCTCTGGGCAGAGATGCTCTGAAAACCGGGGGCTCTTTCTTTCCTGGACTTGCAGGAGCCTGAGTGTCTTGTTTGATAGGGTTATATGTCATTCCTCTGGCATCTTATGACAATGATGTCTTTTAATTCCATATGCCAGTCACCAAGCCCACACACATTTTACTTTTATGTTTCTACACTGCAGCACACTGAGAAAAAATTTTACTGTGAAGGTCATCAGATGAAATTTACAAAAATTTTAAGAGATGCTTGGGTGTCCCTCCCCATAAATGATATCTCTGCTTGAATTTTTAACATCCTCATATTTTTCAGCTGCTGTAAGTTCCATGCATGTCTCTGTTACAGCCCTTCAGCATTGCCAGAAGCTCCATGGTTGCTTTACAGTCTTGCAATCCTTTTAAGAATGGCAACAGTTAATCATACTTCTGTAAACTTTTGTGTTCAGCATCCTAACACATTTTACAAACATCAGTGAATAAAGATTCATAACACTCAGAAGACTTGGAGATAGCATTAATTTTCTTATTATTATCCAGTGGAAAACCCAAGGTACACAACTTACAAGCTGATGTACCTTCAGGCACTTCAGAAACTTATGTACAGCAAAAAATAAACCAAGGTAGCTTCAGTTTTTATATGATAGCTATCAAAATACTCCACACTAATACAGATAGGTAAATATCCAACTTCTGTCAGGTTACTCCTCTCACTGCTGTCCAAAAAATTTGGTTTTTGTTGGCTAATTTCGTAGCTGGTGTAAATCTACACTGCTTATCTGAGGTTAGTGGAATGGTGTTGATTTAAATCAGGTAGGCTTCTGGATGCTCACGCTTGCATTAAAACCTCATTCTCAATTATGAATTGAGATGAACTGAGCCTCCTTGATGAATTTGGCTACTTTATTGGAATGGAAACTAAACTGGTCGGAGCTCCTGCACACATTCACTCTATTTCCTTTTCTCACTCAGTTTCAAAAATGGCTGTTTTTTGTATTTCTGAAGAGACCAGCCCTGGTCACACAACCTGATGTGCAAAGGAGCTGTGCTGTGGTGCAGCAACAATTCCTCAGCAGCAACCATGCATGGAAACACCAAACCATTTGACATCTACTTCTGTTTTTCAAATGACACATGTGGAAAGATGAGTCAGTGGGTAAGACAAGCATGGCTGAACAGAGAGGTTTGACTGGAGCTAAGGAGGGAGTGGTTCTGACCAATGGAAGAAGGGACAGGCCACTCAGGAGCACCACAATGATGCCATGATGTTCTGTAGGGAGAAAATTAGAAGGGCCAAAGCATAACTAGAACTTAATCTGGCTACTGCTGTAAAAGACAATAAAAATATTGCTATAATATTACTTTAATAGTTAGACCAGTTGTTTCTGGGAAGTGGTTGAATCACCACCCCCGGAGGTATTTGGAAAATGTAGTTGTGGTGTTTAGGGACATGGTTTTGTGGTGGACTTGGCAGTGTTGGGTTAATGGTTGGATCCAATGGTCCTAAAGTTTTTTTCCAGCCTAAATAATTCTATGATTCTATTACTATGAATAAGAGATATGAGTTTGTTGCAAAATGTTTGCACCACATGAACATTTTTAAAGGGATTAGTCTCTACACTGAGTTTTGGATCAAATTTCTCAACACTCTTCTATTGTTTTAAAATACATCATTTTCATCACAAACAAAGTATCATTCATTGCAGAAAAAATAACTGTGGCAATATGGATATTTAAGTGAATTTTTAATGAGTGACACTCATGTTGCCACTTATTTGCCTAAGCCCACACTGTGTGAATTTTCAGACACACCAAGCAAAGCAGTGTGTTTTTGTGTATTTCTACTATATGCGTATTTCCAAATTTACTATTCTGTGCACTATTTTAGACGACTCTTTATATATCTTCACATGTCTTCTACTGAAGGTCTTAGAAAATCTGTGTTCATATAAATATTTAGAATAGCATACTTTGGTCTGATTTACAGTTTTTACAAATGCCCTCTAGTTTAGAAGTTTTAGCATCTTAGGTCAAGCCGCTGTCATCTCTGTTGCATAGCATGTTAGGCAACAAATCATTAAATACATAAAATTACATAAGCACAAGCAGATTTAGTGAAAATGTAAGGAATGTCAGCAGTGAAGATATTACTGAACTGTTGAGTAGAAAACATCAAATTTTTGGTAGGAAGAAGGAATGATAATAAAATTTCAAGGAACAATGTTATTATGTCTGAAAAACTGTAGACTATATTTCAACTAAAAAAATTAATAGGTCTTTTATCAATACCTCAAATACTCCTTGCAACAGAAAAAGCAGCTTTTAAGTGGACTTACGGGATTATCTATATTTTTATAACCTTCTTTATGTTATCAGGTCAATGGAATGTTAATATTAGATTGATTTTTATTAATTTCACTCTTTCTAGTTATACTTACTGGAATAGTCACTGCCCTTGCTTCTATGTCTGTTTCTGTTTACTGTAGATTAGTACAGCATCTCTGAGTTCAACAAAATGTAACTAAAAGCACAACAGACATTGTTTTCTTTTGCATGTGTACATATAATTTTGAACATATGGTTCCAAGCATATTTTCAAATTACATTGTCACTAACTTCAATGAATGCTTGTTTCTAATTTTTTTTCCCTACTTTTATGTTTTGCATTTGTTGCCCAAGAGATTCATAGCCAGCTGCAAGGCCCCTTCTTTGGCCAACACCCTAAAGCACTTAAAAGAAGGCAGCTAGAAATGAAGGCATCCAAAAATAATTGGGTTCCTTTGTGCAAAGGCATATGGTTAGAAACGAACCTGGAAGAGGTAAATACACCTTGAATTAGCAATCACTACTAGCAATGGATGCTCTGAGTGTTAGTAAATATCAGCTTTCACCTGGAGGTATTCTAACTTCTGGTGGTGTTGCTTTATTTTTCTGATGCTCACCATACTTGGGAAAGGCCAAAAAATTTACATTTACTTTTATTTCAACATACAATCCAAAGAAAGTTTGGCAGCCTTACGTATCCTTTTGGCATAAAACAACCTTTTGAATATATATAATATTTTTAATCTTCAAGTTATAATCAAGAAATATCTGAATTGTGTTAGTTGAGCACATTGTCTTGAAGAATATGATAAAAAAAGGATTATGTTCCATCAAGGAATTCACATGTGCTGTAAAAGAAGGATATTGAATGAAAGTGAAAACATCTGCAATTTTTGACAGACTTGAAATATATTTTGGAAGAATCATTTAACCACATTTTTTTTATTATTTATTGTCACAGAATATCCTTATACTGACTTCAGAAAGAACATTAGCTAACTGCATTACAAGTGAAAAGAAATCTGTCTTCAACACAGGCTGGTTTGGTTGAAAGTTGGTATGGTGTTAAAGTAATTAGAAATATTATGTCAGAGTGTGCTGTTCAACTATCCTGTCAGAAAACATGTATCTTTATTTTTTACTTTGTGATAGTGAGAACTCAGATATAATAAAAATTCTGATGAAAGCAGTGGCAATTTATATGTACTCATCTTACTAACAGGAACCTCTTTTGCTGTAAGGGTGAAGTATAACTCTTAGTAACAAAACTTTAGTTTAATATGATTTTCTTTCGTCATTAAATACTATGCTCAATCTATCTGATTTGGTGGAATTTAATAGAGTGATTTAAATGTTGAATTTCCTAATCTACATACCAAAAGGTTATATAGCAGTAAGAAATGAACACACACTGAGCCTGAAGACCTCTGCTGAATATCCTGAAAACTGGTAGACGAAGAGGATACTAGATTTTAAAGATAACAAAGGAAGTCATTTAATATAGAAAAATCTTTTTTTGATTTTTTTTTTGCTTAGTTTTATTTTCTAAGTAAAATAAGCTGGTCACTTTTAGTTTTTTGTCAGTTCAGTATTCTGTACTTTCAGTCATCACAATGACTGAATCACAATAGCAATATTACAATATCACAATAGTACTTTCTGCACTTTTTTATATAATATGAGAGAATAATTGTTCAGAGTCTCATCTCTATTTTTTTTTTTCAAACTTCAACTAATAGGTGTAACATTTGGTGGCAGGAACTTCCATTTCTAGATGCTAAATAGCCATCTGCCTCCACAATCTTAATACAAAAATATTTATGAAAAACTGTAAACAAAGTTTATTCAGCTTTAGGGCCATGGATTACCTTTTATTTTCAACATTTACATCACCACCTAATTGTCTAGTTTCTTTGTTTCTTGTTCTCTTTTTATTTATTATAAATTGATATTCTATGATCTATCTATTTGAGTGCCTCTGTTATTTATGGTATAATTTTGTTTCTTCATAATATGTTTTTCCTTTGGTCATTCATTTTAGGCAACTTTCCAGTTATTGCTCAATTATTCAGGTAGTTTCAGAAATTTACAAGATTTTAAAATCAGATTTCAGTTTTATCAGGATCTACTATTCATAGTTATCTGTGAAAGGAAATGCAGTCCTGGCTTGGAATCAGACAGTCTGATGACCTGGCTTAGTGCTGCAGGTCTTGGATTCCCTGAGATCCCAGGGTGTGAAGGAGCTGGAGTGCCTAGGAATCAAAGCTGACCCAGAAACCTTGGCCTCTGGATGTTATGGCTCCCACGAGCTTTGAAACTCCTGGCTTTATGGCTGTCCAGGGTGAAATTCAGCCAAGAGCTTTCTAACCTTGGAGGACCTGGGAATCTGGGCCTTTGCAGCTGGCAATCCCAGACCTTTCTGTGTCACAGGTCCCTGCAAATCTGTTCAGTGGCTCTTTGCTGAGCTGGGAGCCTGGAAATCACTTTGTGTTGGGCCACACTGTAGCCTGGTAGTGAAAGTAACAAATCCTGCCTAAAAAGCGGGTCTCCATTGCAATTTTTGTATTTGAACTCCTTTCATGAAATATTTTCATAACAATAATCTGGAATTCTTTAAAAGGGAAACCATTTTGGAGCAGTGTTAAGCATATTAGCTTGAAGAGCCTCTGTTTCTTAATGTTTTGCTCTTGGAAACACTGATATGTGGAACAAGAGCATCTGAGGTATCTTGCAATGGCTCCAGAACTGATTTCAAGTCTTGCTACAGATTTGCCATAGACAGGAAGACGTGTCCTAGATTATTTATGACCTCAAGGTTATTCCACATAAGGGTGTGCATAGTTTGTGTTTATGTTGGAATTCCACAATGATCATAATTCTACTTGCCCTAAAATCATCTGAAGTTTGGCCAGAAATTTCATTAAAAACAAATTAGATGTTCATTCATAAAATAAACAGACTCTTTCGGTATGTTGAGTTTGTGTCTTTTCATAATGGTTATGGGGCTTGTTGCTTTTAAAAATTGGAATGGGGTTTGTGTAATTTATGACAGAAATTGAAATGAAAAAGAGTTCCACAGAAATTGACAAGGTTTTTTGAGTTCCACTAATGTGGATACTTACTGGTTTTAGTTAATGATCCTTTTTTTTAAAGGAAATACATTTCCCAGAGGAAATACATCTTTAGTTTCTGGCTACAGATGCAGAATATTACACTTCCCTAGAACCTTGGATTACCAGAACTTTGTGTGGGTCAAAGTTACTTTTAATTGCAAGATCAACTTCTTTATTATAAAAAATCTGGGCTAAGAATTCTGTAGGAAAAACATTTTGCTTTTAAGATCTCCAGTACTTTTTGCTGAGGAGCCACAAACTTTGTGAAACACTCTGTATCTTAGACTTTGTTTTTGTTCTATCAGGCTCTGAATTTTCTGAAATTCCAATGCATTATGAGAGGGCAAAAAAGGATGGATATTTTCCTGCATAGTCCAGTCTGTTTGGACTCTTGGGTTTTCTGATCAGCAGTGGTTGTTTGCTTAAAACTATATGTCTTTACTTTGTATGGCTGTCCTAGCCCACAGAGGTCTCCCAGCAAGTTTTGGCACTGCCACCCATTATATAGGAAGAGTTCACTCATCATCCCATTCTTCTGCTTGCTCTCCCAGTCCTGAATTGAGAGAGATTCCCTAGCTCTATTCTGTGAATAGGGAAAGCTCTTGGAGAGGAACTCTGTGTGACCAGAGGGGTCTGCACTTCAAAATCATCAACTGCTGCAGTGGGACTGGGCTTTGCTTTGTTTGACTGTGTCAGTTAACCCTTGTAAACTGAACTAATGCTTTTGGACAGGACAGTGCAGCAGAAAACAGCCTTCGAAAAAAAGATTTAGAATTGAATTTTTTTTTTTCAGGCATATGTTGGGATTTAGGAATGGAATTCTCCAATTTAGTGCTCCCACTAAAACTGCTTGCTCCCCCTTCCCCTGTCTCAAGATGGGAAGGCAAAGATCACAGGTTGAGATAAGAACAATTTGCTGGTAACACCAACGAGAAAAGAAAGTGAAGAGTAACAGCAGCAATAATAATCACAGAGGGTACAAGAAAAGGAATGATTCACTCACCCACCCCCCTCTCCCCAACAACAGGCAATGGATGGCTCTCTCCAGACTGGAACCTTTTTTCCCTGTAAGAGACTCCTTTCCCCCACCCCTGGCAACGATGTGAGGTGGTAAAGAATAAACTCCAGGTCCCAGCCATGTTCCCTTCTGAGTACTGCAGAAATTAACCCTGTCCTGACTGGAACCAGGACAGAATATTATTAAAATTCAGTGAGCAGGTAAGCAGATAAAAGTGGTGTGAACAACAGAAACCAACTCAAAGACACTACCTGATGCTTTAAAACAAAGGTAGAAGAATAAAAAAAGAGTGATGGTGTTGAGTTTCTATTGCTAACTTTTTTAGCTGTCAAAAAAAGCTATACAACCCATGTTTGTCATACCAAGAATAGAAATATATTTGCTGCTCAATATAGATCTCCAGAATTGAATGTCACAGAATGCAATCACTAAGATGAATATGAAAACATCAAAATAGTATTTTTTTTCAAAAGAGAGGGTATTGTAAATAGTCAAATAAAGTGCCTCAGACAAAGCAGAAACTATTAACGTTTATTACATTTTTTTCCCTCAGTCAAGATTCTGTTCAGCAACGCTGAAGTTTCGTGCTAAAAATATGGTCAAGACTCTTTGTGGTCATCTCTTAAACAAAAGTGCCTATGGAAGTTAAGTTATTAGCTCTAAAATCACTTGTGATAAAAGAACATCTTAATCTACAGATTAACATGTAGGGCTTCATACATGAAACCTGCAGCAATGCCTACAGTGATTGTAGTGGATGCAGGATTGCATGCAAGAGTAAAAGGAAGGACCAGTGATGGCATGAAGGTCCTCCTCCTTTTAAACTGATTCTTAATGCTCTGTGTTTCTCTTTAATAGGGAACTACATTCCTCTAATTAAAAAAAAAACCAACAAACCAACATACTCCTAAACAGAGGTAACACATTTCAGGATTTACTAACCAAAACCATCTACTAATTTGCAATCTTTCTAATGATTTAAAAATAAATATTCAAGAACTTTACTCAGTCTGATATCTGTGCTGATAAGGTGAGAGATAGAAGATGGAGGACCAAATGCTCTCCTGCTGAGAAGGTACTTCAGGCCTTATACTACCTTGTTAGAATGTTGTATTCATTAGGCTAATTTATATGGATCAGAAATGTGTCAACAAGGCTTTGGTATGTAATGGAATGTATAAAACTAATCACAGCTTTTAAAGAATATTTCTGTATATCTTTTGTGAAAATAATATATTTGCTCTCCTGACACTGAGTATATAAAGGCACACTTTTTCAAGTGAAGATTCAGACTATGTAAACACTCCAAAGCACTGAAACGTTGTATTGTATTATTTCCTGGTAAACAGTAAGTACCGTGTCTCAAGGGCTGGAACACAGGCTCAGACTCTCAGTTTGAACATTATTCCCAAGGTTATGTCTTTATTCCTTCACTGCTTAGGATACAGAAGCCTAAGTGTCCTCTTAGATGGGAATCTAAATTAACAGCCTGCTTCATGCTCATGTATCTAACTGGGAAGTTAGGGAAGAAAGAAACAAATACTGAGTGGAAAACAAAAAAAGGAAATGATAGTCAGCATCAGGTAAAGACTTGAAAAAATTATTAATAGTACACTTGTAATAATTCTTTTAAAACCCTGTTCACATGTTCCCCCATATAAAAATATTATTTTATTCAATTCAGATCTCACTTCTGCCTGCTTTATAGAACATATAACCAGCAAAAGTTATACAAACAAAATAAGAATCCAAATATTCCAAAAAGTTTACTTTGTGCTGAATGTCTGCATTAATAGAAGTCAAACGATTCAATTATCATTAAGTGGATTTTAGAAAAGTTTACAATTGCAGAGGACCTGGCTAGGAGTTGTTCACATTATTGACAAAGTTTGTGTTCTGCTTTCTGTCAATTGAAATAAACAGAGAGAAAATGTGTTTCTCTGCAGCCATTTTCTGTATTATGTTAAAGAAGATTAAAGGGTGATCATTAATCTGAGGTGATTCCTTTATAAACTTTTGTCAGTAAATCACTGAAGTCTGACAGTTAAATCTGATTTTTTTGTTCTGATTGTCTTAGTAAAAAAGAAATCTCTATAAAGTTTAATTTCTATATCATGGTGATACAAATGGGAATTGAGATTGTCTGATATAGATGACACTTAAGCAACTAAGTCAGATAAAGTCATCAGTAAACATGAACAGATAGAACTGCTAAGGAAAATAAATGCAGGGAATTGGGGAAAGCTGTTTGTAGGGTAGTATATAAATAAACAGCAATAATAAACTTAAATGGACTATTTTTAAACATAAAACAACATGTTCTTACAAAAAGCTTTGTCTTTTAAAGCTTATTTTGTATCACTCTTGAAGGATTCAAATAGAGAAATCACATGTTAAATGATGTAGTGGAAGAATATACCACTGTAGGTCACACAGATTGGCTGACATTAGTTTACAGGGCACTAGTCAGGACCTGTCACTTGAGGAGTCATAATATTTTCCATTATAATCCTCCCTTGGACTTTCTCTTTCCTTTTTTGTAACTCATAAACTAATTCACATGTATCACAGATGTTTATACGATTTTAGGAACATTTTTGGAAAATGTATTTTATTTTAGACAATGCTCCATCCCCAGTGGGGAGCCCGTTTGGCACAGGGTGGCAGCGTGAAGGGTGAGATCCCCTGGCATGGGGATCTGTGCTCAAGGGCTTCACAGGACAAAAGTAGCTTTGTGTGTCTTCTTGCTCCTCATTTGTTGCTGCCGTGATACGAGAAAAGCGACTGGCACAAACCACAGACAACGGGTTAGTTCAAGAAATAGAATGTTCAAACAACTGACTTGCTTGGGCAGACTAATTGAGTAAACAGTCCTTTTTGAAAGTCTTTTTCTAAAAAGACTTCAAGTCAATATACCATTATAATGGCCCTGAAGAGATTGGCTTTTTTGCTTGTTTCTGCCAAAAGAGGAAAATAAAGAATATTATAATGCAGTTGCAAACCATTTTGCTGTCACTTGTAAATTTAGAAAGTAGATTCATTGATCAGGAGTTCACCTTTCATTGCTAATGTCAAGATTTATAGATGATGGTGAGTTTTGGAGATGTTTGTTCAACAGTGACTTAGAGAAAAAAATAGAAGGGGGTAGTTTTGCCCTGACAGCAGAGCTTTAAAAGTGAGTATTCCTTGCTTTATGACTACTCGTGGCATAGGCACTCATGACTCATTCCCAGAAAAAAAAAGGAAAAAAGTGAAATGAAATTAATTAATCCCCATAAAATTATAGCTCTCTCTAAGTCTGAAAAATATCAAGGAAATATGAAATAATAATTCCTTTCATGTCATATTGTTTTATGCATCACTTGAGTCGGGTCAGAACACACCTCCTCTTTGTGTAGTCAGATAAAAAAATGTTGTAGGTTTAGGCCAAAAAGTGGAAATTTATAGTTATAAAATAACAAAACCATGAAAGCTTGTGAGACTATATTTCAGCTATGAAATGTTAAAACTTATGCACTGAGTTGATATTCTTTCTCAGCTAAGGGGTACCACAAGCTTTTATATAGGCTTTGGATAACAGAAATAAAACAAACTGCTACCTAAGATTCAAATTCATATGAATTTAGTGAAACCTGGATGTAATATTTCATTCTGTACCTCTCATGCTACCCTCTTAGAATAGGGATTTAACATGCTATCAGCTAAGGAGAAAAAACTGTTTACATGTTAACATGTAACCAATGTTTGAATCACTTATATCCTATTGTATCAAGTATTATATTAAATCTTTAATTTGGACCAGCAACCCAAAATCCATTGCCCTTGGAAATATCAAGGGCACACCCACCTGCAAACTTCCACAGGATGTCATCCCTAGGATGTCATATTCAATTGTGCATTTCATTTTTTGAAAACTAGAAGCATGAATCAGTACTTAAAATCATTTAGTTGAAATTACAAATTGTATTCATTATGTTAAATGACTTCATTTTATGACTTTCCCAAAATAATGAGTGCAAAACTATAAAAAAATTCTCATGTACTGTTGCTGATCTAAGTACAAGCAAGAAATACCATTCATGCTATGATCTTAATTAATGATCCACAGCAAAGGCACTTTTAAGGAATAAAAACATCCATTATGAAAAAAATATTCTTTTTGTATGAGAAAACTGCAATCAAATTCTAATGTTTTTGAACTCCAAACAGAGGTAGAGACAAAAATAATTTTTATTCTTTACTGTAACAGATTAAGATATCAAAAATATTATTTTCACAATCTCTGTCATAAGGATGAAAAAAATAGAAAGATTTGATAACAGATATGTCCAGATTTGCAATCACACTTGTTAGGAGAGAAGGCAATAATTTAAATATCTTTTCTTGTACAAATTTAAAGAGTTTTACAAGATTTAGGAGTCTTTAACAGCAGAGGGCATTCTAATTTTCTGGGAAAGTAGCAAAAGGACAATTTAATTTATTTAAGAACCGTGAAAGTATATATACAGCATATACAAAAATATATAAAAGAAACAATAAGAAAAATATAAATACAAGGGAAAATCTCACAGTGAAATACTAATACTTGCATACATTTTAAGGAGATGGTCTTGACTGCATCATGTATTTTGGAATTAAAGGATAAACACTAATATTTCATTTTTTTAGGGTCCAAGTATTTGTTCATATGGAATCTGGTTTGGATACATGTATAAATGTATGTACTCCTTCATGCATGTGTTTATACATACATACATACATGTATATATATATATTTCTTCTGTGTTTTAATCCATTGTTTGTACAGAAAAACAGTTGAAGCACTTGTTATAATAAATATAAATATATTCATGTGAAGTTGAAAGGAAATATATATATATATATACACGCATATATATATATATACAGTTAATATAGATATATTTTCTTCCAAGTTCCCAGTTATGAGATGCACAAGTGACTACACCACTTTGGACTGACTCCCTGAATGAATTGCTAAGTGTCTAAACTTTTTCTTCTATGGAGATAGTCCTGCCATTCTCTTTCAGGCAAAGCTCCCACTGAAAGCAGGAGTTTAGTCTGAGCAAGTATTTTAGGTTTAAACTTTTTATCAAGAAATAGCTGCCAATAAACCCCATTCCAAAGAACATCTGTGGTCTGACAGAATTCTGATAATTTTTATTTAAACTTGCACTTAAAAAACACTTTTGAGCCCATGATTTAGGATGAACATCTGGAGTCTCAGAACAGATGCAGTTTGAGAATAAGGTAGCTGCAGAAATGCTTTCCATCTACTGGTGCTCAGGGTTATATGGAATTTGCTTCCTGGAGGAGGAATGTGAGGCAGTGCAATGGCTTTCATATGTTTACAAATGGTGCATGACAAGCATCACCGTTCAGCATTGTTTGGGTAAGTTAGACCCACAGGTTGTCTACTCAGCATGGATTTTTCCTGTCACAAGAGAGGATAAGCTCATCAGGTCCATTAGGTCAGAGGTGGAATAGGAAAGGTGAGAGACCATGCAAGAGTTCCCACCACTATGCCTGACTTGTAAATAAATAGAAGACTTCAGTCTCCACCACTATCAAGTCTTCTCTTTTCACAAACACTTAATTCAGCAGCACAAATAGACTTTTTTTTTCCCCTTAAGAGATAAAAAGACACCTACAGATCTTATTCTGTTTGCCTGGCCCTGTCTGCCTTTCTTTATCATTTGTGTTGATTGATTGCTTCTGTGTTTCATCAATTAAAAATGTTTTAGCATACAAAGTCTTCAGCATGTTTAATAGAGTCTGGTTAAGTAAACATCCTCCACCAAAGCAGCACGAGTAGAGCTTAAAATAAATATTGCTACTGTGCCAAGTTCATAATTGCTTGCACATTTAGCACTTTACCATATCCTAATCATAGCCATAAAAAACTTAAAAAGCTCAGTGCACTTACTGTAGTTGTCATGAAACTGTAGTCATTTAAATACTGTGGGGTACTTAGATTTTTTAAATATTTAATTTTCCAGACTGTGTCATATAGAGAATTTGTTTCAAAAAACAAAAAGCTGAGCCTGAATGTGAGAAGTGGTCAGGTTTAATCAATATGAGTGCTTTTGTAATTTCTTTCTGTCAACAGGATAAATTTTCAAGGATACAACCTGAAAGGATCCTATGCATATGTCATTCCTAATGTTCATCACTTTATTATGAAGGCAGCCTTACATTTATTATTTTTATTGCAAGAGATATAAAACCTATTATAATTAGGTGACAAATACCTGTTACAACCAAGAAAACTGACCCTAACTGGATTATGCAGAGCAATTTATGAATTAAAATCAATGTAAAATTAAATGTATATATATATATATTTGTACTAGAAAAATATATCAGCTGTTAAAGTTACATAAATGTAATTTCTTCCAAGTTTAAGGTATTTTAAACTGCTCAGGTGATGCATAAAATCTTCATGGCATATTTGTACAAAGACATACATATGGAAAATATAATTTCTGTAAGATAAATTAATAATAAGCTTTGAAAAATAATAAGGAAACAAGATATAATTCTGATGAGTGATAATTAACACAATGTTAGAAAAAAAAATAGTAGTGTGTAAAATATCAAAAATTACAAATCCTCTTTTCTAATTACTGCTGACTTTAAGAGGAAATGCTGGTCAAGACCTTGAAAAGCCATTAAGGTTTTGTTTGTATCTGCTGCTGATAACAATTAATTCAGGCACATTGAGAAGATCAATTTTTCAGAGCAGAGATATTCGAGTTTTCAAGATTAGCAAGCCTTAACAGGAAATATGTGCCCAGTCAGACTTTGCATGAGCCTCTACAGGAATGCAAGGTAAACTTGCTGCTGATCATGAAGTGAATCTTACATATTTAGCTTTAAAATGTGGTCTCTAGATCACATCCTCAATAGATCAACTTTTCTAGGGTGTGTGTTTGACAAGTTGGATAATATTTTATGCATCCATGGTATCTAGTTAAGTTGCATTAGGTCCAAAATTCCAGGTTTGTCTACCCCTAAACTTCCAGGAAATTTGAGGTTGGAAATAGGCATACAGAAATGAAATAGCTGTTTTACATGTTTCTGGAATATCTGTCAGGATGGTGCAACATTCATCTTTCATCTGTGACTAACTTTTATTTCCTTAAATTTTTTGCACATACTGTCTTTTCTACCACCACTGAACACTTCATTTTCAATCTCATTGTCTAAAGTGAGGATGTATTTTTTTCTTTTACAATTTCTAAGATATTTGGTAAAGAAAGTAAGAAGTTCTGAAGAAAAGAGTTGAGGTTTTTCCCTTCCCCAAATTTAGCTTGAGCATAAAATCCAGTTTTTCTGTCTACAGCTTTTTCTTCCTTCCATTTTTCTTTTTCCCTTCAGCATTCCTCTGGGACCAGGAAATTTGAGCTTATTAATAAGTGCTTTACACTGGAATTCAAAATATAAGGTAGCTCTACCTGTATGATTGAGAAATCAAGTATTTAAAATACAGAATAATTTTAGAATTTTTACTGATTATATTCGTGCCATGTTTGACCAAACCACTGGCAAGTAGTGTTCCTATTAGAATTCCAAACAAGAAGTTTGATATATTAGGAGATATTCTTTAATGTACTTGAAACACTAAATTTTAGATTTGTTCAAGCATGCAATAACCACTCACTAAACTTAAAACTAGGTCAGGAAAAGTTTTCCTATTCCATGAGTCTGTATGCATTTGGTTGAAATAATGTCACAGCACTTCCAGGGAATTCTTAAAGCTTGTATTGCGTAAGTTAAAGGAAGTTTGCATTGTTAAGAAAAAACAAATCTTTTAGTTGACTACTTCAATTAAGAAAACACATTAGATGTTGCAATTTCATAGCTGTGCGCTGATAGAGGGCATTTGCTTGAGGATATCACAGCACTACAAACACCCCAAAAATGAATATCCCAACACACTATGCTCCTCACCCAACAGGAGAAGCTGAAGCATTACAGAGAAAGGAAACTAATAAACAGCTCTGCATCACTTAGTTTAGTTTATCGCTCACTTTGATAGAAGATGGAAAAGTATATTAAATTACATGCCATTTATAGTTCAGGAACATGAGAATGAATATATGATCAAGAATGGGAGATTTTTAAAGAAAATTTTATCCTTTTGTGAGAGGATCTATTGAAAAAATGTTTTGGTTTATTTTTAAGAAAGACTGGAAAATAAAGGTAGACTTACTCAAGTTAAGAAAGTAATCTCTTAGTGGATTCTTTCTCTCTGTATTTTGTTTTCTTTGTTACTTTGTTTAGTACTCCTTTTATTTCTCATCTCCTTTCATTCCAAAACGTGTGTGAGGGTATGTTGTAGAACATTTAATGGGCACATAAAGGTGTTTTAGAAATGTTACCACAATGCATGAATCTAAAATGTAGTATGTAGCTAAACTGCAGAAGCAGGAAAAATTTACATTACGACATTGAAGATATCTTGAATCCAAAGGTAGATTAGTGGAACAATTTCAATTACTTTGTGTAGATGCCCAGATTACACAGTCTTTTTTCTGCTACCATGGGTCTTCTGGAAGACAACTGCTCTAGTCTGCCTATGGCTTTCTTGTATTGGGGAACCTAAACTGGGATAAGGGTTCCAGATATGGTCTTGTGAGTTCAAAATAATTCAGGGCTGTTTTCAGCAAAGTGCCAAGCAGGGAGGGAGCCTCTCAGCCTGAGGACTGTGATCCTTTATGGTGTTTGTGGCTGGTCAAGGACATCTTCTCATGTGGCTCCTCTGGGTTCCCCAGGGCCTCCTCTGCAGAGCAGCTCCGCGGCCACTTGTCCCCCTGTGCCCTGGCGCCCCGGGCTGTGCCCCATTCTCAGATGGATGAGCTTGTGCCCACCAATGCTGCACCTTGTTAGGTTTCTGTCAGCCCATTTCTCTGAGCTGCTGGAATCTCTGTGAACAGCATCCCTGTCCCCTCACACACCAGCTGCCCCCTGCAGTTCTAGATCATCTGAGTATTTGCTAATTGAAATGTTTGAATGTTATCTGTTGTACACTTGGAAATATTTCAGCTTTAGGAAACAGTGGGCTGCCCACCATCCATCTACAACGTGCCACTGCTTCATTCAAGCAATTCCTTGGAGTTTGATAAAGTTCTTGGTCAAAATCCTCCAGCTTTCAGGTCACTTCAGTCTCTAATTCTGAAAATCCAAATTCTCTTCTTGAAACAAAATCCGAACTCGGTTCTGCTTTTTTGTGTGTGTCTAAAGATTTGATACATTAAAATCAGGGGACTGAGTACAAATTAGGGGTTTTAAAAATTTATTTAAGTGAAACTGCCAGTAATCAGAGGAATCTGGGGACACAGGAATGCAACTTCCAAAGGGTGCAAGGCCAGAACTTTTGTGTCCTGCCATATGAGATCTTTCTCAGTGTCAGGATGCTATTTAGGTACAAAACATGACAGATTATGATGAAGCAGAGTGAGGCAAAGCTACCTTAAAAACCACTTTCACAACTAAAGTAATTGAGTTAATGGCTGAAGGGTACTTCCAAATTTGTTTTAACTTTCCACAGATAATTGCACACATACAGTTGCAACTGTTGTGTTTTTATTAGGGATTTATTCCGTGTTGAAGGAAATATTCAGGACTTTCAATGAATTTTACATAAAAAGCTAACATGAAATGAAATCCACATAAAAATGAATTCTATAATCATTTCATCTCCTCTATGAGCAGACTAAATGGTCCTTTCTGTCCTTTGCAGATGACTTTGTGTTACAATGAATGCCCCAAATTTATCACTGAATTTAAAAGGTTCCATTTTTCTGCCTATCCAAATGCCACAGTGTGTTACATCCTCCTCTGAGAGGGAGCAGAATTGTCCTCCCTACGTTCTTGCAGGAAGAACAGCATCATTTTCTCTGCGGTATTGAGGGAATGGCAGATTAAGTGACTTTCTCAAGGACACAGGAAATCTGTGGTAAAGCAGAAAAAGGAATTCCAGTATCATGAAACTCTAGACAACAGTGTTAATCACCAGACCACCAAAGCTCAGGCCTGAGGCACACTCTGCTGAGGGGAAAAAAAAGTCAAACTAAATGCTTCAAATTGAAACTTTGGTGGGACTTCCAGTGCCTTCCTTTGCTTCCCAGCAAACATGCATGAGACCTCGTGAATTGGCTGATTGCAAAAGCAAAAGCTCTAAAAGACACAGAGCAAGGGGTGTTACAGGGCACAGCAAGGAGAGGGCTTTGTGGACAGCACTGCAGTGTGCCAGCTTTCATGTGTGCCATCAGCACAGTCCCTGTGTCAGTGAGGGAGCACGGAAAAAAAAATAAACAGCTGGAAACCCCTCTAGTTGGGCTTGCACTTCACATTGGCAGACCACACCAGGGGAAACAAAGACTAAAAATGAAGCTGTAAGTCTAAGATGTCTTTATTTAATAGCCTGTGTGGTCTGTGGCTGTGGAGCAGGTGGCACAGGAGACACCTGGACTCTCTTGTGCAGTTTCCAGCAGTGACAAGGGTGGCAGTCATGGAGTCACCCGAGCACAGCTCTGACCAGGGGCTGTGCATGTCACTCCTCCCACCCTCCCATCACACCTGGGTGCCTACGTAGGATGGACAAACCCCAAGTTTTCTTGTTTAGTAACCTGAACTCAGGATGAGGTGGAGTCAGAAATGTAGAGACTGTTCAGACCCAGGTTGACACAGGACAAGTGAGAAACAGCAAGAAACTGTCCACAGTTTCTTTCATTGGGCAAGACCAGTCCATTTTTGACCAGTTATTGATTGAATGTGGATTTTGGGAAAAGTCGTAATAGGAACTGGGAAAATCTGCCTTCATTGGTGCTCCAATTTCTTCTTTACTGGAAGACTCGTGCCCTATAAATGTAGCATCATGCTGGAATTCTTTTGTCTAACTGATATTTCAGTGCAAGAACATTTCCAGATGGATCCTGATTAGGATTTCACAACCCCATACACCACACACACACACACACACACACACAAAAACCCAAACAAACAAACAAACAAAAAAACAACAACAACAACAAAAAAAACCAACTCTGCCCCCATTCTGTTTTCTTTGAAAATGATCTTCCAAAGTGGAGACTCTGATTGAGCAGGAAAATCAGTGGTTAAATTGGACATACTCTTTGGAAAGAGAGAATTATACCCATGGGTGGTCAAGCTGATATGTTTTAGGGTGAAATTCAACAGTCCTGTTGGAAGTAAGGATAAAAGAATAAGACAACACTGAAACACTTAGATTTCATTTTGACCACATTTTTAGTCCCTTACAAGAAAATGAATTAGAGACTAATCCAAGTATCAGCAAGAAAAAATATTACTATCCCTTTTTCACTAAAAAAGTTTGATGAAGTCACAATGGGAGATATGGTCAAAAGGTTTACTGAAATTCATGTCACTCTTGTAACACTGTCACCTGAAAAATGTTAAACAGCTTTTGTGAAGTGCAATTGCTAAAAAGCAATAGAATGAAACCTCCAAATTACTCATTTGAATTTCAGTCACAAGACACAATATGAAGTAACAGATTTACCTGTGCTTCCGTGGTTAGCTGTGGTAGGTAAAAGCCAAGGAAAAAAATGCCTTGGTCTCAACATGGGCAAATATCTTGAAGAGAAAGTTTGTCATCTGATTCAAAATCAAATTTCATAGTTAGATCTATCCTTTTGCCCTTTCAGTCATAAACGTAGGGATAGAAGACCTCAAACTCCATGGATATATTTGAATTTTTAAGCTTGGCATGGTTTCTGACAGTCACCAGCACCAGATGTTCCTGAGACAGTCTTATTTATTTTTAACTCTGTTGATAGGAGCCATCTGCTTCCCAAATATCTCATCTAATTCTAAAGAATGACTGTAATATATATTTAATAATTAACTGGTAATGAGCTGATCTGAGCAACTTTATAATTGAGTAAGCATTTAGAAATCCATTATTTTCTTTTGCTTACCTAACAGATTTTAAACTTTTGAGGTTTGCAAACCACAGTGTTTTCCAGTGTGATATGAGGGCCTTTTTGATATGAAGCAAACTTTTCCTTGACACTTTTCACCAATCCTTAGACAAAGGTTATGAACCAAAAAAATCAGTTGAACATACCTCAAAAATACTGCCATAAGTATATTCTGAACCAGAAGAATATTCAGTATAGATAAAATGGCAGCTAAATCTTGTATAAGACAAAAATGTAGCTGAGAGAAATAGAATCAAGTTATACTTGGTAAATTTGCTTTCTAAGTTTCCCCTGTGCTCATTCATAAGTTTTATATTTTATTAATGATAAAATAAGCTACTCCGAACAGCAAATGTTCCTGTTCAAAGAGAATAATGGAAGTTTGTGAAATTTTTCGTACAAATTTTAAGCAGGCCTCCTGATCCCAATTTTCTGCCTGTTGATTACAAAGATCCTTTTGCCTTTGATGCCTTTGATTCTTAGGGATTTTGGCCAGTACATCTCACTGTTAAGAATCACTGATGAGCTACGATTTATAGTTGAATGTCAGCACCAACTTTGAAAATAAGAATGTTCTTCAGTATTGCTCTGAAAATCCCTTGAGAAGAGAAGAACTGTCTGGCACTTCCATTTCCAGTCTGAGCAGGAAGTTCAGGGAAACAAGAAAGCTGGAATAATACCGGAATATTTGTACAAAGCAGAGACATAATCTGGAGTGAAATCAATTTTATGCTGTCTTCTTTTTCTTTTTTTAATTAGGCGTGTAATGCTCACGAGCAGATGATTTTATCCTGGTGCTTTGGTCACATCTTAAGGTTTCCACAAAGACCTCCCCTGTAATGAGAACATGACTCTTAATCTTTTCAGTCTCTATGGTCTCATAGCACAGAAATGTCATGTGGATTTATTGCACCCTGAGAAGACCACCGAGAAGCCAGGTTTGGGAGTCACAGCCAAAGTCAGAACTCCTGAATGTGCTGTATTAGCCACCCAAGCCACAGCACACACACTGACCCATATCAGCTTCTCCTCCTTCTGTGCCTATCCTGATCTCATGTCCCCACTCCTGCTGCTTTTAGAGTCGTGGAGAGTATGGATTTTGCTAGCTATGAAATACAGAGGCAGAAAGCCACTTTATATGTCACAACTATTTTTAAACACCATAATGCCCCACATTTAGCTACATATGACCATAAGATAACTAAAGAAAAACACAAGCAGTGAGAGTTCTAAGGTCATGGCATCACTCTTTTGTGTCTAGAGTAGTCAAAAGTCTAACAGCACTGGTTTGTTGGGTTTTTTATTATTTTTACTCAGAAAGACCTTTCCATTAGCTTTTGGCTGACCTCAGATTTAATTTTCTAACTAAATATTTTGTGTTTTGTAACTTCAGTCTTAAGCAAGGACAAAACTACTCAAACTCCAGTGTTCTTTTAATTATATAGGTTAGCAGATTTTAAAGGCTGTTTTACCTGCCTCAGCATGAAGGAAAAGAGGAAAGGTGAGTGAGAATGAATAATGGTGAAGCTGAATTTCAGGGGGGAGCGACTTACCATCTCTTTACTGCAGGAATAAGGTAATTTAAGGAGTAAAATCAAGGTAGACTTGTCCACAAAACAATAAAACAATGGCAAACAAGGAATTTGTCAGCGTGACATTTTTCTTTGCGAAGTTGGCTCTTAGAAGAGCTCTGTATGTGGCTCATTAAAATTCTGCAGTTACAGTCCACAAACAGAGCAAGACACATATTGAATAAAGATCTCTACAAACATGGAGTTTCAGGGAAAAATAGGTTGCTTTGTTAAAATCTGGTGGTTCAGTGTTAAAAACCATACTCTCAATAGTACTCCTGTGGGCTTCAGTAGCACAGTGGAGTCCTCAGGACTGCCTAAAGAAGAATCAGCTCTACAGACCCATCAAAAACCTCATGAGTCCAAATACTCACTTCTTCTTCACTCTGTTGCCTCAGTATGGCTAAGCACACATAATGCTCTCTTCTTTTTTTATTGAAAATATTAAAGAGCATGGGAGGCCAATTGCCCATGATATTATTTGTAATTTTTCTGTAAAGAAACAGGGAGGATTTTTTTACTCACATCTTGACAGTAGAACACTAAGTTTTTCAAAAACTAGCAGCTTTTAAGACCTGAGAGGAGCAGCTAGCCAGACCTCATAAAGAGGTCATGTACAAACCCATAGTCTGCACTTGATCTGGACCATATTTTCTAGAAGGTAATCAAAGGTGAAATATTAATTCTTCCTTCTCACAGACATAAAGACGTAACAGGGAGGGAGAACTGAGTTCCATAATTTTTAGTTTGATTTGGTTGCATTCAGTGCAAAATCTACCCTTAATTATAGTTTATGAACGTGTATGTACACAATAAAACACTAAATGTTCTACAACACTGTTCTTTAAAAAATATTTCCTTACTCCTAACATCAACAGTTTGTTCAGAAAGTCTGCTGCTGTCCTTCCTTCTGTGTCATCCTTTCTCAGGCAGCAACCTCCTTCCTTAGCTTCATCTGGATTTTGTCTGAGTAAAGAGCAGAGTACTATCTGCTCCTGTGGACTGTGGATTAAATAAATTCAATAGGATAACCCATTAAGAAAACAAGTCAAAAGGGATTTTTCTGTCTGTAGTGTGAGAGATGTTGACAGCAGCTAACCTTACAGGGAAGCTTGTTGCTTCTATGTAAACCTGTTCTCTTTCAGTTCCTTGGGACATGTTGCCAGAGAATTTTGGCAGAGTCTATATTTGCCACTGCTGATCCCTTTTAATGAGGTTTGTGGGTCATTTGAAAGCTGCAAAGCAAAGTGAGACTTTGCTTTTTGTGTTTTGCCAATTTCATTATGCTTTGGCTGGTAGTTAAGGGTCATTTCCAAAAGCCCAATAGACATTTTTATTAGGTTTCTACAGGGGTACAACTTATAGTTTTTTTCTTGGCAGATTTCCGTATTCTTTGTGACTAATGCAACCTCTATTGTTTTTTGAGAAGAGTAAAAATAGACAATTTTTTCATTCTCCAAGGAGAGAAGCTGTCAGCTGCCAGAAGAATAAAGACTTCCAGTGTTTACTTTTCCACTCAGCCCAATGACTAAATAGAGACAACATGGATTTTTAATTGCTAGAATGAAAGAATATGCAAAATGGCATGCATGGACTGAAAAATAAACAATTTGCCTATTTATTCTTGTCAGTCCACATTTTCTTCAGTGGCATTTCACTATGGAAACAAGTAAAGATCACTTTAAGATGGCTATTAGCATGTCAGCCAAACAGTCACCTTTTGGCTGCTGTTTGAAGTGTTGCTATGTCGTCTGGACTCACCTAAAGTGAATGCCAAAGTGATTCAGAGAGCCTAGAGAGCCTGGCTATTTATTGCTTTTAGGATTGACCTTATGGATGTATGCAGACAGAATTTCCAGTGGAACCAAAAGGGCCCTTTGGATGCATACAGAATGAGGGATGGTGGTGTTTGGTGCCAGTCACCTGCTCAATGGCTGGTCTTAGGAACTGGCTTCAGTGTCAGACAGATGTATTTGAGTGGGAAACCTCCGATCCCAAGACAGCCCTGCCAGGAGGATACTTTGTCCCTTTCACAGAAATGGAGAGGGGGGATTTTCAGAATGCTGGGATCCTTAATTTTACACTTTAGGTTTTTTCCTGGAAGTCTCTTTTCTTAGGAGAGGTGAGGAGAGTAAGAATTTCTTGTTTATCTCAGTGTATCTCACAGCCATCAGACTGCCCCTCACTTTGGCAACAGCCCATGCAATGCTCCTTCTCTGTAGGATGCTCTTCATGTGACTTAACACTCAGCTGGACTAGCTGGGATATACATTTTGCTTTTCTTGAAATAAATAGCATTTTTGCTATATGTGGCATTAGGGGACCAGATGCATTATTCAGGAGACAAAGCTGGGCAGGGAGAGTCTGATATTCTTTATTTATATTCCAGTGAGAGTAGAATTGTTGTAAGGATTTGACCCTAGCAATTGTTGAATATGCATGGAAAGTGGAGGGTCAGAAGGCTTTCCCTTCTCATTGTTTCCCTACCACAGTAGCATAAATTCAGCATTTATTGTCCCTTCAAGCATCCATAATGTGACCCAACTATTTTCTTCTCATTTGGATGGATTGTTGCTGGAGAGGATAGCATGGCACATGCCAACTCATGCCACTGCAGATGGACTTTCTCTGCAGGCTCTGGACCTCCTGTTGCTTGGTGGCCCCTGTTCCTTCTGCCAGCCTCTGCAGTGACCTGGCCCCACCACTCAAAGGTCGGTTCCACAGGAAGCAGAACTTTTCATCAGTTACTTTCATCTTTCAGAGAGGTTTTTCTCAAAGATTTCTACAATTCTCAAAGGTGTTCTACTCTATCCTTCAACTGGAAGGATAGAGGAGAGCCCTCCTTTTTCTTCATACACCTTCAACATCTTTCTGAGGTGTGTTTTGTGATACTGTTCCAACGGAGATGACTGATTGTACCAACTTTGTACCACTGTCCTTTTCTTGGTCTTGACTACGTGGAGTCTTGACCTTCCAGGCCCAGGACATCATACCTGTTCCTCAGGAGCACATTGGTAACAAGAGGAAGGATCTTTCTTCTGCTCTGAGCAGAGACAAGAGTCCAGTCTCCCCTGTGAATCAGCCAAGTCTGTCAGCTCAGGGTTGGATGCTGAATGAACTTCCATGTCCAAGGCCTTAGGGCAGGACTGTTGCTCTCCATCTGTCAGTCTGCGGTGCTGTGCCGGAGCCTCTGCTCAGATTCCTGGGGAGCGCACTGCGTGATGAACCCTCACCAGATTTCTCTGCACCAATCTGCCTTCAGACACAGCTCCAGGAGCACAAGCTGGGAAGCATGTCTGAGCAAACTGAAAGGTTCAGCCTGCCATGTGTGAGAGCTGCTGCCAGAACTGCAGCCCTACACTCCTGTCTACAGCATTGAGCCCCCCAGCTCAACAGGAGATGGTGCCATGTCTTCCTCAGCACTGAAAGAGTAAAGTTGGGGCACATTTAAAGTTTCCAGTGCTTCAAACACAGATTTTGCTGATGGTTCTTATACATATTAACATTGCTATATATATTCTCATGTATATTTTACAGTTGCGGATCTTCAGAAATATTATAATTTAATAACAAAACCTCATTATTCCACCTTTCATTTAAATGCTTTCAGAATGTTATGAATTTTCATAATTAATCATGTTTTTTCTCAGTGCCAGCAGCTAATAGATGCATTTTTAAATGCTCAAATTAACCACTTTTTAAAGAGATAAATATTATTGAACATATAATTTTAGCTCAATAGATCATGCAAAATAGGTCTGTAAAATAATTAATCTAATTTTTCTTACAAATTTATCCCAAACAAGTGTGTAAATTATGAAACTAACATTGAATTAAAATGAAAATCATGGTCTTGATGTTGTTACAACATCTAATCTGTTACAGAAGCACAGTTAAAATTTTCATAAATGAATTGACTTATTAAGTTTAGGAGCTTTCTATGTCTACTTCATGATGTTTCAACCCTCCAAAAGTTCCAGTATACTGTGTAAATGAGAAGCAAAGCTCTCCCTAGCATGGTGACCTCCTGTGGGGATTAGAAATGTCTTGGTTTGTCACCTCTTTTTTATTTCTGACTACCCAGCTCACTGCAACATATTTATAGTATTAAGCTGTGACACTCCCTTGGGTCGTCACTTTCTGTGTGTCCATGTTTGTTTCTTATATTTTAGAGTGAATATTATTTTGACAGCACTTAGTTTTAGCTGTCAGGATTGTTTGAATCCTATGGCAAAATGTGAGATGAGTCTTGCCATCAGAGAGTCTGGAGTCCTTTTGTTTGCTCCTCTGATAATTTGCTTTGTAAACAGAGCAATGCATCCAGATTTTTGTTTAATAGAACTGGAAATTGGTGAAAGAATACATTTCATTAACTCAGTGCAACAGTCAGATTTCCCTGCCAGCTGTTGTGTTAATATTCCATACTTTCTGTTAAGGAATCACATTTTTATTGGCACATTATTAGTGTACTCTCATCACTATGGGACCATTAACCTACTGCTGTCATCTCTGCAGGATGGACCTGTCTTAGCTGCTCATGATGAGTCAGGTAGGGTCCTATATGAACTTCAGACCTCATGATTCAGGTTTCTCCTTTGCAAAAAGAGAATAATTACATTCTTTGCTTCCGAATGGGGTTGCATGGGTAAGTGCATTCCAGAATGAGAGATAAGAAAATAACACAGCCATAATTAGAAAGGGATAAGCTGATAGACCTAGTAGATCCACCTGTCTCTAAATAAACATCGGGGAATTTGAGTACATTTTTATTTAAATAATACAGTAGAGTTTGACTGAATTTTTCTTGAAAGAATATTAAGTAAAAGGTTTTTAAATCAATTTAATTTACTTCAACTTTCCAAAAAAGAACCACGTGTATTTGAGGGTGATTGGTTTCACAAAGACATTTATGCACTCACCCTAATACCAGCACAGAGTCCTAGTGTCTTCCAAAAATGTATAGATAATACCACTTATCTCTGTGGTAACACTTAACCTGTGGAAGGTTTATATTAAAAAATCAGCTTTGTCTGCATCAATGAAGGATTTTATGCTACCTTCAAGTGTATATCTAAGAGACATGGTTCAGCATTCTCTGAATGGCTAACATTCACTGAGTGGCTAAAGCCTCTAATTCTCTACCATTGAAACAGAATTATTTCAATTTGTTGGCTGTAAAAAAAGAAAAAAAAACAAAACAAATTTTAAATTAATGAATTAAAAATAATAATCAGTTTTCTGCACCATTATCTGTAGGAGTGACTTTTAACATGTAATACTCTAATATTGCTCTGGTAGCAAGTTTCTGCCAATGAGAATGAAAACCATACCCAGTGCAAAGACTTTTACAGTATGTAAGTCAGAGAAATAGAGGTCTCAGGATCATCACTGTAGATCTGATGCCTCATTAATGTCAGGGGTTTAAGTGATTACATTATTAACAGTGCTTACCTATGGGACCTGCCTCTGAACTGTGCTGTGCTCCGTACATTACAGCAGGGTGCCTTACTTTTCTGAATAGGAGCAATTTTACTGTGTTTCAGGCACCATCAGAGTTACAATACTGGTCTCTCAGCTCACAAGGTCTGTAATTCAGATATGAAATTCTTCCCCTCTGAGTAAGAAAAATGAAATAATTTTCTGGTACAAAAGGCAGAGAAGTGTCTACTTTGAGAACCTTTGCTTCTTTCATGGCTGTAACACCTAAGTGTCTCTGGACCATCGGCACAATTTCTGATTAATTTTATTTGCTAATTTGTGTCCTTAACAGACTAAATATTTCAGGAAATACAGGAAGAAAGGCATTGACAGGTCTGAAATAAAAAATGGGTTAAAGTTGCCCTTACGTCCAGCCTTCACGAGTTAGAAAAATGTAATTGCTTTAAGTTGAAACATACCACATTGGTTTTAGAACATTTTGTGAATGACCCACAATTGTAGTTTGAGCTTTTTATGAGAACTGATGACTCATCAGTCTTTTTTGTTTTCTAGATCTATTGAATTTTTGAGAGCTTGTTCTGTTACAATGATTATTTCTAACAGACTTGCTCTACTGGATGCTTACTTCATTGTCCTTGGTTGTTAGAAATGTTTCAATAAGAGAGCTAAATAAATTAAAAAAACCACCCTATTGGGAACACTTAGAGTCCAGGATTTATTTTATTCACAAGTAAATGTGAGATAATCCCTTTTCTTGAAAGCAAACTAAAGCATGGGGATGGCAAATGAAGATAGTGGCACAGTAAGATTTAGACTACAGGAGTTTCTAATTTGTGCTGTGTCTATTCAGCTTGGCACTACAAAATGAACTTTTCCATTAAGCCTGTTTATCTCAGAAAATCACATGCTATTTTTCAGTTTCCATTCAAGAATCAGTGTGTCATGCAGTGATTGCTATTGACATGGGCAGCCCCATGTCTAAGTTAACACCACAGGATCACATTTTCTAACAGCTTCAATTAGAAGCTAGTTAAAATCACATCTATTTAAAATGAGAAAGGGGTTAGCAAAGCAAGCCAAAAATAAGCTGCAACTCCGTCATCTCTGCTATTATTTGATGGGACATAGAGAATAGGAAAAGGAACCATATTATGTTTACTGTTCAGCTCCAGGCAGTTGAGCTGCTTGGGTATATGAGGAGTGCAGAAGATTTACACAAGCAGTGTAGAAAGGAGGGATCTGTGAAGAGTGATGCAGATCAGCAACACTGTGAGTCAGCCTTTAAAGATACCAGTGTGGGCTGCCTCAGGCGGGTGGTCTACATAAAATCTAGATTTGTGCTCTTTGAGGATGGCCTATCACATATGTCACATGCACCCTTTGGCCTCAAGGTTCACATGTATTTACCAATATGTACTGCATGCTAATAACTTGAAACTGAAGCTGAGATGCAATCTTTTATTCTTCAAACACATTAGAAGAAATACTGCAGAAATAGGGAAGTTAAAAGGTGTCCCACTTCCTCCACTTATACATTTTTCCATACCACGTAAAGAGATTTCTCTTATCCAATTACCTTAAAACAATACTTACTTTAAGTCAGCTTAAGGTGCAAGTTAAATAAAGTCATTGTGTTCAAAATAGATAACACATTTATAGGAGCTTGTTGAATACATAAGTGAATTGAAAAGAAGGGATAGTGAACTGTGTTCAGTAAGGCTGTGATGGCTGGTGCTTCTTCACTTGGACTCACTAACTTGCTTCCAGGAAGGTGGTAACCACGACACAAGTTTATAAGCAGGAGACAGAACCTGGGGCAACATCAACTGGAGGCATCTGTTGGAAAACCCTGAGAACTTCTCATTAGAGGGGCCTTTCAGGAGTATGTCCTTTGAATATTTACTGTGCATTGGTGATGGAAGTCAACCTTGCAGCATTGGCCCCTTGAAGGCTTCTTTGAAGTCCAAGTTTTGAAACCTCATCTTCAATCTAATCTCTTACCTTTCTAGCTAAAAATTACCCTCACTATTCCTCCCAGCTGAAATAAGGATACCTTCACTTCATGGAGGCTTTTTTGATTGATTAGCTGCTATCAATTGGTCTAGGCTGAGTAATAAATATCTCTGTACATGTGTAAGGAATAAAATTTCTCTTATTTTTCTTCATACCAGCGATTTTTTGGCATATTTTAATGTGATATTTTTGTCTTTCATTGCACTTGGTATTTGCTTAGCCACACTTGTGAATTACCTTCTTGAAATAGGTGAGATAAAAATTTTCACTTTCATGCATCATAATTAATTCAGTGAGCACTTTCACCAAACAAGTTTATTTATATATAGACATAGCGTAATAATAGCCTATTTAAAGACCATATAGAATAGAATAAGGAGTAAAAAAAATTAGTGAAGTAGCTATTATAATTCCTTACTTTCTTGGGGTATAATATATTGAAATTTGGTTTACTTCAGTTTCTTCCATATATTTCTCTGGATTCCTTTCTTCTGTCGAGGACTCTGTTTTGCAAGCAATTTATGTGAAAGGTTGCTGTCATTATTATATTCTAGTTCATAAAATATTAATAAGCCATGACAGATATGATACCAACTCTATATAAACTCTAAATATCTTTGTTTGTTACTTTATTCTCCCTCTTACCACCACTAGCTATTTTGTTTCGGGAATGCTTGGTAATACTTGTTTTTAAGGTAAGGTAAGACACTGGAATCCAAAGGTGGTCTGAACTACTTAAAGAACTGCAAAAAATAAAAGAACAAAAAAGTGCAATTGGCTAGTGCACATTCCTAAACACCAAAGATCTTCGGCTGCACTTATTTACACCTATTTCACGCTTTCCAGGTGTTCAGTTTCCTAAAATTACTCTAAGCAGTGTTCATTCATTGGGAAATTCCTTGCTCAATCAATTAATTACAATGCTCATATCTAATACTTACCAGAAGCTTGACATGCAGCCAAAAACTGCAAAGCCAGTATTTTTCACCTCGTACCACGTACTGTACTTCTCCTTCCTGAGCCTGAGAAAAGCCTTGAGAATCTCAACCTCAGACCACTAGGTAATTTGGCAAACACCATTTACTTCTGATGAAAAACAACGTTTATAGTTTATAGCTTATATTTGAAAAGTGCTACTGCTGCCTTCAGTCCTTAGTTGTGAATTCTTTGCCTGTGAAGCTATACTTTTTGTCTAAAAACACAGAATACTTTCCAGTCAAGCAATAACAATTTTCAAATTCAGTGGTTAGCAGTTTTATAGTGTGACATTTTAGTCATTTGTGCATTGAAAAAGTAAGTACAATACATTTGCTTAGTATTTCATAAACAGAGGAAATGTGGGAATAAGCTGAGAAGAGATGCTGGGTTTTTTGCTGTCTCTAGAAAGGGACAGTGTGAGGGTGTCAGGCTGTAGCTGTCCATTAAGCAAGTCACACTCTCCAAAGTTGAAATTCACTACCAGCAGACTTACATGCATGTTTACTATCTAAATGGGGATATTTTCAGCACATTACAAGACCACTTCAAAGAGGACAAACCACAGCCTATGGAAACACGCAGCTTGCCGCACCGCAGGCTGTGCTCTGGGCTGCCCTTAGGACCCATACAATTTCCTGCTCGTGTATTTCCATGGCAGGCTGGGGCTGTTCAGTGGAGTGTACAGGAGATAAAGCTTTATTTTCAGTCACTTACATTTCTCACTGGATATGTGCAGATAAACATCTGGCACTGGTTTGTGGCCCACAGACATCCAGGACACACAAGAGCACTGACAAAATGCAGAACTCTAAGGACACACTACAATCAAGGGCTTCTCTGCTTTCTCCTAATGCAAAATTTTGGCTCAGTCTTTGGACTGTGCTGTGACTGTCCCTTGCTCTCCTGCCTGCAGAGCCGTGGTCATAATGAGCATCTTCCTTGTGCAGCTCTGCAAATATCTGCAAGTGTTACTGGTTACTGGGTCAATACAGCCCTTTTTCATTTGTCCCTGGTTCCCTTAGGGACAAACAAACAAGAGGAAGAGGTACTTTTTCTCATGATGCATAATAAAATTATGGAACTCTGCCACAGGATGTTGCGGAGGCCAAAAATATATATATTTTTTTAAACTATATTAGATAAATGTATGAGGAAAGAGTCCATCAGTGACTATAAAGTACAATTGTCTACATAAGAATTCACCACACAAAGTTCCTAAGCTGAGGGTATTTGGAGAATATACTTCCCGGGGCTTCTGGTATTGACCATTGTCAGAAACAGGATTCTGAACAAGATAAATCTCTTCAGAAAGATTTGACATAAATCTGTATAGAAATTTTATGTCTTTCTGCTTTTGTCATTTTTAGTTTCTTAAGAAAATACATTAATTAGTGCCAGTGTTAAAATACGTACAGTCACTCAGATTGTTTCTTATTTCCCTTCTCCTTTAACCCACAAATTTTTTTCCCAAGGCAATGAAGCAATAGAAAATGTTGCTAAAATATCACCTTGTTTCATAAAATTATTCTCAGATTGACAGAGTGGATTTTTTTAGTCTAACAGAAGATGGAAGCCATCTTGCTGAACCAGACCAGTTGCACATCCTGCATAACAAGAGTACAGCTTGCAACACATTCTAACCAAAGTAAATACTCCATTGCTCTCTAGGAAAAGTCATTGCTTTTTAAAAATTGCCAAATATTAAACTGGTTTATACTTAAACCACTGCATGCCAACAAGGATCTACAGGAACTGACCTGGGAGCTGTTTGCACAGCCTGCCCAGAGAAGGTTGTCCATCAAGAAATTGGCTAAAGACTTACAAATAGGAGCTATTGTTAAAGGTGTAGATCCTTATCCAGCACTAATCAACTTCACTCCCTCCAGCTGAGTCAGACAGCTGAGGATATGATCTGAAATTTAAATGACAACACAAACATTGAAATGATGTATTTTTAAAGTTTCTTCTTCATCAAAGGTTGTATTTTTCCCTTTTAAATAAACTACTGCTCTTGATTTTGGAAATTCTTAGTAACTTAACTGCTTGTGAAATAAGCTGGAATGAAGTCATATAAATCCAAATGATTGTAATGAAAGAAGAATCAGGCCTGTAGCTTCATTGTTATGTTGTATTTGAATATTTTATTTCTTCCCACTCTTTCTCTAAGTACTGTGCACTAGCCTTTTTCCATATAGTGTTCCCTCTAACAGTAGAAATTGTGCATGTGACCTATGGATGTTCACTATGTAATTTCAACCATCAGTAATGGTATTTGCACAGTAGAGCTGTATTCATAGGTGGGAAAATAATTCTTTTGTTAAGTACTTAATTCAGCTAGAAAACACCTAATCCAAATCACCCCCAGAAGGCACATACAGTAAAGACTATCTACTCTGTGACTGTGCATTTCAATAAAAGCTTCTCAACCTAAAGTCATTCTTCCATTAAATAAAATCTGTCTCAATTTCACAGCATTAAAGTAAGCAACAAAACAAAAAGTTTTGAAGGAAATAATTTAGGGTTTTGCTAAGACAGGGCTAGGAGATTTCTATGCAAAAATATAATGATGTGCTGATAGATTGTCCTGAATGCTTTTGCTTAAATATGTAGATGTAAGATTCATAGTAGGATGGCCACAGAGCAAAGTAGACTTTAAACAAAGTGTGAGAAGGAAAGAAAATTCTGTGATGTAAATGAGGGAATGCAAACTATGCAGGATTAATTTCTTCAGAGAGATTGCAAAATAAAACTGGAATCAATGAGGTTGGATGTATTTTTCAGGCAAATATCCATAATCCTGTAAACTGTCATCATCACTTGTTAACAAAATGTCTTGGCAGCCAACAGCAGAGAAGAAACAACCTCCACTTCATCTTATCTACCTTATCTATCTTCATCTACCACCTCTTTCAAATAAATGGTTGTTGAAGATATCCTGAATGTCTTGTGTTGAACCACACTACCTCAAGACAAAATCTACCAATGTCACATTCATTAAAGTTTGAGTTCTCTAGATCCTCCTGCAGGTAAAACCAGGAAGGTATATTTGCAGCCACATCCTGAGGACAGGGTTGTAAATGCTCTTAAATCTTCTAAAAAGCTAAATACCACCTAAGTATCAGCTAAAAGGCCAAGTACTATCAAGTACCTGTCAAGGCCAAGTACTGTACAGCATCCCCTAAACTTTAAACTTCTGGAAAACCTAAAATTTCGGAGAGTGAAGTCAGAAATTTACTGTATTTAAGGTCATGTCTTCATAAAGAAATACAAGGAACGAATAAGCTAATAAGACGAATACTATAAATTCCACAACGAAAAACAGATAATGAAGACAGTAGATAAAAGTTTTGTTTTAAATATGAAGAGAGTAAAAACTAGGGGAACGAATGAGACATTTCCATTTTTTGAGTTATTCTTGCAGCAATTCAGTTGTCAGCTTAAGAGATCTTATTTGATCATGCCAGCCCTGAATTTTCAATTTTTCTCCAGGCAAATAAATATTGTGCCAGTGGCTTTTGGTTTTTCAAATTGTGCTTGCTCTAAAGAAAGAGACCGATCAATATTTTTACATACTGCTCTGATAGCTGGAAGAAATTGATAGTCCTGGGAGTTCCTTCATCTGGAATGAAAGACAGAAGAAATGCCTAGCCCTGCCTTATATCATGAAGGGAAGGAGAAAGCCAAAAAAGAATGAGGAGGGGAAGGGGAAATAAGAAAATTGAAGGGAGTGGAAAGGGGAATGAACATTTCTACAGCTGCTTTAATGATTGGTGATTTTCTGACATATAAAAATTACCCAATCTATGACAATGACATATTGTTTAAAAGGAAGTGACTATATATTTATGAGCTCTTTTGAAAGGTGAAGATCCCCAGCTTACCAGTAATACCCCTAATCCTTGAGACAGCAAATTCACAGAGCTTTGTGGTGCTATTTCACACTTGAAGATGTGGACCTCTATCACCAAATCATAACAGCCGTGCTTTAAAGCCTTGATGAGCATATTCAGCAGTAATCAAGCCATCACTACTGGAGGTGAAATCTTTAATTGCATTCTTGAAATGTGATAGTTTGATATTCCTATTTCCCTTGCTCCTTATCTGAATCACAGGAAACAAAAATCCTCTCACACAATGAGCAGGAAACATTAATAAGAGCTAAATGGATTATCTGGGAAAAAAAACCAAAAAGTTTTGCATGTGAAATGTAGACTCTGGTCAGTTTTGCTTCCACAATCGTAACCCATGTAGGTAGTCACAAACTGATAACACCACTTTCAAGTGGACATAGTATCAGAAACCACATTATTTGGACAAAAAGAAAGCCAGAAGCTCTATTTCATTTAAGTGATGACTGATTAAAAGCAGTTCATTTGAAACCTGTTTTTATTGGCTGTGTCATGCTATCCCTTTCAATGCCACTTTTGTATGAAAAAATATATTCTTAAAAATAGCTGCTGGCTCTCTTGTAAGTATTAAACATGTCCCCAGCACAATATTGAAAGGTTTTGGCGAGCGTTTTAGTGTCACTGAATGCAGAAAACCATATAGTAGGTAAACCGTTTCAAAGAAATCTTATGAGGCCAAAGTCCTGTTAAATCCTTAATTTTTGTAAGTTTAACTAGTTCTGTCTCTAAAAAACCATCACAGGCTGGGTGTCCTGTGTGTGTGTATAGCTGTCTATTCTGATTCCTTTGGAAGAGTTTTGACAGAATTGAATGCAGTGCAACTGTTGTGCATGTGGGGTTTGAGAACTCCTGGAATCAAAACATTTCAAGCCAAAAGTTTGTCTACGCAAAAGATTTGTAGAGCAATTGTCTGAATATTTTTCTACTTTTCAAATATGAAATCAGTGGGAATTAGGTGCAGAAATACAGTATGGGCCTAAACCACAGATTAAAAAGAATCTGATGCCTACAATGAAATTTTAATGATATGGAGGCACCTAAATTTAAGAATTTTACTAATCTACAATGGACTTGGCCTGGATCACCCAACATAAGAACCCTCAGGCTAGTATGTTTTCATAAGTATATTCAACCACTGTCTTCAGAAACTGCATACCTATTGCATACCTAAATCTCAAACTCATCCTGAACTACAACGCCACCCTTTCTATAATATGATGCCTTAATTATTAAGAGAAGTTAAATACTATATTTATTTAATAATCCCTGCACAATTAATAAACAATATTCAGAAAACAGACAAGTCCTTAGGACACCTGACATCAGTATTGATGGGCTGTCGTAGCACAGTTGTACTTGAGCACTTCCTCTTTAGCATTGTGAAACTTGTGCTCTTCGGGCATAATGGTTCTGCTTCAGCACCATTATGGTTCTGCTGCAGCATTATGGACAACAGAGGAATAGAGAACATATTTGACCCATCCTAGCCAATATTTCTATGGAGCAAACTCTTACTTTGAAGAGGATTTGTAGGCCTGTAATCCCATAGACTGAGGAGGGAATAGAAGCCCTATTTTCTCGTCTGTCATGTGATAGCTTTTCAAAGGAAATTAAAACCAGATAAATCAGTTTGCTGTAACTGAGTAGCTGACAGCTAATTCGTGAGGAAATGTCTAACAGGGTGAGACATATCTGAACTGCTTACTGCGTTTGTGCCCATAAACCATGTTCCTTAATTGCCCACTTTTGTTGTATGAGGAATTCAGGTATTTATCCTTGTTCCAAGCCTCTCTTTATAGATCTAAACTTTGACACTTTTGAGATTGTTGTCCTAAAAGATTATTTTTAAAAATGTTCATATACTTCTTTATTTGTATAAGAGATACAATCTTGAGGCATACTGAATAGCTTTTATACTGTAGAGGTGTATCTTGTAGGAGTAAAACTGAACCTTTTGTAGCTTGACAAATACAATCTATAGGAAGTCAAGGTGAATGCTCTCTAGTCAATGCTATGTATACAGTTTAGTTTGGCACTGTTAGTTCTCTGTGAAATTGGCAACATTTGGCTGGAAACTATTCCTTTTGTTTTTGGTTTTAGGTTGGTTACTTTAACAGTAGTTGGGATTTCAACAATCATCTCTAAAACCATTAATCATATAACAGCTCCTGCCATGGCCTATTGGGAAGTGTTAGTGAAATGACAGAATTAATGGCATTAATGCAGAATTGTCCTAGTGCCCAGGGTAAAGGAAATAGTAAACCTCAGTAGTAAAGTTGTGCCCTCAACTTGTAAACCTAAAGGAATATCCTTGTAAAAGAGGTGAACTGAGAGGGCTAATTCTGAAAAATTTATTTGAGTCACTCACACTGTTTCCTTGTTAAGAAAAGCAAACAAAGAAAAAAAATTTACCTTTTATAAATGCAGTAAAACAAAGTTTAGAGGTACTCCTCCATATCTCCCACGGCAGTAAGGTATACAATGAACCATCTATGAGACATCTTAAAATCAGAAATTTGTTGAAGTTAGAAATATTTTTCTGTTTACCCAGAGTATAAAAGTGAAGAGCTGAATTATGCAAAATAACACAGAATGTCATTATTTTTAGCTCTGATTCAAGAAGATTTACAGACAGATTAGTGGTCACCAAAGAAATATTTGCATCTGTTGGTTATGTTATGACATCTGAGATCCAAGTGAGGCTTGAAATTGGGGGAAAAGCAGAAGATGTGAGGAGGGAAAAGCTATGGAGTATTAAAAAAACTGAGGACAATTTTGAAATGAAGGGGATGTGTGGGATGAAGCCCAGAGTTTGGATCCACCAGCCTTCTGAACACCCTGCTCCTCATTCCCCAGATTAGGTACAGATCGTGTGTGTGCCTGTGCATCAGCCCAGCGACTGTGGGAACGCTCTGTGTTTAAGCTGAGCCCTGGGTTGGCCTCAGGCTTTGCTGAATGTCCCGTCTTTGCAGCACCGTGTCCACTGTGCTTCATTCTGTGTAGCCATGGAGATAAAACATTGCTGTGGCTGAAACTATCAAAGTCAGCACTGAGTTGCAGTGGCAGAAACAACTCCAGTGAAAACCTGGCGGTGGAAACCAAGCCAGAATAAGGATTCTTTCGAAGGAGATGCTAAGATTCTTTTTAGTAAACATAAACCTTGAGTAGCTGATTTTAAGTCATTTGAGGGTCTCTTTGAAGAGATAATTGATGTACATTCTTACAGTCAAAGAAAGAACTACTAACTACCTTGTAAAAGAGTAGATCATCAACAGGCAGAAAACCACCACAAAACCCCTGCTTGAGCCACTGTTTTTAACAAGATTCACGATTAGTTCTGTTGTGCAGACAGCTAACAATGAAAAAGAGGAAAGGCTCCTATGGTTTAACTGCACAACTCAGAAAATTACTAATGGTCAGGACATCCTGTAATAATCAACTCACTTGTAAAATACAGTGCTGGTCAGTGCAGTCAAAGGCATTTCCATTTATCAGATTTCAGAGAGCTTTGATAAAATAATTTACTGGCTTCACTTCAGTTCGTATGCCCTGATCCTGTACTGAGACCTCTGTGAGAGCAGACTGTGTAATAACAAATGCTCATTATACAAATGTGCCAGCACAGTCATGTACACACTTCATAATACTGGTCTATAAATGTATGTAAAGGCCGGGACTAAGAAGTCCTCCCTCTTTTTCAAAGAACAGAAGTCATAAATTATATCAATTTGTCTCTGTCTGCAAGTTGCCTGGCTGTGGTAAGTGTTGGGTTTATGTGTAGACTGACATTGTCATCTTGACATTATTTATGGCCCTTCTTGGGCACAGTTAAGTGAGTAGAAATTGAACAGAGACAAAATGTCATTAGCTATGAAAGCCAAACAAACTTACCAGAAATACTTTCTTTCTCTCAGCCCTCATTTACATATTATTGTTGGTGTTACTTGGGAAGAGTGTAAATAAGGTAAAAAAGGTCTAAAAAGAAGGTTGACTTTAAGCTGGCATTGTCTTATAAAAATATTTCAAGTCACTGTGTGGATTTAGATTATTACAGAATGTTCTGTTCTCTTAACTGAACTTCATATTAGATTTGTCTGGATGAAAATATTTGGATTATTTGTTTATGTTGGAAAAACTGTGTGAATTTTAATTTAATGAGCTAACTAACTTTTCCTTTAATGGTATGGAAGTTTCATTAAATCTGAGAAGCAAATGCAGTTTTAAACAAAATTAAGAGGACAGCTGAAGTATCTAATTTAACCTGATTTTGGAAGTCAACATAAATAGAGTGAAGTATAGCTGTCATGTTTTGTCATCAGTTCTGATATTCTGTTATAGGTTTTTCTTTTTAAAAAATGGACTATTTCTAGCAGAAAGTCTGGTCTGCACTTTGAATTTCAATGTATTTATCTCACAATTTTATGAGCAGAAACCATACTGGGTTTTTTTAAAAATAACTTCAAAACTCTTTCAAATCATCCAAGACACATTAAAGCATGTTTTTGTGTTTGTATCTTATTTTACATAAAACTATTCTGGAAGGATATTTACAGCAATTAAAATTCCCTCAATTTTTTTTATTAAATGATCATAATTAAATAATAAATCCTTCCAGTACCTGAAGGTGGTCTACAAGGCAGCTGGAGAGGGGCTCTTCAGCAGGAACTGTAGTGATACCACAAGGAGGAATGGCTTTAAATTGGAAAAGGGCAGGATTAGATTAGATATTAGGAAGAAATTCTTTATGGTGAGGGTGGTGAAGCCCTGGAACAGGTAGCCCAGAGAAGCTGTAGGTGTCCCACCCCTCTAAGTGTTCAAGGCCAGTCTGGGTGGGGCTCTGAGCAACCTGGTGTAGTGGGAGGTGTCCCTGCCCATGGGAGGGTGGTTGGAAGTGGATGGTCTTTAAGGTCCCTTCCAACCCAGAATGTTCTATGTTTCTAAGACTTGTTATTAAGCAACCATTTTGCTGAGTTACCAAAGGGCAACTACTCACAGCATCCCAGGAATTACAAATTGAATAAAACTATTTGGTCATCCATTTCCTTCCTTGAAAGCTCAGGATTATTTCCTAAAGTACATCCCACCAACCACTAAGTTCACCATAGTTAATTATATACTGTATATTCCATTTTTAGCATTCAGCTCACTCTTCTCAATAAAAGCTTTACAGTTCATGCACATGTAGAATAGGCTTTAAGCATGAAAAAAATAAAATTAAATACCAACCTGATTAAATTTTCAGGTCTTGAAAAGCCAGTTTATATTAAAAATCCTGATTAACACTCTGGATTTTTGAACCATGTGCTAAAAGATGGGGATTATGAAGATCCATTGCAGCAAAGGATTCAAACATTCTTCAGCTGGTTCAGCTGATCTGCAGTGCAGACTGTGCCAAGACCCTCTGCTGTTCTTAAACATGTCAATGAAACACATCCACCACTGAGCTGTTCTTCATATTTGTAACTGGTCATTTCAGTCTTTTACATATCACTAATAATCTGTCTGAAGAATATTGACAATAAAAGGGCAAATGAGACTGGCATCATATTTTAATAATGCATGGAAGAGTTCCACTCACATTTATGCTAATATTTGTTTCTTAACCAATACAAAGAAAATTTGAAGTTAGAAACAACTGGTAGAAAACTGTTTTTCCTATCAACAATTTTGCAACATATAACTTCAGCTTTCTGAATTTGATAATTCACACAGTGCTACCTTCAGAAATATGTTGTTAAGATATTATTTACAAAGAGATATTAGAGCTGCCCTATGAAGGAAAATTACTGGGACAGCCTATGCTTTAGTTTATTATTTCACAGGTGTATCAGAGACTTGTCATAGAAGCTAGCAGCCTTGTGGAAAGTTCACAGAAGCCAGGAAGCCATAAGTTCAAACATCACTTATTTTTTAACTACTCCTTGTATTTCAATGTGCTGTATAGTCATGGCTACTAAACAGGGACTCACACTCTTAATTTTAGCAGCGGATGAGCTATCAGTGTGAGCCCCTTTTTTACCTGATAAATTCATGGACCCATCTGTTGAACACAATCTCTTCTGGCAGGATAGAAACAGAAGCTACTTCTTAGATATTACAGAGTTAACTGTCACATACATGAGTACACTGTCACCACCAGGAAAGTGGGGAATGGATTAAACCCTTGTTTTGAGCTGTCTCAGGAATAATCGGCTCCAACCACCAGTAATCCAGAGTCCACATCCCTTCTGCATAACATAAATAGAAGCAGGGTTATGACTGCATTACATTCATGTGTAACTAGGTGAACTCTGATCTGCACTGAGTATCTGGGAGGTGATACAAGATTAAAAAGCTGGACTTCTTTTCTCTTACATTTTTGAAATATCCAAAAATAAATCTTTTGGGAATTTTGCTAGTACAGTTAGAGAGATTTCTGTATACTTCTTGCAAAAATCTGCTTTCACTCATGGAGGCAGGTGGTTCAACAGTGAAAAGCTCTGCAACCATCTTGGGTAAAGGGGGACCTTGAAGTAGCAGAGACTAACAGAGTTGTTAAGAAAAGTGTGAGGAAGAGGAAATAGAATCACATTTTCTAAATGCTCAGCTGCATGTTTGGAAAAGAGACTCTGCTCATCCAGAGCAGAGTTTTGTAAGATATTTGAGATTTTTTTATCTATTTCTTTTTGGCAAGTAGAAGAAATCCTACCTGGAAAAGTCATTCAGATCAGTCAAGCTATTGCAGTGTTCCAGCTGAGACTCTACACATGCCACAGATTTGGGGATGCCAGTGAAGAAGATGCTTTTATGTATGCAATGACTTTCTCTCATGTGGCAGCAGTGGACTGAAGGTCTGCTTGGAATATCCCCTTCTTTGGGGTGCCATGAAATTAGAGATCTTCCTGCCACTGCCCAACTGTGAAAGATCTGCTCTTGATTGAACTGCAAAGACGCAAAAAGATAAGCTTCAAACAAACCCCCAGCACCTGACCTTTCAGGAAGTTCAGTTCTCAACTGGAACTCTGCAGCTCATTTTACATAATCCTTTCTGTATTCTTCCTTTTAAGGAAAACATCTTTGTGGTGGCCTTGCAGTCCACTTGCAAATAAAGAAATGAAGTCCTGTTTTCCTATTTTTTGTCTTCACACTGACAAAAAGAGCAGTGCCACTATTTCCACTGTTATCACACAGAAATCCATTAAACATTCTACACGTTGTGAAGAAATTTACACCTCCCCTTCCCTTTTCCTGCTGGGAATTTGTGGTAGCATGGTAATTTATTTCAAGTGGAACAGAAGCATTTTTGTCTTAGTTTTCTTTTCATGTCTAGAAGCTAGAAGTTTTGTCCAAATGTAATAATGGTTTATAATCCCTATGTCCACACTTGTGCTAATGTCAGCAGCATACTTTTCACAGGAAAATAATCTTGAAGTGCATGTTAATAGGTTTACAGTAAAAGGAAAAGCCCCAGTGCTTGGTTTTAGAGCAGATTAGAATTGTAGGCAGCTAATAAAAAATAAAATAAAAGCATTCCTATTGGCTTTGGGAAGATATTTTCACCTGTTCTGGAGCTGCAAGTCAAAAAGAAAAGCATCAGGAATAAAATCCTGGCCAAATTGTCTGTACTCGCAAAACCGCCTTTGACTTTATTATGTCAGAATTCCAGACTTTATCTAAGCTTTCTGTGTCATCCCTTACCCCCCAAAAAATCTGTGTCCTAAGCCCATAGTATTTGACCTACTGGAAATGAACACAGCATTACCTGAATGCAATGAATTGGATCCAGATGAGACAGGGGTGCATTGGGGAATTGGGAGTTTCATGACCTGTTGCCCCCCAGGTCTCTTGTATGGCTCATTTGGCTTTGGCACTCTTGTCCCCCCCTCATCAGATCAAACCTTCAGGCATGGCCTGGAGTTAACCAGTTTCTATCAGCAGCAATACCAGGGATGAAAAACCTGTGTCCTGAAAAACAGAATACCTATCTCAGAACACTTATTTTAAAATATTTTTATGGCTTTTAGTTAGATTTTGTGTGCTCTGGGCGGAAGGGTTTGTAAGTGACAGAGGGGTTCAAATTTACCCTGCAGTAACCAATAAAGTTTCTGTGGGTCCTCTGGGAGCAGCAGATGTGACTTTGATAGAGTCATAGTTACAGAATTTCTTTACTACCTGACAGGATTTTTATCTGTTTCCAGTACTGAAGAAATCGCTGTGCTGTAATGTTTTGACTGCAGGGCATGAGCATTATTGCCAGCTATTGGGCAGAATGTATAACTATTAACATGATTGTAATCTCCAGCTCAGTGAAACAGCTGCCAAACTTTCCTTGGGCTCATGAAAACTTTGTTCTCTGTTATAATAGTACAAAGTGTGATAGATATGAGCATTATTGATGTCAATTCTTCTTTCGATCAAGCAGCTGCAGTCATGAGAAACGTTATCTTAATTCCTACATGTTCTGCACATGTGGTTAAACTAATGACCTGAAAGTCTGCATTTATATACAGCAACTACAAAGTCAGTAGAACAGATATTTTTCCTTACTCATGAGGGAGAAGAAAAGTACCACATGGCTATCATTATGAAAATGAGATTGAAGTAAAATCCTGAATTGGAATACTTGAAAGTTAAAGAATATCTTTTTTTTTTGATTTTGAGCCCCAGTCATCTCTGATTCTGAAGAGTTACAGCATGTTTGAAAGGTCTAGCATATTTTCCTTTTATTTAATAGTCCTGTTATTCTGATATGTTGGTTTATTCAGTGTAATTTTTATTACATTGTAAATGCTTCTGAGTTATTACTAAACCACCCTTATGACTGTGGTTTTACTTGGCAAGAAAACATTAGTCTTATTGTTATGCATGACCTACTTGGGATTTATTGTAAAATTAAAAGTATAGTAGAAGGAAGAACAAGAGAGCAAAACCAGTGATAAATGCTTAGAATTCATATAAGATCTGAGTGAAGTGCAGACTTGTAATAACTGGTGTGTCTCATCTTTGACTCATGGTTCTGTGTTTTCACTACATTAATCATGCCAGAAGGGTTGTCACTTCATATTTGTGAACTGTGAAGGTCCGTCCGGGCAAGGGCCTGTACATGTTCCTGGATTACAAATAGGAAATGACTGTGATTGTTATCACTTTGGGCACAGGGACACTGTGTAGAAATTTGCAAACAAAAGTAGCAACTTAATCAGTGACAGAGTGAGCCTGACAGCTACCCTGCTGCTGTGCTGGGAATGCGAGGGCAGCACGTGTGCCAGGACTCCTGGATCACCAGAAATATATTCATATTTAGATTATCCAAAGGACACATCAAAGACATCTAAACAGTTTCTTGCTATTAAAAAATAATTAAAACCATTATGCTTCACTATTAGTATAATGATATGAATTTTTATTCAATGAGCATGAGCCTTAAACAATTCATGTCTAATTGTGGCCATTAAGTGCAACAAACATACGCCTGGTGGCTTCTGTTTTCCCTTGTAAAATCAGATGTATTTTCAAATTGCTGTATCCAAACTGCCCATCTCTTTGTCTGCCAGTCCATTTCTGATGTATGTCCCTATTCCTCTATCATTTGTTATGTATGTCCTACTCATACATATGAGTGCTAATGGACAGACTTAGTAGTTCATCTGTGAATTTATTTGTCCTATCTTTGTTAAGAACAGCAATAGAAACCATACATCAACCATAAAAAGAGAAACTACTGACAGTGAGTTAGCAGACATGTAATTGAAGGCTGAAAACTTCCCCACTTTACCTCATGATTTCATGACTTACAAAAGAATGCATCACAATAACATTGACTTCCGGGAAGACCTGGAAAAAATCATGTGATTACGATTAACTGAAGTAGGAGACAGTATTCTTGCCAGGTCCTAGAAAAAAAAAAAAATAAGGGAGAAAACCACTTCTCCTAAAGTAAGGCTTTAGGACAGAAAGTCTTGCATCATTCCTTTTAATTTGTCTCCTCTTTCAATGAATTAACTGCAGGACTATCTCAAAAAGATTTTCATTTTCAGAATTACTCTAAATTTAAACATTTGAAATGGCTTTTATTCTATAGAGTTATATTAAAATAGAGATTTTCAATCCAGTTCTCTTGTTATTACTGTTGAGTTTGTGCTCAGTGCTAAGCACAGAACAGCCAATTCTGCTCTTTGTTATTGCAATTCCAGTGTAGTTGTTCCTTTCGTAGTTAATGGAAATAAAAATGCTCATTCCCACTAGAGAAACCACAGTTCTGCCCTTTTCATTTAGAGATTGTGGCATTCAAGAAGAAAACTCAGGGCAAGGATTTGATCCCCATAATCATACCCTGAATCTCACTCCAACAACTGGGGATAAAGGAGATTGTATTAGCACACGTTTACTTAAAGGAAATGTGATTGCTCCTTTTCAAAATCTCAAGAGGAATGTAATGAAAAGAGGGAACAGAATTGTCTTTATATGCTTTGGCTTCTCTCATATTTCCTATTTAAAAAAGGTTTTGTCTTTCTATACAACTATTAAAGTCATAAAAGGATATATATCTTGAACTATATAATTTCAGATAAACCAAGGCACTTTTATCTTATTAAGTTTCCTAGTCTATTCTACAGGCTTATTTAAATACATGGTATTTCACTGCATTGTTCAGAGACTCAGTTATTTCCATTGCTACTTGTAAAACAGTTTTTATAATCTGTTTGGTGGAATTAACTCATCCTCATTTTATGTATACACACATGTATGTGCATATGTAAATATATGCACATGTGTACTGAACATGTGACAGTTTCACTCAGATTTTATATGCATTTTTCTGATTTTAATAATTATTGGAAGGAAGCATTTAGCAAGATTTTTATTTATCTATTTTAAAATATTGTTTGACATGTATGAAGGCAATCAGATCCATCAACATTGGAAGAAACCAAATATTTGAGGGCTGCACATATTTTGGCAGGACCATCTCCATGGGATGCAGCTGCACATTCATTATAATGCTGAGAATTACAGGTATGTCTGAAGGCACTTAGAGATTAATGGGTATATATAGAATTTCAAGAATGGAAAGAAAAGGTGTTAAGAGTTTGTACTAGCAGTTAACTTTTTTATAGTGCTGTGGGAAATTGAAGCTCTTAGTTTACTACTACAGATATTTCTGGAAATTTCATTTTTTTGTGCCTTAAACTTATAAAGTGATTCCAGCAGAGATGTATCAATATAATTTTTTAATGTCTGTATCAAAACGAAAGTAAACATTGCCACATATGCAGAACATCTATCATTAAAGTGCTTGTGCCCAGATTATTGCAATAAAAGTTGAGAACCATAAATATGGCCAAAATTTATAGGACACACATGAACATTGCTGCCTACATAGATTAAACCCCATAATTTAAGAGATAACACGTATATGCTCATGTAAAGCTATGCACATAAATACTGTGTGTGAGAACATGTAAACCCTTGTCTCAGTATTAATTCCTTGTGGACTGAAGTACTTCAGCAGAGTTCAGGTTTCAGCCTCCCTGGGTTCTGCAAGGCAATGGATTTTAGAGCACAAAGAGGTTTTGCTCTTTGCTGTGTTAGGTACCAATGGACAAGAACATCTTTCTTCAATATAAATTAGAATCATGGTGTTGTAGACAAATGCTGAGCACAAGACATAAAGCATAATGAAATAATATTTGCCATTATTAGGCAAGGGAAAGGAGGAGAAGAGGACAGTGTTCTTGATTAAAGTATTAGTATTCTATGTAGTCTAGATAGGAATTTTATAAGCATTTTTCTCTAAATAAGATATGTTGAGGTGAGGGATCTCATTTGCTTACAAATATCTTGTCCACGCAACTGCTTTACCTTGCCAGAGGTTTCACTGGGTCAGAAGTTGGTAGTGGGATTCTCAGACCACGAACCTGGTCTTCCTGGAAGACAATGTTATTGTGATGCATTCTTTTGTAAGTCATGAAATCATGAGGTAAAGTGGGGAAGTTTTCAGACATCAACTACATGTCTGTTAACTTGTTCGCAGCAGACCATGAACCATGCTGCCCATGCAGATGTGTTCTGTTGCTATTTTTCCATGTGGTTTAAGGTAAAGTTAGCTGCATAAACACTATTTGGGGACACAAAAGTGTTCCTGCACTTTATCAGTTTTTTTGAACAAAGCAAAACCCTATCACGATTCATTCCTTAGCAGGTGCCAGTGAGACATCATAAGACAGGGAGGGCACAATATGATTTGCATTTCCTGGAACAATCAAACTTGAGGAAGCTTTCATTGCTCCCTGTCATGTAGGAAAAGATCTGAAATATGTTTCAGTTGTCCTCACCAGCAGGACAATTTACAATAGAAGCACACACGCAGAGGATGTGAATACAGAATGTGCAGGTCATGAGTGGTTGGTGTTACAAGATTTGGGGATGCCTAGAGTGGATATTTTGTGTGTCTCTCTGAATGAAGGTAAAAATAAATAGTTACCTGGAATGGTGAGGAAGTTGTTTTATGGACCAGGGGACGCCCTTGAATTCCTGTAGCCCAAGTGTTCTGAAACTGCAGTATTTTTAGTGGTTTCAGTGCATCTAAGCTTACAATTTATGCCACCTAAACTTCCATTTTATGCTTTCAAAAAAGACTAAAAATTGAGTGGCAGTCACCACTATGATATAATGTAATGAGTCTTCAGCTGATTTGAGACTTCATATCAGATTAATGAAAGGCAGAAGGGTAATCTGCAATATGCACAGGAAAGAGAGGCAAATGATAACAAAAAAGAAATTTTGAGTTTTTCATCGGGAAAATCCTAAAACAGAGAACTGAAGAGCTGAAGGCAGAGCACATGACAATGAATAAAGAGATTGGCTGTCTGTTTTATATAAAAATATATAAAATAGGAAAAGAAGAATCTCATTGAATGACTAGAACATAAAGCCATAGAGTCTTAATTTCACAACCTTTCTCAGAAAAGTGTGCCCATATGTCATAGTGATGAGTGTCAGAAACCAAGCAGAATTAAAATAGATCAAGTACTACAATGTTAAATCATTATACTATCTCCTATAACAAATATAGATTCCAAACTATATTCCAGCTTCCCAGGTTCACTGGAAGTTTAGAAATAAGCTGGCAGAGCAATATAGCAACCAGAACTATTTATGCAGTTTAAGATTACATTTTTCAAGAACCATATGCAATGCAGTAAGGAGATATTTCAGTGGAACTAATTTCAATTATGAGTCCTATGTGCATAAGCTAGGAAAGAGCCAAAAGGTGTTTAAATATTCTTCTACACAGAAGTTGTTCCAAAATTAGTGTTTCTGAAAAGCAGGCCTCACCAAAATATCTTTGGTAAAGAAAATTAATTAGTACCATACTTTCATAAAAACATATATTTAAAGAAATCCCCACAGATGTTAATGTTTGTTTAGGATGATATGTCAGTTGTTGCATTTTCTATAATTATGTCTTCCCTTTCAGTGTATATTGAGGATGATTCATATTTTCAGTCAACTGTAAAACCAAATGAATTTAATTTATAGAATTAAGTGGTTTAGAAAATGGTCAAGAAAGAAAAAAAAATTGTAAATGTTAACATTCAACAGGATAATTCTTTGAACCAGAAATATTACTAATCAGTAGAAAGCAAGAACATATTGTTATGATTTACTTGTTGTAAGAAACTTCCTTGTGGGACCCATTTAATCATGTTTGATATGATTCTCAATTACGCTGCTTATTGACTTTATTAAGCCTTAAGATTAAAAAATGAGTTGTAAGAACTAATATTCATACAAAAGTAATTGAAATTTATTCTTAAATGTTTCGTATGCTCTTGTAGAAGAGGTAACAAATTGTATTTCAAGTGACAACTTTGATTCATATAGCTTTTTCAGTTTGGGTCTAGAAATGGCTAAACTTTTAGAATGACATAAAACTTCAAAAAAAATTTGAAATATTTCTTGCCACATACTTAATGAGGAACTGAAATTCATATTTGAATGTTACACTGTTGGGTAAACCTGGCTGAGAGTGTTTTTAAACACCTTGAAACAAAGAATTATGTGTTGCCCATATCTTGTATTTCTATTCATAATAAAGTACAGTAATTGATAAAAAAATACTCCCCCTTCCAGTTTCCTAAGATTTTAGTGGGATGCCACATGGCATATCCTTCCACCATCGTTATCTGTTACTGCCTGTTACATTTTATGTACTTTACTGAATAACATAAAATGGTACAGAGATGACAAGACATCACCGACACAAACTTGGATACCCACAAATTGATGGATTTTTCAGAGATTGCAGTTTCTAAAGTGGCCTAATAAAAGTAACTGCAGTTTAAGAAACGTCTGCCAATTTATAATTGCAGAGCTGATTCATGCAGTAATTTCTGAGATGGTTCTGCAGAGCACCTCCCTATGGAGATATATTCATCCATTCAGAAACTTCCTCAAAGAATGTCCTCATTTTATTGATTTGGTCTATCCAGAACAGCTCCTTTTATTGATATCATTGTGTGTGGCTTGCTTTACTTGGTTTGGTTTTTTGTTTGTTTGTTGTTCTTTTAATTTTTTGTGGTTTTAATTCAGGAGACTCCTCTGCTTATTTGACTTCCTTCAAAAAGTTTCATTAGGAGATAAGTCTTCCAAACCTCTTCTCAGTTTAATGGGGATTTTACTATTGAGTTTTATTTCAAATATTGAGCCTGCAAGCGTAGGTCTGAAACACAGTAATAAAAAACCTAGGAATAGTGAAATCAATATACTATATTGAACTACAAAGCACCATAAGATGACATAATTTTTCTGATTTTACCTGAAATATTCTCCATAGCAATGGACTTTTCATAGATTGCTCACAGAAGGATTCCCATCAGTATTTTATTACCTGTACTGTTAGAAAACTTTTCACCTAATGTGTAAAAATTAAACTTCCATTACCGAAGATTCATGGATGTGAAACCAGGTCATTCACTTCCCCTTTGCACTGTTGTGTTAGTTTAGTAAGTTATTTTCTTGTTAATCTTCTTATCAAGCTAAACATTTCTAAGTCTTTCTAGATTTGTTTTCTAGATTTATGAAAAAATTTTGGTCATCTCCACACTTTTCCAAATAATGTTCATCTTTCTTGAACTGCAACATTCAGAACAGAAAAAAGGAAATGCTGCAGGCCCTATACTGATGCTGAATGCAGCAGAAAGATTACTTCATTTGTTTGGGAATAATCTCATATATGTGTTATCCCTGATTTCTTCTGACAAAAAGATGTCTGGTCTTTATCTGAAGGGGAAAACCTGCTTGATTTGGGGTTTCGGTTTGTTTGTTTGGTTTTTATCTAGCTGAAAGATTCCTCTGCATTCATAGCACACTTTTTTTCCTCTGAGGGTTGCTATAAACCCAAGCTCAACCTCCATGAGGACAGATGTCATCAATGTATTGGAAGTCAAGTAGACAAGAAATCTCAGTGTCAGTCGGCTGGGGATGAATCCAACAGTTTTTGGTCATTGCTTGAGGAGAACGCAGCTGTGGTTTCACTGGTCACAGTGGAATTGCTTCTATTGAATTATGCTTTATAGCCAGACAGTAAACATATGATATGCCAAAGATTCAGACATTCAAGGAATCAAGGATTTAAGGAAAAGTAACATTTATGTGTTTGGAAGATTTGGTTTGGAAAGTACAGGCCAATGTTCCAGTTCAGAAATGAACATACATTCCGTGCAAGTCATTGTTTGTTTCTCTGTCAGGAACAGGGTTTGGAAAACCACACTATTGCAATTGCGAGCTCAGCTATAAAAAATATCTGAGTAAGAAGTCAAAATGATGAGTTGCAATATTACAGAAACTTATGAAAATGCAAAAACAAGTACGTAATAATTGTGCAAGTATCATACTACTATTTACTTTTACTAACATGAAACTGAAAAACTAACAGGCTTATTTTCTTGCTGCTTTAAGGCTAGAAATAAGGGTGCATTGAATAAAAAAAAAAAAAAAAAAATAGATTTTACAGCCAGCTCTTCTCAAAAGTGTTTTTTGACTACATATGGAGTTTCTGGATTCGTTTTCTGGTTCCTCTTAGAAATGAAACCCACACATATATTTCATAACCAATATATTTCATAACCAGTATATTTCATAACCAATGATTTTGTGAAAACCTCATATACCACATATCACAACATGACATTCTATGAGTCAAATTTTTGTAGCAGTCACTTAAGGCTTTCACTGCAAGGTTGATTTCATAAATTTACTGAATTTATCAGTATGAATCCTGTATCATCTTAATGTAGGTAATCAGTTAAGGTTGTTTCAAAAGTGGTACAGATTAGAGTTTTAACATTTGTAAATTATTCATTGCCTCTATGTGCTATCCACATTCATTTTCCTTGATTCCCAGTAATCATATATGGACAGAAATTGTAGGAAGGATTGTTGTTCTCTGCTCACTGGATTTGTAATATAAGAAGTTTGATTCATTGTAAATTTACCATTTTATTGATCTTTCCTCATTGACAGATATTTTGTAGAATATATTTTTAATAAATGCAATATTAGTTTTTTCAATGTACAAATAAAAACACTTTTCTGAGGGGTAAGGTCTTTCCTAACCCCTTTCTGCTTGTTCAAAAGTCAAAGAAATTCTAAAGTATTTTGTATATTTCTACTTTTTCCAGTTTATTCCCAATAGGCTGTTTGTGTATTTATAAAACACAAATCGCATCAAATATCATTTTTATATTTCACTCCCCAAGGCAGTTTGTCACTGTGGGAAGGTATGACCTTCCCTCAAACAGGAAAATAAAGAGAGGAGAATTGAGCTTTCATTGGTTGTGTTGTGGTGTAGCATTACTAGCATATACTCTTGTTTGCAAAGCAAGACAACACAAAACCACTTTTACAAAATAACACTGGTCATTGTCTTGCTATAATTCCAAATGATGTGCAGTCTGTGGTAGGAGGAGAACAGTCTGTTGTTGCTTTAACTTGTGTTCTTGTTGTAAGGTACTGCATGAAAACGTCATCTGGATATCATAAGAATTCTTAGCATATAGTTGTTACCTGGGACCAACATTATTTGATCAAAGTAAAAGAAAAAGCTCTTATTTTATTTATAACCCATCTGCCACAAACATCATTTACATAGACCCTAAGTTATAGTTTCCATTTCAATATTTCCGTTAGTGTTTGGGTGGTTTCCATGAGATTATTCAATAAACATTGTCCAGAATAGGCTAGATACTTCTAATATATAGTCCTCTGGAATGTTTATTAACCTATAACACTGACAGTTTTATTTCTCAGAATGTTATAATGTTCTTATGCATCCCACTGGTAATTCAGCATTACCCAAAACTCCTCTGCAATGTAATGAGACTTACTGAAAGCAGATGCAGCCAAATTAATAGCAAGGACATCAATTTACTATGGAAACCCATACAGTTGGACAGGTGGGGAAAAGAACACAGAAAATAATTCTGTTCCACTTTTGCAAAAAAAAAAATTGTAGCTGAAATAAGAAGATACAGTAATTTAAGGACTTGTTTAATTCAGAGTCTCTGGAGAAATTGAATTTAACTTAATTACAGGATGAAGGAGTTCTAGAAAATGACTCAAACCCCTAAATGATCTTGAATTTACTTCTGTGAATAGGTTTCTATGTGTCAAATCTTCTGTGAGGCTGCCCTGCAAGGATCCTTTTATCACCTAGTAAATAGATGTTATTGCTCTTAACTAACCACAAAGAAAGCTCAGTTCATCCGCTTAATACAAGTCCTCCAAAGAAGGGAAGACTTCAGGTGAAACTCCATGCTTGGTCATAATGAACCTGGTAAATTGTTGGCTTCCTGCAATAAAAATAATAGGTGAAATCTTGGCCTATTGAAGCCAATGGGAATTTTGGCATTGATTTTAGCTGGGCCAGTATTGCAACCAATAAATCTACTAAGCAAACAAAAAGAAGTAGGTGAAGGAAGGAAGGGGAATTAATGTAACAGAACCCCTATATTATTTCAGTCCTTGTTCAACCTTCCTTTGCCTGAGTGAACAGCTCTTGATACTCCAGAGAAACTCACGGAAACTATTGTGGTGGTATTCTGAACACCAAATATTTACAAAAATCTTTAATGAGCAATACTGAAACAGGAAAGCCAGCTTTGTTGTTATAATGAGTCAGTCTCAGATTCAGTCTGAGGCTGTTTTAGGGGTGAGTAACCAAGGGCAATTGCCAAAGACTGGATACCACGGGGACAGTGTTAGACTGGAATAATTAAAAGTATGAGTTATCCAATATGCCTCAATCTATGGCTGTGTTCTTGCTGGTAAAAACTGCTATAGCTCCACACAGATACAATCACAATCCACTCTGTAATAGGAGTAAAGTAACAGGCAAAGAAAATGACTTAAATTATACATTTGTTTTTATATTTCTATCCCTGTCTGTGGGCTTTTTATTTATATGTGAAAACAGCTAATTTCTGATTTCTGATGTGTAATAAATACAGTTACCATATTTTTGCAGGGCTTTTCAGAGGCATCCGTGGCACACATGCACCATGTGCCCCATGTACAGCAAGGCTGTTTCAGAAAGCTGAAAGCTAACAAATCAAGCACTGTACAGCTGCAGCACAGCCATGCTCTGTTCCTATCTTCAGACAAAAGACATTGAATGTGAATAAATGTGTGTGTTGGTAACCTGTCATGAGTAGTACCATGACTGGAGAACCCTGTGTTTCAGTAGAAGTGAAATTCATGGGAGAAATTAAACTTCTTGTTCAGATGTTCCAGAATTAGTCTTCATATTCTGGACCTGAATATGGAAAAGGACAACCATCCAGTTTATAATCCATTCACAAGGACTATTTGCAATCAAGAGACAGTTTGGGGAAAAAGACCCAACCATTTAGAAAACATTGAGAAGCAAAGGGTGGCTAAAAATGAGAAAGAGTTATACTTCTGAATATAAAAGGATGTTATAGAAATGCAGTGGATCAATAGAATCTCCCTTGAACCAGCTTAATATCTGTAAAATGCTTTACAGTAATAAACTAAATCAAAGCGTTAAACTTACACTGGGAGTGGAAAATGGTGACATCCGTTGTACACATTACTTTGCAATACACAGTTTTCTTTGGCTGTAAAATATCATTTAAATACTTATCAAAGTATTCAAAAACAAATTTTACTGAACCCTTAAAACACTCTGAAGGTTTTCAGCCCAGAGTGGATACCTGGCAATTCACGCAACCTTTTATATTTTCTGAAACTGTAGACATCCACTTTAGTTTTTACCATGATGGTTATTGTTTCTCCAAACTGGGATAAACAAACAAACAAATAAAATATCAGCAACCATCTTATGCAGAAAACATTTTACATTGTGGCAGTGTCTTCTGTAAAAATCTTCATAAAATTAGGAGGTGCACATAAATGATCAAACTTGTAACAAATATTTTGTGAGCTCAACTGAAGTGACTCACTAGACTAAGAGTAGTGACCCCTAAGCACAGGTGTATCAACAGAAAAAATGAAAGCAGCTGCTCTTGTTAATCACACTCTGTATCTGACTCCTGCTCATTTTTGCAGTCTTTAAATCAACTCCATCTGGTTCGTACTATTTGGTGGTGCAACTTACCTTCCACAGTGAAATATGCTTACTGTTACAGAAACAGGTCCAATGTGATTAAGAGTGTTAGGTTAAACAGCCTCTGCTTAGGTCTGAAATTAGCTAACCATAAGGAACCATAATCAGTCACAGGAGAAAACAAAGGACCAAATCATCTCGGGGTCTAAACCAGCTGGACTCCAACTGATTATTTCAGAGAAGGTATTGAGAACTGTGTTTGGGGCCACCTATCTTTATGTTAAAGCTTTATGGAGCACATCAAGACAGAGCAATGCTTGCAGAAACAATCTTGTCTACAGATTAGGCCTGGGTTTATGGCCTGCTGTGGCAGGGCAAGGACACTGCCAGCTAGAAGGGAATAATCCTGCCTGTGTAGACTAAAACACACTCTAACAAAAAAGCATCCTTCCCTGGGGTACTCATTTTATTTAGAGGGTCCTGGTTCAGATTCTGTTCAACAATTTGCCAAGTCAAACCAAATATCAAGACCACAGAAGCAAAGGAGGAAAGCAGTTGTCTATGCTTTTTGGCCAATAACTTCCTGCTTTTATTGCCATGACAGTGTCAAGATTCCTTTACAAACTTTTGATCTCAGTTAAATCAAGCTGTGTTTATTGCTGAGTTTGTGAAAAAATTTTCTGGGGATTCAACCAAATAAAAAATCATATTCTTGAAAGACTGAATGACAGACATAAACCAGGGGATGTAGGATGTGGTAGGATCTTTTCCATGGAAGACTCACATGTAAGTTATGATGTACAAGTAAGGTTTGATGTTTTCCTCTGGTGTTCTTTGCTCTTTTAGGGGTTCATTTTGATGCTGCCGTGATATTTCCATGAAAAATGTTCACTGCAATGTTGACACAGATAAAGGCAGGGCCTGCTCCAGCTCATGCCAGCAGACCATGGTATTTGGAAATATAACAGGACTCTTACTCAGAGGGGAAGATAGTCAGATCCCTACCCCAATAGTCATATGGTCAACTGAGACTTGGGATCCCCCTGGAAATATTAAAATTTCTGCTTTTGACAAGAATGCCCTCTAAGACACCAGAATGCATAAACAGGAAAAAGTACTACAGCTACAACCTTTTCTGTTTTACAGCTTGAGAGCTACATTGTAGAAAACATGAAATCGGAGATGGTGCAGCTGCAGCAGAATGCTGTGCAGAACCACACTGCTACCATGCTCGAGATAGGCACCAGCCTCCTCAGCCAGACAGCAGAGCAGACAAGAAAACTCACGGATGTTGAAACCCAGGTATGTTCCCAGAGTGGTTTTCAGAAAGCTGTTAATGGCAGAGAACATTTTCCAAACTCTTTCCTTTCTAATGCATTACAACACAAAGCATTTCAACACAGGGCTCCAGGAAACACACTTTGCTTCTTGGTACTGACAAGATTGATGATTGACCCTTGTTGTGTGTTTTTCTTTTGATTTAATTCAGTTAATATATTTAGCTCTGTGTCTGTAACAAAGGTAGGACTGTCCAGGAAACTGGATCAGCACTTGCCTTTCAATAAACAGCTACCTCCTGTTAGTGATACAAGTGTCAGGCTAAATAATAAGTAATGGGCTAAAACACAGCTTTTGATCTTCATTGTTGTTGCTGCATATCGATCATTTCCCAATTATTCAACCTCTGTAGGACAACAAAAAAGGAAAATTTGAGATTGCTCTGTGAATGTCAACGATTTCAAACAGAAATAAGGCACTGAACTGCCAACACCACAAAAGAGAGAACACAGGGGAAAGCTGAAGTAGGAGCTCTATTTACAAAATAGCAGAAGCAACACTTTGATTTCATTCCAAGTTCTCTTGCACTTTTCTGGTTTAAGCATGCTGTGTAGGAATGCATGTTTGAGGCTTGTCTCTTGTTCTTTCCATTGAAATGAAGCTCATTTGGCAGTCACCTTACCTTTTTCTGCTGGTCTAGTGTTATTCTACAGTAAGCAGAGTGCCAGAATATCGGCTGGTACATATCAGTGTAGCTGGATTGAGTTCATTTGCACCAGCTGAGCAGCTGAGGTTAAAAAAGGGTTTAGAAACAATTTTTGACAAATCATCAAATCAGAATGAAATGGTTGTGTTATGCTGCTATAGCAAAATAACCATGACAATATAAACATTAATGTTTTAATTTATCCTTAAGGTGCTAAATCAAACATCCAGACTTGAAATTCAGCTACTGGAAAACTCCTTGTCGACATACAAGCTAGAAAAACAGCTGCTACAACAGACACATGAAATCCTAAAAATTCATGAGAAAAACAGGTAACTGATTTTTGCCACTCTTCATGTTCACTGTAATTTTACATCTTACTCTGTTTCATGACAACTTAGTCATATGACCACTGTTCCTGCAACTAAAAAGCATAGGGATAACTTTCAAAAGTGCTTTCAAGTAGAAAAATGTTAATAATAAATTATGAGATTTCCAACTACCTTACATCATCAGAAACAGAAAATCTTCAGTAGTTTATCTTTGTAATTTTAATGGATACAAAGATATGGCATACAGAAGGATCTCTCTCTCCTTTTGGACTCATTTTTCTATACATACTTGTAGCCATTCCCTATCTTAAGAAGTCAATGGTAAACATCGGGGGGTTATATTGAAGCTGATGAAAAAAGTGTTTATCAGCACAACTTTTTAAGCAGCAAATTGAGAGTCAGGAAGCAGTTCCAGTGTTCCCTTTCTGTGACACAGGGACTCAGCGCCTGAAGTCACTGGACTTAGCAATTCAGTATGTCAGAGAGCATGAGGGGTGAGCTGACCTTGTCTGGCATGCCAGACGCCCACCCAGACACTCTCTCACTCCCCCTTGTCATCAAAACAGGGAGAAAATATGATGAAAAGCCTCGTGGTTGAGATAAAGACCGGGAGATCACTCATCAGTTACTGTCATGGGCAAAACAGCATTATTTACTGCCAATTAACAACAGTGTAGGATGGTGAGAAACAGAAACAAACCCAAAAAGACCTTTCACCTCGATGTCCCTTCTTCCCAGGGTCAACTCCACTCCTGATACTTCTCTGCACCCCCTGAGCAGTACAAGGGGAGGAGGAACTGGGGTTGTAGACAGTGCACAACACTTTGCCTCTCCTTCTTCCTCATACTTTTTCCCTTCTCCACATGGTTCTTCCCCACAGGCTTGAGTCCTTTAGGGTAAGATTGTTCCACATGGGCTCTCCACAGGTGTCAGCTTCCTATGGGATCCTCCATGGCAAATATCTGCTCCACCATGGTCTCTCCCACAGGCCACAGGGTTATATCTGCTCCAGTGCCCCCTTCCTTCCCCTTCTCTGACCTTGGTGTCTGCAGCATTGTTTCTCTGCCTTTTTCCTTCACTCCTCACACTGTGCTCCTCACACTGCACAGCTGCCTGGAACCAGCTGTGCCCAGCACGGGGCAGCTCTGGCCTTTCCTCACAGCAGCTGCCCCTGGCACTGGCACCCAGCTCAGTGGGAAAAGCTGCTCCCCTTCCTGACTGCCCTTCCAAACACCCAATGTACTGCTGCCTCTGTAAGGGACAGGTGTGAGCAGGGAGGAGAGAGACTCCTCAGCTCCACTCTCAGGTCCCTTCTAGAAAGAACAACTGTGGGGTCAGTCTGACTAGGACTAAGGTTTCTATTTCCTCTGTCTATATTTGATATTGAAATAAGGCAAACAGCTTTAAAGATGAGGCAGACACTGAAGTATGTGAGCCAAGCTGTAGAGGACTGTTTTAACTGAGATCAGTCAGCCTTCCAAAGAGAGCAGTGTGATCCCATGCTGCTGGACAGAATTTGGCAGCTGAGGCAGAAAAACCTTGCCCGGGGTTATGCCTAAGGCAGACTAGAACCATAGTGGGCAAGAGGCTACAGGGCAAAGAAGGAAAATATAGGTAATGATGAAAAATGAAAATGTTGTTACAAAGAAATGTGTTTTTTAAATGTGTCTAGTTGCAAAGCTGGTTAAATAATAAATCATTATTGCTACTGATTATGATAACCAATTTAATATGTTTAATCTAAAAACTAGTAATTCCAGCAAATGTTATTCTGAAGAAACTGTGTTACATTGAAAACTCTGGAACTCCACAGAAATCCCTTAACCAATCAGAAATATAAATAAATTAGTGTGGGATCATCTTTGCTTTTGCCCATCTCAAAAATAACTAATTCACCTAAACTGCTTGTGTGGGCTCTCCTTATAATCCTCAGAGAGAGTGGGTATGGAAAGGGAGAAGTTCCTTCTATGTATTATACAAATCTATTTCAAAATGGGATTAATTTAATCATTAGTTGAGTATATAAGTACTTGTACTTTTATCTGCTACAATATGGTTAGCAACAAAATTTTGTTGGCTGCTTAAGAGATTGAATCTTGTATACTAAATCATTTAGATTTATTTATTTACCTTAGGAATGAATCAGAGTTAAAAGTCTTCATGTCGCTAAAAAAATAAGTCCTACTTGAATTGACCTTTGACTTGGCTGACATTATGATAAAATGGTTTTTGAAAAGTCAGATGTAAAGGACAGCTATTTTTAAAAGCACACATTTATTATTTGTCTCAGAGGTATAGGTATTTGCAGATGAATGGAAAGGCACACAGAATTTCATCCTATAGTGAAGCAAGGACCTGGCATGCATTGTGTGGGTTCTTTTAAAGTCTCCTCAGGACTGATAAAATTAGGGAGAAGGCAGTGTTATGATTACACTAAAATATTGATCATCCACTCTTGTATCATCATCTACTCCTCACAAAGAATTGTTTAGTCTTGGCCTTGCAGGTTCTGATCTTGAAATCAATTATGTGTGTGCCAGGTTCACTGTGGGACAAACCTTGGTCATTTCAGCAGGTTCTGATATGCCCGTGATTTTAGCTTGCTTCAATTGAAACACTATTTGCAGATTACTCATCAGGCTGTGTTTAGTAGCTATTTGCAGTTAAGTTCTCCTCATCCCTCTCCGTGTCACTTTCACACCAATAAATAGAGAAAACTCCTTTAATCCACGTTACCTACGTGAACTGCAAGCTTTTTTGGAAATGGTTTTTCTTCTGCAGTAGGTTCACAGCATGGTGGGAACTAGTTTAGGAACTACTGTCTTTGCAACAACAATCAAAACAGATGGACTGTGGGCTGGTAAATTCTCCGTGCTAAAATTTCCTCTATATAAAATAAAAATAAAGATCTTAATCACTTTTGAATAACTGGATTTTGGATGAAAATAATGCAAAATCTTATAGTAACAATAACTGTTCATTGATGTACTACGGTAACTTGCATATTATCCTTGAATGTAACTAACACTGCATATCAACAAGGGAGCAGTGCATGTTCTTTAGACCAGAAATATGTCTATTCTTGGCCTTTCTCTTTATTCCCTGTCTCTTCTTGGAAGAGGGGCCAATTTTTTCTTTTTATTTCACTGAAATGGAAGATATTCCATGGCGTAAGTAGAGTCACATTTGCCTTAGAATCATGTTTCTATTGAGTGTTCTCATGCCATAAATAATTTAGTTTTGTGGGTTCCCACCCACTATAATGTAAATGGTGGTTTCTTCCATGGCCATTTTTTTTCTCCCACAAGAGCTTTCTAAATGCTATTTTGATTTATTCTTGAAAGATTTCCCTTCTTAAGTGCCTTATGAGACCCCCACTTTTTTTTTCCCCAGAGTGTACCAGCTGCATCTAATTTATAGTGTGCAATTTCTTTCAATATGTAAGTGTAAAAAAAATTCCTATTTGCTAAAATGAAACAAATGAGGAAAAATATAATGGAATTCTGGATCTTCCATCAACAAATAGTGGAAGTGAAATTTAAACGCAAAATCTTGCTTGAATTTGCAGAAAGTAATGCTCGATTAACACATTCAGTACAAGAATTGTTGTATGCTGTAAAAAGCAAGGACTCAAGAATGGTTCTTGAATGTCTGTCTGACCATGTGAAAGATGAGGAAACACAATCTGTCTGGCAAGTTTTATTTGCAGGCCGTGCATATACTAAAAAGATAAATCCCGATTTTACACGTCACTTATGTAATTTCAATGGAATTATCTTGTCACTGGAATAAGAAGTAGGCTTACTGGTGCTAAGTGACTTGTTACTTTACTGGCCCTGAGAAATATGGAGACATATATTTTCATGTTTCCTTAAACTCATCAGACAGTATCAGACTCCCAAGGTTGGTATGCGTGGTCAGCACCTAAAAACATAGGGAAAATTTCACTCACCTTAAAGAATGTACAAAGAAGTTGTCTCGCTAGACAATAATGTTCTTGCACTCTAAAGCAGGCATTGAAATCCTGTACCCATTTGTCTTCCCATACATATACAATAAAAGAAAACTACATATGTATGGCCAAATGACTTTTTTCTGGTGTGACTTTACTCATCTTTATCTATTCTATAGCTCAACAAAGTATATTTTTTAATCTGTATGTTTAATAAACTATAATTTTAAAAAAGATTATTTTAATGCAAAGGATGTCAATCTCCAAGGTCTGGTCTCTATCCTGTTCTCACGTGTCTAAACTGAGGATTCTGAAAACAAAGATTAAAAATATCTCTCAGACTTCTGTGGTCTGGAATGGATTAGTGAATAAACTACCTACCTTATAAGGCAGATTGTCTAAACCAGTCTTTCCTTCCCCCTTGGACAGCTACCAGAGTGTTTCCTATATGTTCTACCTCATCACCTTTCAAAATGACAACAGCTTTCACTAGAAGTCACTCTTTGACTTCTGTTATGGTTATTCTACCCTCTCCAGCATTAGCAGAGGTTTTTTTCTGAATCAGCTGGACCCAGCACAGTTGCACTGAGGTTCTGCACCGAGTCATTCCACAGGCTTATATCCAACTAAGTCAAGACATCATTTGTAGCATTGAAAATAGATTCCTAGCCCCACCACTACATTAGACATTAAGATATAGTTAACCTTCAGAACAATTAAATTTGTCTGAGTTTGTGATGTCTCTGTGTGTGTATGGGTGTGTGCTTGGTTCTAGATTAATTTTCTCCTAGATAATGACTCCAAATTGTCATTGTCCAATGGGTAATATTCATATTTATGCCTGTTAACAACACTTGTTTATTCAAAACTTTATTCTGTTCCCCAAATGCCTGATTTATTTCCCCAAACTGAAGGCTCCAATTATAAAAAACACATAGATTTTTAATGTGTATGTCTTTATAAATAAATATATGGATATTTATAATATGCTTCTGGTGAATGGTGATTTATTTTTACTGTGTTTAGTTCTCATGAATGTTTAATCTGTCCAGATTAGTAGTCTTTTCAAAGATTTAGACATTTCAGACATATAGGAATTGTATAGGAATTTAAAATGTATAGGAAATAAATACAGAAAACTTACTGCAAAAAAGAGCCATAACGTTTTACTGGAAGGTGTTGTAACAGAATGCTCTGTCAGCCTTTAGAGGATGTTGGACTGATTGGTTTAGAGATAGCCTTCTTTCTGTTTTCATGTATATTTTGTGTCAGCAATAGTCATTAATGAAAATTATTAAAAAATCTTTTTGTTTTAACTCTGTCTTCAAAATGCTTCTTTAAAATATTGAGAAAATATCTTTACCAAGCACACAGCAGTTATTTCTTATTGGTATTTGTTAGAGGTTGTCTGATGTTATAAAAAAGAGGCAACAGAGTGGTCTTTCAACAGCTAAAAAAACCCTAAATATCTTTCTAAATGCTTCCAATCTGTTTCAAGATTTTACCAAACATCCTGACACTTCTTTTCTTCATTTAAATGATCTATAACAAATATTAATGTAACAATACAAATTAATAACTCTGGCCCTATTGGAGTTAAAAGCCCTGAGAGCAGCTTTTCTCATGCTTTCTTCCTTTTGGAACAGACCAGTTCAGAAATCCCCAATCTATGTGAAGACTTTGCCTTTGTTCATTTGGAGATTCAACCAAAGTTTTCTCATTGATTCACAGTAAAACAAAAATAAATAGTTTGGACTTCTTCCACGAATACAGGGAGTGGGCTTATCCTCAGGACTTACTTTTATCTGATACAGATTTATGGATATAGAAAGCTGATTGCATAAACGTACATGCATTCTTGAAAATAGCTTAGTTTTGCAGTTTATAATAATATGGCTTTTAATCTATGTACAAAACTAAAGGAATCAAGTGCTATGACACTTCCATCTTTCCACCACATGTTGACACACCACTCAGAAATATTAGGATGTATTATTATTAAATCCATAAAACATCTGCTTCCAGTCTGTCTCTGTAAATGCCAAGCTGTGGAGCTCTAAACATTGTCAGCTTCTCTTTTCTTGCTTGACATGGCCAGTGCTGCTACAAATAATGTTGTCATCACCATGGATTCATCCACTATGGCCTGAGGAAGGCCACAGTGGGAAACAAATAATGCAATGCATAAATTGTAGTTTGTCAAAGGTTCTTTCTTTGACATGAAATCAGTCAGATATAGAAATCATTTAGTTGTGGACATATAGATAGGATATTAAGGAAATAATTATATGGATAAAGGGAACTTTTTTATCTTTGCTTACTATATAACTGTAAAGCTATATTCTATCTTCCCGAAGAGCATCTTCTCTTACATTGATAGTACACAATATTCTGGGTACTGTAAGATGTCAGACTGGGATGTGGCCCCACCTAACACCTATTCTATTATACACTGTGACCAAGCCCACCTTTTTCCTAACCCAAGTTCATTGACATAAGTAGCCTACCAGAAAAGTTAAAAGCTGGAGTCACAATTCAATTATTTCTGTGAAAAAGTGGGCAGAACTGATAAATTTCAGAATGAAGTGGAGTTTTTTAACAATATTTTATGACTAGAACCAAATCTATCTGAAGAGTTTTCAACTGCTTCTGCCTAACTAAACTACATCTGACTTTCTGCATGAGAAAGCTCAAAGGCTACCACCTACATATCCTTAAAAAAATCCATGTAAATCTAGACTATGATTTTTAATATTAGAGCTCAAGTGATGAAAAAATCAGCCACAGGTCCGATAAGGTGCTAAAATAATTTATAGTCTTTGGCTTCAAAATCCGTATTTTGTTTCAGGTTGTAAGTTTCTACTATCTATCTTATTTCAGTCCACTAAATCTTGTTATGCTTTTGTTTCTAATTAATGCGCCTTTCAAAATGAGATATGTTCCCCTTTGTGTTCGAGACACATCAAAAACATATTTTCCTTCCCATCTTTCCTTTTTTCCTCCCTTCACCCAGATGCTTCCTTTACCCAGAACTAGACATATTGGTATTAGAAAGTATGTTTTCTTCAGGATCTTTGTAAATTCCACATTTATAGTATTCCAGAAAAAAAAAAAATGCTGCTTGATTTCTTAAAAAAACAAAACAAAACAAAACAGTTTAATCTCACTCTAGCTTGTACAGCAAATTTCAGGGCCTGAATTTAATATTTGCATTTTTATCATCTCTAATAACTCATATTAAGATTCTGTGATATCGAGTAGAAACAACTCCATATGGATTTTATTACATTCTTCAGTTAGGTTAAATGACCTGAAATTATGCAGGCATTTTGCCACTGATCTATTATCCAGAAGTAAAAACAAAGGTAGAGTGCAAATAAATAAAACCTAAGACTGACTTGAACAGGAAGCAGTTTGTTGGCAAGTCTGTAACCACTGGTCTGTTTGTGGGCAAGAGAAACACAACTTTTGGTGTATACAATAGAAACCCCGAAGAGAAAGTAGCAGAAACAGTGAATTTCTTTATCTTACACTAATACATTCTTTCTGTTAAATTCCCACCCCAGCGTCCAAGCACTGTCCTGGAAAAGCTTCTTGTTCACGGTTGACAGACATTAGCTGTCCTTTAAACCTACAACACTGCTATTCTTCTAGATGTAATCTGATATGCCTTTGATCTTGGTAAATTGAACACTTCCAGCACAGGACAGGAAGGGTGCTAGAAGAAGAATCCAGAGAAAGTGTATCTATACATGTGTAACATTCCTTACAAAAATTGAGGCAAGCAGGTCACATAGCATGGTGCCTAAGAGTTCTCTGTCTGAGGAGCCTTTTGTGGAACAAGAAAACATGGCTGGGGAGTGTTAGTGGGATATGTACATGGTCTTGAGGAGAAAAAGGGAATCTACAATAAAATGGAAGTTTCTGATTTACCTCTTGGAAAACCAGTACTGTTCTTAATGTGAAAGCAGGTACTGCTCATCTGGTGTGAAATTCTTATACCAGTTTCACAGACCACATGAAAAAGTACTTTTATTTTTGGTTCCATATGTTTTGACAGTCCTCCATAACTTATAATGTTTATCTTCCATTAAGGGACAAGGACCTTCACAAGCTATTCTGCAGTTTGCCCCTGAATTTTGTGTCATTATATTGACCCATTCTATTACCAGTGATGTCCTCGTCAATGCCCTGCTCTTCTCCCTCCTCTGCCTACTTCAGGCTTTTCTGCCTGAGCTTTTACATTCCAATGTTTTACTGGCTCTATGATTTGCACATAGAGTAACACTTATATATGCTGTTCCATGTCCTTTAAGCATTGCAACATGCAAACGTTACAAAACACAGTCTTAGAGATCAGTTATATTTGATTAGTTGACAGAGAAATTCAGTGGGTTGAATTACCAGATGTGACATTTTTTAGAATTATTAATTTAGGGAGTGAATCATACACTGAAAAAAAAATGTTCTGGTTTCTGTATTATTAACTCTGCTGGCATGAAATAATATCTAATAATTGTTTTATTTCATTTTAGTTTACTTGAGCACAGAATTCTAGAAATGGAAGAAAGGCACAAAGAGGAGCTGGCCACTTTGAAGGAGGAAAAAGAGAATTTACAAAGCTTAGTCACACGACAAAGCTACATAATCCAGGAGCTAGAGAAGCAGTTAAACAAGGCAACGAGCAACAACAGTGTCCTGCTGAAACAGCAGCTTGAATTGATGGATACAGTTCACACCCTTATCACCGTCTGCTCCAAGGAAGGAGGTAAGAAAATGGTATTATAAAACATTAGAAGTACTAGGAAATTTCTTTTGAACTAAGTCCTGAATTTTTGGAAAAGTGAAACTTAATGGTCTTATTCCAAGAAAGAAAAAGACATTATAATTGAGAGCAAAAGAGCTGATGAGAACCCAAAAATCTAATAAAGTTCAGGCAGTGCTGAGGCTGTCCTTTGTACCAACAGGCATATTTGATTCTTTGAATTTAGTATCACTGAGTTTTTATACCTTGACCATAGCAGATATAAATAATTCCATTGCCTTTGCACTGGCAATATGGATTTGTTCGTCTGAGTATCTGTCTCCTCCTGCTTGGAGTAATCCAACCAGCTGTGGATCCTAACCTTAGAGATATCTGTACCTCATCTAGTCTTGACTTCCTTTTCAATCAATGGAGAGAATTGGCTACTAAACAAAGGAAAGGAATTCAGAGTTTTTACATATGTATGGGTTATAATGATGATTTTGGATATAGGCTCTTATGTTGCTATAGGTAGGCATCCAAAAGATGAATCTCTTCCCTTGAAGTAGATTTTTATTTTATAATAAGGGATCTTTTTTCTTTCCTCTATCTTTCTGTGTTTTGTTTGTTTGTGGATGCTCCATACAAAAAACATAGAAATAACATCCTGTGGAAGAAGGGCTTGACAAAGACTCTATAAGACAATTTTCCTTAAGTATGTCTTTCTTAGTAAATTTTTTTACAGAGATGGAAATTCAGATAGAATTTCAATTGTCAAATGCCAAAGACAGTGCAGAATGTATTGAGAAAGAAATTCCTTTCACGAGAACTAGTCAAGAGAGATGGGTAAATGGAGGCCACAGTGAAGAATGGAAATGGGATGCTGGGAAGAATATATTAGTAACTATGAAAAGAGGCAAAGTCATTTTGAAATGACAATTGTCATTGTCAGAAATGACAATATAAAAATCCTTCTGAGGAAGGGTAGAGAGTAAAGACAGAGAGAAATTGTAGATGTGTGAGTTGTGATAGTCATTTAGCTATTGTGTAACCATGGATCAAAGAGTTCTCTGAGAAGTACCAGAAGTCTGAAGAGCCCGGAATATCAGATTATTGTCACTCTAGAGCTCTAAGTGCCATAAACCATCTGAAAAACAAAAAGCAAAGAAACAACAAAAACAAACGCAACCAGCAAACAACAACTCCGTCCTCCAACTGAAAACTTGTCACCTGCATCATTATTCAGTGCTGTCTCTAAGAGGCAGAAGACATACTAGATCAATCAAACTTCTCAGCTCAAGGCAATGTGGGTTTTCTCTCTGCTATATATTCCCATGCAACTTGTGTGGCTTAAAGCTAAACTGCTCCAGTCATGAGGATTACATCTCTTTGGAAGTGTTGCATGTTTGGGTCAGTGTTGATAGACTACGTTAAAAAAAAAACCTTTCACCCCCTCTCATGTTCATTCTAAATGTTCCCTTCTGTTCATTCTGTTATATGGTTCCCTAGCATTTTGAATTAAATAACATGTTTCATAGTAGGCTGTTCTCATATCAGTAGAGAAACATTATGATGCAATGCAAATCCTTTATTATGTTTTATGGCCTTTTGGCAAAGAAACCTGGCAAGGCTGTGTCCAGAGTTTCTGATAAAGCTCAGGAGTATTTTAAAATCAATATCAAAATGAAAGATATATTATTCTCATACAGAGATACATAGCAAGTTCTTTTTAAGCTTAAAAAGGTTTTCTAGCAGTTTTGAATTTGATTCAGAGGAAAAAAACAACAAACTAACCAACATTTTCCCTAAACTTAGTTTTCTCAGCTGCTTCTTATAAAAACTTTGAATGAGGAATACAGAAGTGGGTCTTTCAGACTGGGCTCCTGGGTACAAATTCAGGTACCTGAAAACCTGAGTTTTCAACAGTCTTTTTAACTTCTGAGGAACTGTGGAAGTAAATGATACTTAGCACAATTAAATGCTTTAATATAACTTTTATAATCTAACTAAATAAGCCCTTGATTTTGGACTCTATTACTTTTTGTGTATCCTTATGCCCAGAATTTTTCTTGGATATGTTTGTTCTTCAAGGAGAATAACTTAATGAGAAATGTTAAATTGCAGAAATTTTTTTCTTTCCTGTGGTCTGATTAAGTCTAGCTGACCAGTATTTTGGTAGGTACATTCACAGCTGAAAAAGTAGCCAGATAGCTTAAGTTAAAAAAATAATAATATTTTCCTGGAGCACAAGACCACTCTAATGAAGACTAAATACTAAAGTTTGTGCCAAAAATTAATGCCAACTTCAGTCTGTGCAAATATATGTTGAAGGTGGAAATGTATGGGTGCTGGAAAGTACCACTGGAGATACTCTAAATTCACACCAAAATTCGAAGTTTGGATAGTCTTACGTAAGTCTTGATATGTGCACTAATGTTCAAAATAAAAAAAATGCTCTGTGAGAACTGGTGTTTCTTGGGAAATGGAGAATAACAAAAAGTGGTACATAAATCAGTGGCACCTCTTCTTTCTTATGCAGAATGTCAGTAAATCTCAGTCATCAAATTTCATAAGGGATATAGCAGAAATGGAAATGGTCCAAATAAGTACAGGACAATGGAAAAATTAAAGTCCTGGAATAATTTTCATATGAGGAGAGAGAGCTGTAACATACAGAACTATTAGGTGAGAAAGAAGGTATGTGGAATGCTGTTATGAAAATGCATGAAATGATTAATGGTAGGCAGAAAAGGAACAGCCAGTAACACTGAGAGGTATTTTCCATTGATAAAAGAGAACTCTTAAGTAATTTAGGTAAAGGTTACTAGACAGCATTGAGGTTTTGAGTATTTTTTAACTATTGGAAAGCTATAGAGATAGAAAAGGATGAGTCCTCTCAAGCACTTTGAGTCTTTAATAGGGACACTCATCTTTGACAGAAAGCACAGTCTAAGTGAGGCATCAAGTCTAGAAAACCAGATTGTCAAAGATGAGTAACTTTATAAGCGTGAACAACAGAGTTGAGAGGAATTGCAAACTATGTCTAAATCCTGTGGTATTTTCAGAATGGCTTTAAGTACCTTTTTCACATTTTCCTAAATTAAAAATGTTAGTCACTATATTTTATCTTACATTTATGCCTTGATATTTAAAACATTTTCTATCTATCTATCCATCCATCCATCCATCAATCCATTCATCCATCCATCCATGTATAAATTCTCTCCCAAGATAAGTCACAGACAGGAAAATTATTTTCTTTTTCTTGTAAATCTTAGTATTGAAGATTTTCTGATTTGTGAAAGTGAAAAACATAACACAGCTCAACCAACTAATTTGAAACCAATCTGGTGATAATCATTGCTTTTTGATTACAGAACGTGAGGTACATTTCCTCCAGTAATGACATAATCATATCAGAAGACTTATTTTTAATTGATTTAAATAAATTGGGATACTATCTGAAGATTTCCTGTTAGGAGCCTGTGAATAATATAGGTGGATAGTGTGGAGATACAGGGCTGAACAGAAACTGGTTTTGTTCAGTTAAACAGACTAAGGAGATAACACAGTCCCTAGAACTGGATGAAAACCCTAAGAAATCTGCTTTGGTGCTTCCACTGTGCCTAGGCATATATTAGGATAATTTCTGAAGAATGTGAAGGCAAATGAGAAAGAGAAAAAATAAACCAAACCAACTAAACCAAACCAACCAAAAAAAAGACCCTCAAAAAACCAACTGAAAAGGTAAAATCAACACAAATTTAAAAAAAAAAAATATATAGGGGGACCTAAATAGAAATCCAGACCCCATTTTCAGAGTCAGTTTTGGTACAGACCAGTTTTGGGATGGGGGCCACCTGTAAGACTTGGAATGGTTTTTGAGTTCAGTTTCCAAAATACCACCCACCTCTCTCCCAGTGTGAGGGATTCTAGAGTTTCAGTTGCATGTAATCCTTCAAACAGACACTCTAATAGGTCACAAAGCCTATGGAGAGTCAAATAAATGCAGGATACCACAGAGACTCACATGTCTCTGTTTTGGCCCGTGCCTATGGCTAAACACATTTGTCACATTGTCTGTGTATATTTTAGGCAGGGGCATAAACCTTGGCAGCCACTTCCAGTAAGTTTCTACAGAAGAATTTCTAACAGAAGCACCTTCAGACACTAGCCTTCCAAAGGAAATGGTTGTTCATTATGGTGAATATTAAAATAACTATTCAAAGGTGAAGTAATCTCCAAATTGAAATGTAGATACATGCATGAAACCTTTACTTTTCCCCAACAAAAGATGAGGAAATAAAAACATAGAAGTGAAGGCCTAATTAATCATCACAGAGATATTGCATGGTTATCTCCAAGACTGTACAAGAGCTTCACCTGTAGAAATAACAGCTGGATAGAGATCTACTTCTTCTTAGCAGAGGTCATAAAAGGTTTTGTGTGTATTGTTTTCTTTAAACTGGTCATTTTTCATGCTACTTTAAGTATTATTATTCTGAGGATTCATAAAGCACATTGCTGTCACTGTCAACCAACACATCTGTAGCACACTAAATATTTTTGTGAAGTACTTTCTAAGCTGCCACATCAGAAAAAAAATTTATGTAAAAGATAGGTAATGCTAAAGTAGAGAGTCACGTGAATATTACTGAAAAAACTCCTCAACCCCAAAACAAGGTGTATACTACAAACTATGTTAAGCAATAGGTAATATTAATTATCTATTATAATATTGATAAAGATGTGTATGCAAGTTCAAACCAACTAGTTCAGAAAGTATATTGGTCCAGTGGGAAATTATGTTTCAAGCCAGATGTCACAAAAGGTACACAGTCAAAAATACACTGCCTTTTATTCCAGTATAAGAATATTTGTTGAATTTCTATTGTGTTAAAAAAAAATTTGCATAACTCGTGATAACTGCCCAGGTAGTCCTACCCACAGGATAAGGGAATGTAAATTCAGTGGGAAAGTGTATTTAACCATGAACTTATTTTTGGTTTCCTATTTATTTCTTTCTTTGGCTGTCTTTCAGACTGCATAATAATATACCTAAAATATGCTATAATATACCTATAATATGCTAAAATGTTTGGCCTAAAATTACACAATTCTGAAAACTAATGTAACAGAAGAGAAAATTTTCATGAATGTCTGGTTTTGTGACCTCCTAGCACAAGAGAAATGAAGAATATTCTTCCTCTTGAATGCTGACAAGATGCTAAGCATAATTCTCAAAATGATACATGTATATGCTAGGAATTTATCTCCCCAGAAGTGCCCATGAAGTTTATAAAGTAAATAGCATGGTTGGTGGGTCTGAAATTTCAGAAAAGGTCCAAGTCTCCTAGTTTATGGGTAGGAAAAGTAAATACACCCAAAAGTTTATTTGAATGGAATTCATGCTTTTAAAAAGTATAAAAACTAATTTAATTTTAAAAAACTAGACTGTAATCAATCTATTCCACTTCTTAGACCAAAAGCTGTTGTGATGTAAAAATTTATTCTGAAGTGAAAAGAGTGAGAATAGAATGAGAACTTCCAAGTAATGACCTGAAGGTTACAGGCTCATGGGAAACTCCACTGGCAGAAGCAGAATTACCTTAGCAGTGATGCTGGCCTTCTTCATCAGACAGACTTCAAAGAGACCTTTCATAACACAGGCTAGTATTTAAAAAAGAAAAAAAAAACAAAAAACCAAAACCAAAAACAACAACAAAAACCCCCCAAAAACAACCAATCAAAACCAAACAAAGCTGAAATGAAACCAAATCAAAAATGCTGGTGGGAACACAGGACGAAAAAAGAGAACAGTAGGTTTAAATATTAGTATTTCTACAGTGTTCAATCAGACAAATTTTCTATATTATATTGATTCAGCCATATAATGGAACACAATAATGAGGATATTTTAATCCACTAGATTTTAGCAGTATGGAAGAGCAAGGTTTTATGTCACATGTCTTGATCATTTCTGTACATGGAAAGAATAATATTGGTACTCATCTGAGACATATTTTGAGGGGACAGCATGTTTTGTCTGATACCATTACCCTGTAAATATTTAATTCCTTAAGCCCATGCCTCCTCTTTGTGCCTTGTCCTTGACATTATTAAGGTTTTTTTTCAATACAATGAGACTTAACTGATGAGGCAAAAACTTAGAGTGCATCAGTCACGTCAGTGACTTCATTATTTTTCTTTTGAAACATAGAGTTAAATAAAATAAGATTTTTGCTAGGTGCAGAGATGATTCTGGCCAGCTTTGGCTGAAAGCTGTAGGTTTGAGGTGGATCAGGATCATGCTTGAAACATGGTTTAAAAAGCAAGTTCATGAATGAAGTGACAGACATTTTTTCCTTACACCAGAAACTGAAGTTTAATTATCAATGTGTTCTAACATACTGCAGTGTAACAACAAAACACGATGCTTTTGATATATTAATTTATTTTTCAAATTTTTATTAGTTAAGAATAAATTCAAAACCTCAGATTTGACAAAATTAGAATGCCCGCACCAAAGCTTTAAAAAAAATCCAGTTTAATGCCCTGGGGTTATCTGGTGTTCCAAACTTACTAACTTCCCCAAAGGTGTCAAAGCAGATAACTTCAGCTAAATTTGACATCAAGTGCTCAAGATTATGGAAAACACCAATTTTCTCAGTTTCCCTCTACTTCCTCCATCTTTAGAGATTTTATGTGCATGAGGTTTTAATTTTTATTAAGATACCTTAAAGCATAACAGAAATACTTTTAGTTTAAGAATAGCTCAGAAGATCACTGTCAGAAAATGTTCACCGGCAATTCACAAAGCTCACTATTACAGTGATACATTCCAATACATGATCTGCTCTTGTTTATAATTTGAAAGCTGTAGGAAAACCAAATCTTTATTTTTCACTCAGTGTCACGGTAGAGGGGTTCCCTTACTCTTACTGGGGCTGGATCCTATTGAGCAAGTGGGGCCACTGAACTGGAAAGGGCTGCAGGGCTGCAGTCAGAGGTTGCTCTGACTTTGGGGAGCTGTGTAGATGTTCAGTTAGACAGACACATCAGCAACAGCTTTTGTGTTTCTCGTTTTTTCTGTTCAGGTGCTGTACAGTTCCTGTTTTTGTTGAAGACTCTCTTCATTGATATGCAATTTTCAGACATCCTCAGAAAACTCTGTTAGAGAGTTTTTTTGGGTCAGTCTTATCTGACTCAGATAATTAACATTTTTATTGTTCTGGTCTGGACTTCCTTTAGATCAACAAAGTCACTTCTGTCCAAGTGAGTTGTTTCATGATGAGGTGACTTACAACTACAGGTGCCCTTTTTCTCCATATTATCTGTTAAAAGGTGATGATGTTAGTGCTGATATTTATATCATCACTACCTATGTTGCTTTTTTCTAAAACTAAAAAAAATATCAATTCCAAATCATCATGATTTAAAAATAAAAATATTTTCACACCCTCTTTAGGCCAGAACACCCTAATTTCAAAGTTATGCTTTATAATAAAGTTCAATAAAGTATACTAGGTAGTAGCAAGTTAGGCCATAGTTTATTAGGGATTCTGAAATTAGTAAATTTGAATGTTCAGCATTTGAAATTCATGTCAGTGGAAAAATATTTAAATTCTTCAAAACAGAGTTGTGGATTCTAATATTTTATCCCTATTAACTTGTTGATGATCACAGCAGATCAATATTTATTCATACTGAAAAATTATTATTGGAAGCATGTATTAATTCTTGATTGTTGATATTAAAATCAATTATCCACCCTCATTCCTACATTATAGGTCAGTGCCAAATCCTTCTTCACTCATTTTTGTGAAACTCATTATTCACTCACACGAAAGATATTACAGAGAATATCAGCATATAAACCAACTAACAGCACTGTCAGTGTCACCCAAATGGTTTGTTAGTAAAAAACTTCTTTGTATGCATACCATTGTTCAGAAGGAAACATTAAATGCCCATTAGGGTGCCTGTGTGGAACAATATAAATCAATTAAAGAAATATGGACACTAGACATATTAAACAAAGCCAGCAACTTAATCTCCTTGTACAGTTTGTGAAAGACTTCTTTAGTTTTCCTCTCAGTGAATAGCTAGTTACTCACAAAATTGCTGTCTCAAGCAGAAACTCTTAAGGAACTATATTGCAGCTGGATAATTAAGTGTCTTTATCTCTTTGTAAATGGGCCATAAGGCATTCCATTGCAGCTCACTAATGAGGACCATTTTATGGTATTCTTAAGTGATTTCTTTCAAATACACAGTGATTTAAAGTATTATTGTTCTTGCCAGTCACTAAGGCTGGATTTATTGGGAAACAAACTTGATAACTGTAGATAATTTATTAGGTATTAAATAATTATGCCCCAGAGAGCGTGGAAGCTCTCTATGTTTAAGTCGTTTTCCAAGACCAAGTTAATTCCTGCAGCACTACAGGAGGGAAATTCTGCCTTAAATGATTTATTTAATAAGTAGTTTGATGGCTTGAGTGCTCTTGCTATGCAGTTGTTTGCCTTTCTTGTTTGCCTGCAGACTCTTAGAGGCTGTGCAGGAGGGCAAAGTAATGTTCTGTTAGCTGCTAAAACATTTCTGCAAATGTTAACATGAGACATCTAACTCACTGCACCTTATTTCTTTCCTCAACATGTTAAAAGTATTGACCTCAAATTCTTCTATGTAATGGACCTCAGTGCTCCTAACAAATCTGGTAGTGGACTAATGCCTAGGCTGGTAGAACCATTGTAGACCTGTTAACTGCATTTCAGCATGGCCTGGTAGTTACTCTGTGTTGTACTTAAGCAAGGCTTACACAGCTCTTTGGGCCTCCCACATGCAGTGAGGGAGGTGCATGTAGGCATTAAGAGCTAGAGTTTGAGAGCAAAGGGACTATTTTTCCTTTTGTCATTGCTCCTTGGAAACAAAATCCTTCCACTTTTCCCTCCAGTCAGGGACTGAAGGATCATGGGGTGAATCAAGATCATTGGGCTGCTCCAGAAGAACAAGAAACTTGTATAACAAACAAAGAAACAAAACAACAAAACAACCAAGCAACCAAACAAAACCCCTAATCTTGCCTCCCCCTTTTACCCCTACGACAACCCCAAACACTTTCTGCAAGATCTCCTATTAGCTGATTCATTCTGTGGCTGTGGAACCAGCCTGCAGCCACCAGACACGGCCAGAGCAGCACAGCTCCTGTGAGTGACATTCTGTGATTACACCTTGTTTGGGGTTAGGAGTAGGTGCCCCTTTAGACATCCAAAATGTGCATGTGCATTACATACACATTTATACTGTCACAGAGCCTGAACATCTTAACGAAGGCCAGCATTTTCTAGTGTTGTCATTCAGCAAATGAATGTGCCTAAATAAGGAATTCTGGAGTTTAATTTTCTCTCACCTTCTAAAGCATCTATGTGTATGCAAGGTGAGCTCCCAGGGAAATCCTGAAAGAAAGATGCAGGAGGTTTTACTAGCCAGTTAATCATGCATGAATAATGAAAACATTATTTTAAAAACTGTTACTAAGGAATAGATAGGAAATCAGGGAAAAAAAAAAAAAAAGAAATTGTACCACATAATCCATGATGGGCTCAAATACTGTATAAAATATTGTAACCCACATCACACAGAAAAAAAAAAATCACCAAAGACAGATGATTATGTGAAATATCATTAATTAAGCCTATGACAGATACTTCAGGCAGTATAAAAGATAATAGAAAGAGATTGGAGTAGAAATTGTCGGTGTAGGTGCCTTGTGGAGCATGGGTGCAGACTTACTGACACTTTCAGCTAATAATGAAGTGTCACCAGCTGGAACACTCTTGTTAAAGGCTAACAATGGGAAATTGTCCTTCACATGGCATGTGTATGGAGCTCCTTGGTATGGGGCACTGAATAATTAAAATTAATGTGGCTTCAAAAACCTAACTGGAGAAATTAATGGAAGAAAATTCTTTCAAAACCTATTAAAGATGCAGATGTTACATCTGGTGGAGGAAGAACTTATACTGTAAATTCCTGGATATGCTTTCCTGCGTTTATGCTGTTCTCCAGTCATCTACTTTGGACATCTCTTTCCATTGCAGACTTCTTTATTCAGGCCAGGTGTTAGCCAAGCTCTTACAAAATCTTAGGGCCCTCCGCAGAAGAAAAGGCCTACAGGAAAAGAAAATAGGAAGGAAATAAAAAATTATGAGTGTATAAGAAGAAAAAAAAACAGAAAATGATGATTGAAAGATCAAATCCAATGAGGAAGTCATGATTTTAGGACCCTGATGCAGGAGGTGAGACACTGGAGAGACTGGAGCAGCAATGCAACCTGGTATATCTACTCTTACAGCTTCATTGGGAATAATGGAGGCTTTGACAATACAGTTTTATAAACTAGAATCTGCAAATTCATAATCTATAAACTTGATTATGGAGAAATAGTTCCCAGAACAGAAATATTTTGTTCCAGTATTTCAAAATGAACTTGCCAAATTGCCAACGGCCTGCTCCTTTTGTCAGATTCAGAGCAAAGTCATAAAGAAATATTAGCTTTAAAAACATTCTGGTGAATGAATATTTGGTTGAAAGGAAAATGGATGTCCAAACTCCAGGCCTAAACTTCCTTTCATCTCCCTAGTAAGCAAACATCAGTACACGAGAATGCTTAACAACTGATCTGAGAAGACTGCTGGACTCCAGGACAAACAGAAGCAGCTTTCAAATGAATATCCTCCCATTTTTTTTGGCTTTTAAAGAAGATATTCAGACTGTATGGAGATGAAAATAAAACGTAGAATTTGTAAATCAGGAAATAAAGTTGACCTTGGAGAAAGTTTTTATTCAGATGGTAAGAACTTGTCTTTATAGCAATTAGAATTGGGTAGTAAATACATATAAGTTCAAATTTAAATCTTTTAACTGACTAGCTCGATGCATAAAAAGTTCCTGATATTTTATCAAGAATAAGTAACTGCAATATTTTTTATTTCATACATCTCAATGGATTGTAATTTTCTAATTACTTTTTGCATTGGTTATATTGAGTGATGGTGGCAGCTTTAATAATCCAGAAACACATTTTTTGGAGAAAAAACAGATAGTGTGTAACATGTACTTGAATGAAAATGTGTTTTTAAGTCTGTTTCAAGAGGGACCCAAACGTGTTCTTGCATAGCTCTCATTTCAGTCTGTAGGCATCACTGCAGTTATCTGGAGAGCACACCTGAACAGAAATCAGCCTGCAGGTTTGTGCCTTTTCCCTTGGTTTGTGTAACATTTGCAGCACAAGGGTGTTGTTACAGGGTAGTGTTATTGCAGGCAGTGTTGGGTGTCAGAGTCAGCTCTTAGGTGGCAGCTTAATGTTTGTTCTCAGGTGGGGGTTGGGATATGCAAGGGGAGGACACTGAAGCAGCAGACCACACCTCTGGCTGTAAATCAGCAAAAACTGTGAGTATGTGAATATTTTTCCGTCTCAAAACTACAATAATCTTCACCTTATTCTGTCAGATCTGTTGGTGGTTGCTGCTGCTGAGTCAGGGCACAAATATACACATGTGGGCAGTGTTCCAGGCCTTCTCACTGGGGGAATTTGACTGACATCCTTTTGACAACTTTAACAAACTGTTCTGGATTTGATTCTTCTCAAGCCAGGAGCTATTTGCCATTGTAACTGGAACTTTTTTGGTGCACAGCAGCTGCACCCAAATGGCTGGGAAACAGGTCAGAGACACAGGGTCACTTACAGAAATGCAGGATTCCCCACCATGTGTCTGGAACCACAGCAAGACCAAGGCAAAATTTATTCAGCGTCAGGATTTAGACAGAAATCACTGTTCAGCAGTCCTTGGATGACCCTGTCCTGGAATGTAGCAACTTCAGGTAAAACCCTTCTATTTACAACCTTCTCCTTTTTGGTTTTTAAGGAATTTCTAAACAGGGGACATAAATTTTTACCCCAGATGCTTTGGATAGTGCAGCTAAAGTTTAGGTCAATTAAATATGTCAAAAAGATATTAAGAAAGACTTTTCCCTTCTGACTTCAAAAGCATGCAAAAAAAAAATTTCATGCAAAAAAAAATTTAAGTGCCTTTTTGGTACTTCTATTCAGTAAGAAAATTAGACTTATATAAGTAAAACATCGGAACAATGAAAATATAAAATTCACTCAGACACTAAAGAAATCTCTGCATATCTGTCCAAATAAGTCACTATCATGCAGAATAACAAACAGTTGTTTTTCTTTTGTTGTCAGTATTGCTAAAGGGCATGAGTCTAGTGATTAACTGAGTCTCAGCTGATTTCACAAACATAGGAGTTCAGATCTCAAATAATTTAGGAAATATGATTGTGATTTATTGATTCAGTCAACATAATGAACTGTGTTTTAGCATTCTTTATTGCTTACAAAGAAGCTGTGCTATTCGTTTACCCGATATTTGATGGAGACCTGAAAGAGACAACTTAATTATTTCAAAACCAACCAGAAAATGCAGTATAAAAAAATAAAAAAAACAAAATAACAACAACCAACAAGTAGATTATTTTTCTTTTTTTCCTAGCCAAAATGAGATTAGATAATTTTCATACAGCTAGGAAAAAGACAGATACTGTATGCTTTCCATTTCATATTCCTAGAGGAGAATAATAGACTACTAAATATTTCAGAAGTTATTTATTCTTAGTAGTCAGTTGGCATTTCTTTAAACCTGGGCAGAACAGCAAACATCCTCAATTTGTGACAGCTGTTAGTAAGTAAACTAATTTACTATTGATTTAATTTTACAGCTGATAGCAGAGAAATAGTCTCACTCTATACATAGACACACATAACTATCAATCAGTTAAATTTCCCTGACTGTTGATTAAGGAAAAGCCTTATATATCTGAGCTCTCTCATGTGCAAACACAGGTAAACCTTTATAAGAAAACTGAAGAGGCTACAGCCTCAGGTGCTGATCCTGGCTTTCCACTGAGGGTTAACATCCTGAGAGCAGGAGCAGCAGAACAGCTGCCCAGCCCTGGTGCTGCAGAGCCTGTGGGTTGACAGAGCCCTCACTGCTTTGGGCTCCTGCTCATCCAAAGGGCCTGGGCAGTTTGGGATGGTGCTTCCTGAACTGCCTGCGCCCCGGGCATCATCCAGGGCACTGAGGAAAAGGAACAGCTGGAGGACTGGTAACTGAAGGAAATAATTCCCATCAGGTAGGGAAAAACAGTATAGCCCAAGGAAAAAGTTATTGGGCTAAAAATTACCCAGAAGACTTTTGGAAGTGCAGTGAAAAATTTGTTTTTAACTGTTGGTTCTCCTTCTGTTCAGAAAAACAGGACTCTCAACATAGGCATCATTGCTTTCCTCACCAGTTTATTCATCCAGAGAAGCCAATAAAAAGAAACCCTCCTGGGTCCCAAATCTTGGCTAAGCATTCAGGTTTAAGAAATGATAATATTATTTTGCTTGACATAGACTTATCTTTTTCTTCATGTACATAAAAATCTGTCATAAACACATTTGAAAACAGCTAAACTAACATTAGAAGTTTGTGTAAAGTCAGTATTTTGAAGCTGACAAAGGAATTTACTAGTTACATATTTGGTTTTAGAACACATTTATTTAAAACTTTCTTACTTTTTAAATGATTTCCTTACACATCTACCATATGTGAGCCAATACATCATTCAGGGACTTTACTTAACATATAAAGGATTCAAGGTCTATGCAATCTTGTATTAAAAAATAGTCTAGAGCTATAGTATGAAGAAGTGGTTTGGAAACTGTATGGAATATTAAGTTAGAAAAACAACAGCAAACCTTAAAGAAAACATATTTCATGCTAAAAGTACATTACCAGTAACATTCCTGAGTATTAATTTTCTGTCAAGTTTGGCTGTACTTGCAAATTACAGAGTGATGTATTAAGAAAAACTAAACTTTGTGCTTGTCATGCTTAATATACTGTGCTGCAATCTGTAATAGTAGGTCCTTGTGAAGGGGCTGGGCTGCTCTTCCAGTGGGAGCACCAGCTCCTGAGAGAAGGACCCAAGGAAAGCCATCTTCTCCTGGCTACAGTGGAATAAAACCCCTGGTGCAAAAAAACCCAAATGGGTATTGGATTGTTTCGTTTTTAGGAAATTACATGTTTGATCTCTGTGATCTCAGCAACTTCAGCTGTCTGATTTTAAGAGGAAGGATGGGAATAAACTGGCTATATCTATGATATTGGTCTATCTTTTCAACTTCATCTCTCACAGAAACATCCCTTTTATTGTGTTTCTTTTAGTTTTTAAGCATGAGAAGATAATTTATTTCTAAGGTGCTTCCTAGAGATCCATCTCTTTAGAAAATTACTGCCAAAGATATTTGCTCTGATATTAAAATCTTACCTTGTTTAAAATTTTAATAATAAAAATTTTAGAATATACTCATGATTTCTTTTGTCTAAGTTTCAGTTACAAAGGACCCAAATTCAAATTTCCTTTATTGACTTCTACTACTTATTTCCAAGTGGTTTTCAATGTGTGTATAACAGTTAAGTAAGAGGTAAGATAATCTCGCTACATACAGCTAATAAAATATAAATACTTTAAGACTGAAGGAAATGAGCAGTGCCTCTGCACCACTAAATATAATTTTTAGACAGGAGAGACTGAGGTCTCCAGTTGAAACAAAAGTGTTAGAGAAATTCAGGCCAGAAGAATGGATCTATTCTAATGCCCTCTGAAATCAATGAGAGGCTTTGCTTTAACTCCTCTGGGCTTTGGCTCCAGCCCCAGGTAATTATTCAGGTTGGACTTTGGCCACAGACACTAACACCATCTGCTGACAGAAAGTACCATGAAGTCTTTGATTGATACAAATCACAAAGACTTCAGTTCTATGCCTTGTCTAAAAAATGGCACATTTGAAAGAGTGCATAGTTGATGTGCACCTTGCTAAGGACCTCACTCCCTGCCATCTCACAGGGAAGTGTGTAACCTACAGCACTGCCAGCACTACCTTTTCCAAATATGACCAAGTTTTAAAGGCATTGATTTCCTAATTGATGTTCATATGCAATTATATGAATTAGGTTTTATTTTTATTGATGGTGTTGAATAAAAGTAATAAATATGCAGCAAATATATGGAAGAGGAGAAGTAAGAAATTCTTTTCTTAAAATGAAATTTTAAATAATAATATAAAACACTTAAAAGGGAAAGAATAATATTACTTTTGCATAAAATGCCTACTTAGAGAGCAGTATAATCTTACAGTCAGGATTGGATTTCTCAGTAGTTTTCTATTTTCACCTTTTCACAGAATGATTGAGGTAGAATGTTTAACATTTTTTTTTTCCCTCAATTTCCCCATCTGTGAAATGGTATTAATACCAATTGCTCTGGCAGGAATTTCCCATCCTAAAATGCTGCTTTGAGGTGTTCAAAGGGAAGATAGTATTTCCAACTACAAATCCTTGGTGTTATTCTCACCATCTATGACCCACATAGTTCCACGTCATCATTGTCTTGTGCACATCAATGTCATTAAACACCAGTTTTGCAGCACAGGTGTCTTCATTGAGAGTGAATAAGGTGTAGTCCCTTTTGTATCTATAACTCACACTTTCAATCAAAAAATGAAAATGAAGTATCTGCCACCAGAGGATGAGTGTGTCTGGAAGACTTAAATATTGTATCCTTATTGCAGGGATTGATGAAGTGCTGGCCTGAAACCTCCACATCACTTAAGGACACATTTAGCTTTAAGAATCTGAGTAGATGGATAGATTTCCATGGGAATACTGATGTGCTTAAAATATGTGTTGTTGGAATAAAATCATATTCTTCACTATTGTGTGGAGTCATGCTACTTTTGTTTGTGAAAGTGAAGAATGATGTCAGAAATTACTCTTTCTACGAGAAATTTCCTGGTTGTTCAAGAGTAGGATTCTCAACATTTTGCACTCCTGGTTTCTCAGCCCAGACTCATTTATGTATGGTCTGTCTGTAATATACAGGATCAAGATCTGCACTGGCATTATAACATTAACTGTTTCCCTGTGCTGAGCCAAAATGAATTCTAAAAATCTTGCCTCTAGACATCTGACTTCAGTAGCACTATTTTTTCTCTTTCATTGTAATTAGCAACCTTTATGAAGGTAGATATGAAAATAATTAAATTATTCTCTTCTAAAAAATAAATTTAAGCAAGCAGCTGCCTTGTCCTAAGCTCCTATGCTGCTCAAAAGTCATTAATTAATGAACAGCACAAGCTCTCTCCTTCCAGCATTGCTGTCTTAGGTGAGCATCTGTGTCAGATCACGACACTGAACACCTTTTCCACCTTCATGCTCCATCTTTGGGGCATTCTTTGTCAACCTCCCAGGTACAGCTGCGGTCAGAGGCAACACCTGCAATGGCACAGACCTTTGCACTCTGCAGGAACATGCTGTGTTACCTCCCAGTAGACAGGAGGCTCTGTTTAGCTATTTGCATTATGACTTCTTCTGGTGCCTTCTCTGCCATCTGTCCGAAAGCTTCCTTTACTAGAATTCAAAAGTTCTTTACTAGAATTTGCCAAGTGCATGAACTGTGTTAGAAACACAGTACAATCATTACTGTGTCTTTTTTAAAGGAATGCAGTGTGCAAAAGTGGACTTCCTAGATAGAGTAATGCTTAAGACTGTTGTTGTAACTTACATTATCATGTTTTTTGTTTTGCAGTTTTACTAAAGAATGCAAAAAAGGAAGAAGAAAAGCCATTCAGAGACTGTGCAGATGTATACCAATCTGGCTTTAACAAAAGTGGGGTCTACACTATATATATTAACAATGTGTCAGATCCTAAAAAGGTAAAGACTGGGTTTATTTTCTTGTTTGTTAATACAATATTGCTCTGAACTCAAAGAAGCATTTCAAGCCTTTATTGAAGTTATTATTCCGCAAAATATTGTGCTGGTATAAAAAACTTGTGTTATATTCAGTCTTTAAAAAGTACAATAGACTGAGAAAATGATTAACTGTATTATTCCAGACATTCTTCTTTCCCATTGACAGAGAATCCTTCCTGAGTTCCAATGAACACTCAATAGCTGACTCACTTCCTCCCACTTGGCAAGCTCAGCTGAATCAGACTATGGCTGCAAATAAATCTGCAATAAAATTTAGAAGTGATTTTGTAAAGTGTGATAATGAGGAATCTGATCTAGGGGATTATCTGGTAGCACAGGGAAAGAAATAGCAGAAAGGGTAGTTTTTAAAGATAAGGATTTACAAAAATCCTGCTTCTCTTGTAGGGGACAGGGAAAAGTGGTTTTGGTTGTAAAGAACACAGCATGCTGAGTACCAGCACTACTTGAAATGATGAAGCATGTATAATCCCATCCTTCTCAAAAAAGAGACTTGGGAGGGGGTGGTTTTTTTATGCAAATGCAACATTAGTCTATAAAGGAGACTGGTTTTTGCTAGGCTTTTGTTGCTAAGGTACCTGAGTCAGTGGAGGCTAGGAACATGAGAGGATAACCTAAGCCAAACCTATCCTTGGAGGGATGTTGGCTGTCCCTAGGACAGGGCACCACTGGGAGAAGCCACCAAGACTAAGGGCTGACTTCCTGGCAGAGGGAAATATGGTGGTGCCTGAAAGAGGGCCAGACAGGAGGGAGGGAACCACTTCTCTGGTGAGTTTATTCTTACTGCAGTAAAGTGGTGACCCTGCAAACAGAAAAATATGACCAATATTATCATTTATAGTAATATTATGATCATATGATATGTAGAACTTATTGCTAAACTGAGTTTGGTATTATAAGAAGCCTTTGGAATCCTGTCAATATCAAGAGGTTATAGTTTAGCATGGAATCAGAGTTCATTAAATCATGAGTAAAATTGGGGTGGGAGAGTTTTATGAGCCAAGATCAATATAATTCTGATGAATGTGAATGGAAAAATAGTTGACATTACATAAAATACAGAAATCTCTTTAAGCATTACTGAGCAAGATGAGAATAATAAAAGCAGAAGCAGTAAAAGTTGCTCCACTCACCTCAAAAAAGAGATGTAACATCTATGTCCAAATTGCATGCACCAATTGAGCAGCTTTTCTTAGACATACTGATGTTCATAAACCATGCCCAGAAATTGGACTGCAGTTAAAGACAATGGTTACCTGAAAGCACTGTGACACTGATAATTCTGGTATATTTACCTCAAACCCACACTGATGTTTGTGTTTATCTCAAACCCATTTTACTGGCAGTATAAGGACGGTGATGCAATGGAAGCCACCCTGTGTTTACACTGTGTCCCTGTTTAGAGACACTGCTATCAATCAATACAGCTATCACAACTCAGCTGATATCATTGCACTGTGTTTTCCTGGAGGGTTCCTTTTTTCAGCAAGAAAATGCTAGACTCTTGTTTCTGTGTGTTGAGGGCATTTCTGATACCACCTGCTTCTGTCTTGCCCTACAATAACACAGCAAGAGCTGATGCCAGGCATGTTCATGTTAGTCAGGGAGGAGTGTGATTTCTTGAACAGGTGTTTTTTTCAGACATTAAGGTCATTTAAACAAGCTGCAAGGTAGTGCTATGCAGATAGCTGAACTATCTCCAGCTGAGATGACTTCAGAATCACATCAGTGCAGCACTGTGCCAGCACTAATTAGCCCAGAGGTAGCACCATGCAGACACAGTCAGATTGCTCTAATGCCCTGATAGGTGCACCATGGAGACATACTTGCTTGTTTAAAACCAGCTTAGTTATCTGGATTACCACAATGCAATGCACAGCTCTGACAGCTCTTAAGAGGTCTAATGTATTGCTACCTTGTGTAACACAGCCACAGGTAACTATCTCATTCATAGCAATTTCATACATAGGTCACAATATACCTTCATTTCATGCTATATTTTCTAAGATCAGGATATTTACTAGAATCCTGAAATTCAAAGGAAAATAGCTTTGTCATATATACAAATATTACTCTCAGATCTAGTGTTTTGTTGGTTTCACATTCGTATATCCATTAAAAACTGTCTTTCATGTTTACAGCTCCATACCATTCAAATGCATCATTTTTATTTGCTCACATATGCTTTCGACTACAATTTTTGTTTCGTGTTCCTAGCTTCAACAGTTAATTAATATAATTCATTAGTCTTCAAGCCCTGCATCAAAAATTAGTGATCTGTTTAAAAGGATCTTAATAATATTCCCTATTTTTGATATGGAAAAGGAAAAAGAAACAATTAAACTATTAAGCTAATTAATTGGCTTACTCTGATTTGTGCATGTGCAGGGCCTGATAATTTGGACAAATGATTGTTCCGAGTGAAAGCAAAGGCAAGAAGAATCCTCTCAGTCCCCAGCAAAGCTGAGGTCAGCTACAGGGGAAGCAAGGCTTCTGATGAGCAAGAGAGCAGTGGGCACTGTGGGGGACAGTGGGGTTGTCCCCATTTTGGAGTTGAAAGAGCCAAGTCACCTTTGGGAGCCAAAGATGGCCAGGTGTGATTGGTCTGACTGCAAACAGGACCTCTGCATTTCCCCTTGGATCAATGTATTGACTGGCTCACTGTCTCATCTAATGCCCTCACAAGAGTGACTTTTGCCATCCTCTGGGTGAACTACACTGAAAATGGAATGTTATCAGCTGCTGCTGGGGTCTGTAGATCTGGGTCTTTATGGTTCTGCAAAAGCAGTTGCTGTGACTGTGGTCTTCCCTCCTTCCTCTCTGCTTCCTTCTGGAGGATTTCCCACTAAATCAGTGCTGATGCTCTCTCTGAGCATATCTGGCTGAATTTTAACCCATTAAATGTATGCCATCCCTCTGTACTGTGCAAACTGTCACCCAAAATGGTTGTCATCAGACTGTTTCTGCATAGCACACACATTCCCTGAATCTCAAAGGTCTGGTCTCAAGCTTGTTTCACCATGGCAACAACGTGGACTTGTGGGGTCTTAGTGTGTGTGCACTTAAAATGAAATTTGTAGCAATTTCACATTTTCTATTTACTTTAAAACTGAGCTTATCTCTGAATGCTAATTATGAATTTTTTAATAATCTACTCCATAAAGCTAAAATAAATAGAAACAATCCCATATTTGCCTTTTTGGAGCTTGAGAATTTTTACCCATGCATTTAAAGAAGAGCAAGAGTCCAATATTTTGGATGGTCTTTTATTCTAAGTTAGCTTATTTTATTAATTATAAACTCAGAATCTAGAGATGCATATGAATTCAGTCATTTATTTTCATCCTTTACTTTTCTAGTAGAGGGTTAAATATCAGAACACCTTAAACAGTGTTAAATGGCTGAGTGCCTTGATCTTTTCTGGGACAGACAAGGCTAGAGCTATGCACAGTAACATCCACAATCACCTTGGAACTCCTGCTAACATGGGCAGGTGTTTGTGTCTACCACCATGGAAAGTGCCAGACCACACAATGATGGCTAGTGAAAAATGTGCTGCTGTCAAATATTTATTTTACTGTGCAGTTTTCTCTTTCAATTTGATGTATTCAGAAAACTTCAGTCTTTTCATAGGTGTGTCAGTTTACTGTAGTGTGAAAATCCCAAAATTTGTGTGTGTCTTTAAAATGAGTAGTCTTAACACAGTCAAGGATTTATTGCTTTAAAAATTGGCAGTGGATTCATGGGAGCTTGAAATGACTTACAAGGAAAGTAAATCCATCTTTTAGAAATTTTCACCATAAATCAGACTAAAGACATTAAATCCTGTAGATAAATGTTTTGACTCACAGTGGCTTCCCTGAAGAAGGAATAGGGCCAAAATGTTTGTCTAGAAAATTGTGGGTTTTCTTGTGGTTACCCTGAATCAAGTTCATGTTTGTCCTGGTGTTCTATTTCCTTCCTGTGCTTTCACAGGGACTTCACTTGGCATGCCTGGTGCAAATTAAAACAAAAACACTTGCATATTGTAACCATGACACTTCTTATGAGTATGAGAAATTTAGAATGGCTTTTCCTAAGGGCAGAATATGGTCCTCTAATCAGCTGCAGGACAAATTTTTATTTAACAGTGTTGGATAGTAACCTCCAATTTGCCAAAGCAATATAAAGCTTTAAATTACCAACCTATGCTTAATGGATTGGCCCTTGCTGATGTGAGTGTTCAAAGCTAACCCTCTTCATCCCTCTTACATATTGACATCTTACTTAAAAAGCAGAATATAGTTATTTAAAAGCACAGACAAATGAAATTTAGGATAGTTGCAGTGTCCATATGGCATGGATGAATACAGAGGAATGAAATCAGGAAAATTTGTTGAATAAGTAACACTGAGAAACTTAGATTTTCAAATCAAGCATCCTACAAAAACAGGAACAAAAATTCTTGCCACTGTTACATACCAAGAATAGCTAATGCACAAGCATTATTTCCATTTTTCATAATTTATCTTCTATATTTTTGAAAGGATGATGTAAAAAGAGTGAAGTGAAAGAAAGTTAATATCCATTTTTATTATCACTTTGATTATTTAACATTGGTAACAGATTTCAGTTGACACAATATTCTAACATCAGGGGTCAGCAAAATTGTGAAATTGTTTCATTATCCTTTATACATAGAATCTTTAGTATCTAAATTATAATTTTTAGTCCAATGGTCACAGGGTATGATCTTACCTATTCAGTATAGATCTTAACTTCTGAACTTTTCTCATAGACCTCTGCTCTTGAGCCTGTTTGTATCTTTGTTCTCTGTCAGTATAAGGCAGCTTGCTCTGAGGTCACCTGTTCCCTTTTTGGGACACTGCCTGTAACTCTGTGGGTAACATCACAGTTCAAAGCAAAACAGAACAACCTCACCTGTGCTACATTTCAGACTCCTAGGATGAGTGTTTTCTGTTAGAGCTCTCAAGATTCTCTCTGAGACCCAGTGGCACTCAGCTGAAAGCTATAGAAAGCATTATTATCACTTACAGAATTACTCTTTGTTAAGAGGAGGGGGGTGGTTTCAGGGACACTGCAGCAAAAATAGAAAAAAAGAGCATGGAGAGAGTGTGAAGGGAAAGCTGAAGAAGCAGAGGGGAATGATGGGGAGATGTTCTTGGGTGAGGTACTGAAAGGAGACACTGCAGGGAGAATTACACTAAATGTAAAGAGACAGCTGGTTGTAATCAAATGACTGAAATCAAATGAGGGAACAGGTCATGAGTGCACAGGAAAACACACTTCCTTAACATTGTTATTCACAAATAGCTTGTCCTTGCTAAATGCCAGGATTCCAATGAAAACTTGTTTTATTATTTGTTTGGGTTTTTCATTTTTTCTTTTTTATTTACTGCCTAGGTCTTTTGCAATATGGAAATTGCTGGAGGAGGATGGACAGTTATACAGCACCGAGAAGATGGAAGTCTGGATTTTCAGAAAAGCTGGAAAGAATACAAAATGGTAAGGTGAAAAGTGTGCAGTAGGTGTACAATTCACACAAGTGTCAGATTTCAAATATTACTTCCTGTCACCCTAGAGAGATGGTTCTGCCCATAGTGATGTGATGTGGTCCTGCAGACTTCTATGACCTACCTTTTGTCATGTTTGTTACTTTTCAAAATCATAATAACCTTTTTACTCAGCTGAGTATTATTTCCCATGATTTAGAGTTTATTTCAGATCAGTTACTGAGTTTAAAATGAGATGAGGCCAGAATGCTGCTCTCTGTCTCACTGAAGTTTTGACTTATGTTATGTTCAGGGCTAGTAGGCATGTGATGATGTTCCTAAGGCATAAATGTTTTCAGCTGAGGGGAGCTCGTTCAGAAGTTGGAGCACCTCAGACAGGAACAAAAATTTTTCCTGGGGTTTATCCCAAGTCATACAGCACCTCTGCCAATCAAGTTAATGTACTGGAAATGCTGATACTTCAAATAGGATTACAATAAAATATATAACTTTCCAAATTAAAGATGACATGACTTCAAGCAGGCTATTTTCCCTTTGCCAACTCAAAAAAATTTTACTCCAATCTAAATAACTTCTAATTTTTTCATTCTCTGCTTGATCAAACTTCCTGATGGAGCTCCTTTCTGAGTCCCTGAGGACTAGCTTGGATTTCAATGACATTCCTAGTGAAGTTTTCAGCACTGTGTTATCAGCCTGGCAGAGAAAAGCTTTTTTCTACAGTTTTTAAAAAGTACTAAATGAAAAGATAATTTTAAATGTTTAAAAATAAAAGCAAGTTCTGTTCAGTAAAATTTTCTATGGGAAAAAGTTCTCTTGAAGAACTTACAATTTCAGAAATAAACATAATATCATATTATTGAACCAAAATCTAATTTTGGATTCTATTAATGCTTTATTTTCAATATTTTTAAATTGATTGAAAATACAAATAATCATTTGGGTCAGACTCCTGCTCCTATGGATAACTAGAGGAAGTAACCTATTTTGTAATATATATTAACTAAAGTTATATTAAAATGATAAGCATATTTTTAAATAGAATTACAAAATTGGAAATTTCTTTTAGAATTCATATTGTTTTAATTCAGAAGAAAGCTTGAAAACTGTTTTACTCGATTTTGGTTCAGAATCAAATAAAATATAAAGCATTAAATTATTTTGGGGGAACAAAAATTTGAAGATTCTACCAGTTTTACTTGTGAGGATATTAGAATTTGTATGTGCAACCTACATATGGACTTCTTAAATTTATGCATATCACATTAATGATTCTTTCAGTTTTTATCTCCTTTTCTTAGGCAGTTTAATAAATACAGCCCTTTGTTAAGTTTTCCCAAGTGGCTTTTTTTCAATGTATCCTTTCATTTAGTCATTTTCCTCCACTTTCCTTTACTATAGTGTGAGCCTGTTCAGGATTAGATTCTGTTGGCTTTGTCTAGTTCAAGCAGTCTGAATTAATTTTGCTTCTCTTTAGGAATGATGTAGTATTTAAGAGATCATTTACTTCTACCTTCTAAAAAGGATCCCCTCTGGGCTTCTATTGATAGTTCATCCTACATGTCATGGAACAAGAAGGGATTCAGGCTTGCTCTGCTTCTATGAACTGTTTCACCAAAGTAACCATCTTAGGCCCCCTTCTGTGGTTTATTTATGACTCCAAATGCTGAGTGGTAGAGGCTGGTGGACTCTCTGTGTATTGCTGGGATATCTGAAAGCCTCTGAGCTTCAAGGCCATAAAACCATTAATTTAATTCTTTGATTATTCAGAGAGGGTGTGTGGTGTCTGTTGGACCACATCCCCTCTCCTTCCCGTCACATCTGCCTGGTGTTTCTTCCAGTGGAAGCAGGGTAGTGTGGCGGGGGAGCACAATGGCACTTAGGCTTTCTTGGAGCAGTTGGACTTCATGTGTTTTCTCAGCCTGTAGTTCAGATAGAGCTTTCCAGTTGTGTTAGGATATTCTTCTTGTGCTCGTATCTCACTGGGGTCCTAAAGCTAACAGAAACGATATCATGGTAAAATAACAGCAACAATAAGTCTCTGGGGCTTCTTTTATTTTCACTGCATTTAGTTCTTACTGGAAAAAAATCTGGAAAACTGTTGAAGTTTCTAAGCTGTGAGCAAGGACTGATTGCCAGCTTCTGAGCTGGACTGGAACTCAGGCCACCAACCTGCACTACTGCTAAAGCCCTCACAAGTTATTGGCTGTTAGAGTGTTAGGAGGCCACTGCACATATGCTCTGACTCTGAGCAGTCCCTTACAGCAGCTTACTTGGGAAGGGTGCACATGGAGCAGTCTCTGCAGAGGTGACAGCACTGCCAGGTTACAGGAGTCACCTGACAACAATGACAATTCATTGTCTTTGGTGCTGTTTCACACTGGTGCCTTCAGCTTAAATGGAAGTACTTCAATTTCTGTTCTAGATACAGGAAACAGTTCAAGTGAGAGGTAGGGCAGCCATAAATCTTTTGAGTAGGAATTATACAACTCCATTCATTCATAAATTGCCACACATTCAGTGATAGAGCAGAAGTGGTACTAATTTTTCCTCCTGCTTTTTTGGTTTTTTTCTTGCTCAGTTTCTGCTGGCATTCAGTCTTCTCTCTGGAAAATAAAGTAATGCTTTCTTTGGTATCTAAAATAACAGCTAATGAGTGCAAAACCTTTTCTGCAGATTTACTGTTATGCAAGATTGGTTATGTATCTTCTTGCTTAGGGGCATGTGTTCTTACCAGCACCCTTCAGTTTTCTTGTTAGTCTTATGGTGTGCAGTGTAATTTGTATCTTTGCTTCTAAGAACTCATTTCTGACTAAGAAATCTCTTGGAATCAAAATCTCTTTGTATATTCAGTAGTAATTAGAATAAAATCAGAGAAGACCCTGTAAGTTCATCCTCCCATCTTTTCTTTATCAGTGTCTACTACATCTGTTCTTTTGCATTTTGCAGTGAATTTTCTGTTATGCTGTTTGTTGCTTATCAGAAAAAATTGAAGTGGAATAACAAATAATTTCTTTAACAGCAGGTGATATCACCCTGAAAAAAGTTTCAAGCATTTTTCATATTTCCTTGTCTGGAAGTTTTGATCTCTAGAGGGGATAACTGCTTAAAAAACCTATTGCTTGTCATCTACAAACCCAAGACACTTTAGAAGGGGGTTTTCCACAAGCTTACTGTCTAAGACACAGTTTCTGGCATTTATTAGGGAGTTATTAGCAATAATCAAATCTGAGTAGATGGTTAGCTCATGTGCTAACTTGGCTGTCGAGACTTCTTGATCATTTTCCAGTATTCAGTTCTTGGATGAATGCACCTTTCCCAATGACTGTCTCCATTTTAGCCAAATTAGGTGATGGAGTATTGGATTCCCTATTCTCCAGCCTTTTAGCATGTCTAGTTTAATAATTCCCATGAAATTCTCAGAATTTATTCCACACTTGATAGCCCAACACTCACTATGAGTTTCCTAGGGGGCCTTCCTCAGGGTCAAGTCTGTTAGGAGTTTCCTCAGACACTTAAAATTATTTTCTTGCTTTCTCTCATTGGAGAAAAACTCTCAATAGGTATTTGAAATTGTGTGCCTTGGCCAGCTCACAGCAATCTTTTTCCTAGCCAGTTTTCTTTTTTTTTCCTGCATGTCAGTATTTAATTGTACTCTAAGCCTTAATTGCTACTTTCCACTCTCTGATGAGAAAAACCTATCACTTCTTTTAATCATTTATGTGTCGTGAGCTAGATTAGGATCACTTGTAGTACACTCAAAGATGAATTTCTAAGCTTTATGGCAACCACTTCCTACCTTCCTGACCAGCAGTTGTTTTTTCTTTTGGTTTCTTGGAGGCAAAGATGTCATTCAGTGTTATATTTCACATTCCTTTAATTTCGTGTTCCTGATTGTCATCTAAGACTCCAACAACAGTTCAGCTCTTAAAACAAATCTGGTGCCAATTGTTCCAGAAGTCATCAGTAGCATTCATGTGTGCCTGAAGAGCTCATCTACAAAACCCCTTCCATTTCTTTTGCAGTTTCTTTTTTTTCTTTTCTCCTTAAAGCTGTTGGGTCTAATTGATGGCTCTCTCCATAGTGCCAATATGGTGTAGCACCAGAGCAGGATAATTTATGTTCTTTTATGGCTTAAATTCTTCATGCACTGAGAGACAGACCATGGAGGTAGTCACCAGAACTTTCTCAGAAAGTATTTTTGGATGCAATTCTAGTGGGAATTTGCATTTTATTATCTGGAATAACCTGACTTTTCTCTGAACCTCAGTTAATTTTAGCTGTTATAACAAGTATAGTGACCTGTGTCTTATGCTTACTTAAAAGACAGCTGAACACATCTTTGGACTGTAAGTCTCTGATTTCCTTCTAGGCACAATGGTTTTTACACTTTTTTATATATTTCCTACAGTTCACCTCTGTGAGTAAGCTCTAGTTTGGAGACAGAAATTACCTATTTCCTGGAAGACCTTCTTCTTTGTGACAGTCAGGTGGCCGGTCCTCATGTTTTAATCTTGCTAGTCTTTGCAAGTCCCACATGCCTGAATTATACATAATAAAAGCAACCATTCAAAGAAAGACTTTATTTCCCAGTGCCTATGTTCAGTTCATTCTGAAAATTTCCAGATGTTAGTTGCACTTAATTTTTCATTGCAAACTGTTCAGCTCCTGTTTTAGAATGTGGCTTCCTAATTCCTTTTATGGTCTCCATCTGTTGTAAGCCTTATTTTAATGTCTCCTGTGAAAGTTTTGGTTCCAGTTTTGTGTTATCATTCTCTCTGCCCACATTTCTTGTCTTTAAACTCTGACATATCCTTGTTTCCATATTGCTTCAGCAGCAATGCTAGCTTGCACATTTCTCTCATTCAAAGTAGGTCTTCACTACCATTTGTATTGTATTTGTCTTGAGCAAACAGACAAAAACTCAAGCAGCTGTACCGTTTCCTCTTGGAGCATTAACTGATGATGGACAATTCTCTGTCATAGTTTTATGCATTTATAAATAGTGTTCAGGTTCCATTTTATCCCCAAATACTTGCAGAATCAAAAAACCACGGACAGAGCTCCAAGGCCTTTCAATCATTAGAACATTATGTTCCTCACTTTCCTTTACAAGTGAGAAAATGACTGCACAAAAATGCATACAGAACATTTTGGAATTGTTTGTGTAAGCTTATTGATTCTGGTTCCACTATCTTAATGCAAAATAACCTCAGATGTGGGTGGGTTTTTTAACAAAAATTACACAAACCATATGGCTTGGCTGAGGAGAATCTTCTTGACAGGAAAAACAAATGTTCATAATTTGAAAGCCCATATTGTGGGAACAATATCTTTCATAATTCTTAGGTTTTTTTAAGCCAGATATTCTGAATGAATTTTCATTCCTTTTCCAGGATTACAACAATTTAAGGTATGTTATTCAGTTACTGTCATGAATTCTTCACACTTCCTGCACTGATAGATAAACCCCAGTGTACTTTAAAAGGACTCAAATATCAAACATCTCTGAAGGTGATAACACTGATCTTTCTGTGAATATTCCACATTAAATGAGTTTGTCAAAACCTCTTTTTTTTTTTTGGTCTCCATTCATGCCAAACTTTTCCCTAAAGTATAAAGGAAAGAGACTGTTGGGAGCTAAAAATTGTATTCCTCTGCCAGTATATGATGGAGCTCCCAGGGTTCACAGGATGTCGAGGACTGAAATGGCCAGTGAAACCAGCTTCACCTAACTTCTCCTAGGGAGATTTAAGAAGATGTTTCTGTTGTTCACAGGAATTAAAACACTGATCAGCTTTCCATTTAATTTTAATTTTGATAGGAATTAAAAATTAGGAATCTTTTATTGCCATGTGAAAAAGGTACACACACATACTAGACAAAGATTCCTTGCTACCAACAGGCCTGTGATTTTATGACAGTAGATTTCCTCCATTGATTTTGAAATTAGTTATATTCAAGTCATCTATATTTAGGTCACTAACAGTAAAGCAAAGAAACAAAAGCTAAGCGAAAAATATTACTCTCAGTAGTACATATGGTCAGATGGGTACACCTTAAACTATGATTGTTAATTGATTCTACAAGGGCATTAATTTTCACTTTCACTGCTATAAACCCCAATTTTTTTTACTATGAAGGATCCTTCCAAGTGCAGCATATTAAATTTCATAATAAGAACCCATGTCTTCCTTCCAATGAGAGCTTCAGTGTTTCACTGCTTTGCAGAGTAGGGCTGGGGACCTTCCCCCTATTCAACTCATTCCTTCTTTCTCAGCTACGAGGTCATTACTGGTTTAAAGAATTTGGGCAGGTATTTTGAAGATTCCCTTGGAATAAGAAAGGAATCCAAAATATTTTCTGGAAGGAGGAGAGCCTTCATAAAGCTAGCTGTACACCATCTACCCATCTAGCTACTAGCTGGAGATGAATCCCATAATTTCTTCGGCAGAGATGGCTTTGTGGTTATTTCCCTGTCAGTAGCGTGAAGCAGTTTATAAAGTGCCTTGTAATACCAGCATGGTCCCGTCTGCAAAATGAGGGATTTGAGAACAGGAGGGACCTGTGAGAAAAACAAAAACTAGGGAATGCATGACCTTGGGAAAATCAGAATTTATGTTTCTTCTGTAGTGTAAACAAACCAAACAGGTTGGGAATAGTGGTGGTCTTGAATTAATATGCTGAAAGAATGACGTACAAGACTGAGTTATGATTACAGGGGGATAAAAAAGGCACACTCAAGACATGAAAAATTTTGTAACATTTGGCAATAAATCCATTACTTATGACAGTGTGCTTCAGAGTCGTAAGTTTCTTACATCTGAAAAAAAGAATTTTCTTCAAGGGACTAGGATAGAGGACATGGAAGTAATTAGTTTCTTTCACACATTTACCAAGTAATTTGGATATAAGGAAATGATTTTTGGTGACTGGAATGTGTATTAAGATATTTTGTGAGTAACGCCTTTCACAGGGACCCACCCTTCTGTGATAAAGAAGGGAATGTCATGCTGCTTTAATAAAAAGTCTCTTCTGACTGCAACAGTTGCTTTCAGCAGTGCTATAAAAAAAGACAGCATTTTCTCTGCTCCTCCTGAGATCTAAATCCAGTATGTCCAGTAGAGATAGACATGATATTGAAGTGGTGAGAAACCATATTTCATTTTATGAAAATATACTCAATAAAATCTTCTGGTCCTGACCAAGGCTTAATCTACAGGGTAAGTTTCAACAGAATTATGTAAGGGAGCAAGAATGAAACAATATTTGTCTCAGAGACTGTTGGATCACTATACTGGGCACCAGAGATGTTACTACAAAAGGCAGCATCCTCTTTATTTTGGAGAATATTTTTGGATGTAAAATAAAACACAATTTTATGTTGGAGCACAGTTGTGTTTTAATACTCAGTACAATCTTTCCTAAGCAAACATTACTGGATACCATCAGTTTCAAGAGCTGTGTCGACACATGGATATATACTTGTGCCTGCTTTGCCACCAGTGCTTCAATTTAACAGCAGTAATTTATACTGATAAGACTCATGTGGTATTCCAAAGACTGTTACTTAATACATTTTATATAATAATATCAAGATTCAGCTTAATTATTCTAACAGCCTCTAGTACAGCACCATGAGAAAGAATAAAGTTGTTAAAGAGCTGTTCTGACCACAAAATGAAAATGCTATATTAGAAGAGCCAGGTGAGATTCTGTGGGGTTGTTTTCAAGATTTGTGACTTGAAAATATAGTAGAATTGTAGCAGAGGTCTTCCCAAATAACAGTTGTGTGCTCTCATCATGGAACAGCATTTCTTTCCAGGGAGGAACATTTCCTGTGTCATCTGCTCCATTTGGAACTTACTGGCCTCTCTCTTCCCTTTGGAATTAAAAGCATAACTTTGACTCTGATGTCAGTCAACTTCTATTCTTGATCAACTGTTTAGACTACCAGCTGAGTACAAGCATGAGATTCAAAAACAATCCATAAATTTGGTGCTTGCTCTATTTAGACAGATCATGTGCCTGAAACTCAAGTCCATTCTCAAACTCACAAACTTTTGGTCTTTGCTACAGCAGTTATGCTCTTAGTCATGCTCATCTTTCCTACTTGTAGTAGGAAAATAATCACTGTATTTCAAGAAGAGAATTAAGTCCTACATCCCAAAAGCTTTTCTTTTTGCCTGTAATGAACAAAAATACCTTTTTTAGATTTTTTCCTTGCATTTTGCATATTTAGCCCAAAAATTTACCATTTATTTCTATGCAAATAATGAATCAAAATTATCTGAAGCTCGAAATTCATTTTCCTTAGAGTACAAAAAAAAAAAAATAAGAGTTTTTTTTAATACACTCCCATGTCCCTGGGATGCTGTTAGTAGGAGCCACACTAAGTGTCTGTACATTCCTAGGATCTACTTGTCCTAGAGTGAAAAAGGTGGTTTGGGACAGAGGGTGTCAATGTAATGTGTCTCAATAGAAATACTCTCCTATTTTCAGTTACATAGTAAGGAAATCAGATTGAAATCCAGGCTTGAGGAAGATGTACTGGTTGTTTTATTTGTAGGAAATGTATGTAGGTAACTGAGCTGTTTTGGGCCCCTTGCCCAGCCAGAGGTAACTTTTGTGTAAGGTTTGTGCTTCATTCTGTCACTGTGACTCTTATTCATTGGGAATTTTGCTGCTACAGAAAATAGTGTGTGTTTGAGAAGGAAAAAGTAAAAAGAGGATCTAATATCTGTATGTCTACTAATGTATTTAGTCCAGAAGAAAGGGCAACAGACTGAATTGCTGCAGATTATGAACAAGATTTTCAGACAGGTTATACAGCCATTTAGCTCTTTATTTAAACTGACAGTAGCTTTGCTTTCTTTTTAGTCTTTTGAGAAAGTATCTCTGACTTCAATCTAAATACATTTTTAAAACTTACCAACAAATACTTGTTAGTATTTCCTAGAAAAAAAAATCTGAATGTTTGGAATTGTTTTCCAATGTTCTTTTAAGTTAACTAACACATATGTTGTCTGAGGAAATTGAAGTAATTTCTGTAAACCAAATCTTTATTTCAAATAACACAATGAATAATACAATGTGATGGAAACGAAAACATACAAGTATACAAAAAAGGATACAAACATTTTTTAGAAATTATCTTCTTAAACAATATGCATTCTACTTTCTCAGATAAGGCAAAAGGAACTGAATATTCTTTATGGCTTCTGGGAAGTCACTGCTGCTGTAAAACACTGAATTATTATCTGCTGTATTCACTGAATTGTCTGACAGAAGATGAACCCATAGGATATATTGGCTGTGTCTGGTTTCAATTTGTTTTGTCTATAAAAAGTCAAAGCTTCCTGTGAGCATTATCAGACAAAATAAATAAAGTAAGAGAGATAATTGTTTAATGAACTTGGAGCAACATGATTCAGGCAGAATACCCTCACAGATTATGCCAAAGCTAATAAAATTCTTTTGCACCCTACTATTATTTTTGAGTAAGTATCAACTTTGTAAATTCTTAAGGGCATTTTCAAAACAAGTATTGAATTCTGTTTCTTTGTACTCACGACTGCTTTAGTAGTTTGGACTGTGTTAATATCCATACAATTGAAAATGAGCTGATGTAGAACTCAGATGTCATCTAGAGTAAATATTATTCAATCAGGTACTTTTGTCTTTGATTCCCAGCTCGAAGTACTTTAATCCATACAAAAGCAAAACAAAATCTTTTTTTTTTTTTTTTGCATAACAGTTGAGCATTATGTAAGAACTTACAGAATTTACAATACAGTTATATAGTACCAGAAAACACCTTTGCTTTATCCTACTACATAAATGGGTTTACAACTGTCAGTAAGGTTCTGTATTGTGTTATTCTTTCTCTCTGAAAACAAATTCTATTATTGACAAAACCAGTCTGCTCTAATGTAGTATAAAGCATTACTTTATTATTCCTCAGTGAAGAAACCTGGATAAAAAATTTACTCATGTTTGTTATTTTTATGCCTTACTTCAGATCAGTCTTTGCCAAAATATTATCTTAATGCAATTTTCAGCTGCAAAAATATAAATGTTTTCTGTTTGTGAAGAATAAAATGAAACATTAGAATAATCTATGCTGGGTCAGTGCAAATACTTGTGTATACTTTTTGTGACTCATAGTGGAGAGATAAAAAAGCATATTATGAAAATGCAAGCATATTTCCCTGTTATATTCTACCAGCTTGCATAGAGTGCTAGTGAGGAAAATGAAGGAGGACTCTGAGAACTTTTGGAAATTTCTGACCTTTTCCTGTTACATTAAGCACTATTTTGGGAACTTTAAGCCTCTGATTTGCCAGCCATCCCAAAATGTTATTCAAATTTCTAGGGAAAAGCAAATTTGAGTATTTTTGGAATAAAATAGAGTTTTTAAAGAATTAATCTCTCTATTTGGAAACATATAATGAACAAAATACAGAAAAATAATGAGAAAACAGTGTTTCTTAGTAATTTAAAATGCAATTTTGGAACAGTGCTTAAGACCCACTGGGTTTCAGAGAGTCTTAAAATGAAGTTAACTGCAAATACATTCATGAAATACAGATGTTCCTTTTCCTAGAGGATTGATAGCTGAGGATGACTTGGATCACCTCATGTAATTCCTTGAATTTAAGCACAAAACTTTGACACACATAATTCTGGAAGTGTTTGCTATAACTATTTGAGTGCAAAAACCAAAGTGTTTGTTGACAGTGTATATATACACTGGGAAAAAAAACATATTTAATGACAGCTGTGGGCCTGCAATAGGTGACTCCTAATGTTAACTTCTAACACTGCCCTAGGGCATTCTCAAAATCAAACTTCTTGTCCTAAATCTTCGTCATCAGTCCATTCATGACAAGTGTGGTCTTAGGCAAGGCTTTAGGCATCTTATCACTTGGGGCCCCACAGATTTGAGCAGCAGTATAAACCTAAATGCTCTGCTAACTAAAGTGCTTATATTTCATAACTGAATTTTAATTACTGATAAATTACTGAATTATCTCATGAACATCAAAATTAATGAGGTCTGCTTTTCTGTGGACTTTTGTCCCATGTCCCACATAAAAGTCCCATTCTAATTACTAATAATCTTCTGAAACCCTATTATTTTCTAGGGTTCTCTGTGGTAAAAGCTTGAGTTCCCTTTTCATGTCCCTCAATCTCTACCAGATGTCTAAGAACCTCTGAGGCAATACTTCCTCAGCATCTGCACTTGGCTGGCTGCTCTGTGTCTGCTTGTAGCAATTGGAATAGGCAACTGCTGAGCTTATCCTTCAGCATTTCTCCCAGCAGCAACTCATCACAGACACTGGTTCTCTGAAACCTTGCTGACCTTCAAGTTTGTGTGATTTTTAACCAAACCTCAAAAATGTTCAAAAAGTATTGCACAAATATAAAGGACAGGTGGGCATAGCAATTACACAAGTTTGTTTTCCTAAGTTTTTTAACTGAAAAATGAAACATATATTTTGTATTTGAAGATAAAATTCTGGAATGTACTTTGAAAGCTAAGGATTCTGCAGGTAAATCAAAAGAACTAGGCACAACCATCTTGTTTGCCAACCTCAGGTTTGGGAATAGAAACTCAAAATTAAACCATGTTTTTCAGGGGTTTTTTTTGCTGATATTATGTCATTTTCTTCTGCACACAAAAGCTCACATATCCCATCAAAGCAGCAGTGTTCTTGTGACAGAGACAGTCTAAGTAAGATATAAACAAGGAGAGCTGTGTTGTTATTAATTCAGCCAAAGTATCTGGGAAAACCAGCACACACACAAGTCTCCCTTCAGCTCTGAAACACAGGCAGTGAACTGCAGACTAAATACAGGTTGGAAACAGTCGAGTTTGGCATAATAAAATTATACTTGGAGAAATTGCTGCCAACTCTGTGCTTTACAGAAATGCACTGCTCCTCTCTGGTTTAGATCTACGAAAGCTTTGAGTGCCTGTTTGTTTGTTTATATCTTTCCAGCCATATTAGGTGTTTAATAAAGTGCACTGCTTCTCCTTTGGAACATTCCTTGCTTCAGAGAGATGTTTTATATCCCACTTACTTCCTTGGTTTTCTTTTCATAAAAGCAAGTAATTTGGTCAGAAAGAAGTTACTTCTGTCAAGGACAAAAGTCTTATTCTAGGTGTTTCTAATCTGAGTTTCAGTATTGTAACCCCTGACAGTAGGATTTTGTTTATCATGCTTAATGTGGTGGATTTCCTCATAGTTTTTAATATTTCTTTTTATATTTCTTTTGTTCCCTGTTACTGCAGCTTCATTTCCTCTGGTCAAGAGAGCAAGCCACTTAGTGATAGATTTTCATCTTAGTGTAATAACACATATGCAAAGGGAGAAGGAGGTGAAAATTTGAGGAATAAAAATTATTACTTCAGAATAATTATATATGGTGTCTGGAGTTCCTGCAGAACACATCGGGGATCATAAATGTTAAAGCACTACATGTATTGCATCCTGAATAGGCTGTAATCTAAATGAGATAAGACATACGTAATTCAAAAGACCAACAGTTCAAAGGGGAGTCCCCTCAGCTTTCCTGCACTGGGAAAAAGGGAGAAAGAATTTCCTGTGAATCTTTTAAAAAAATACAGGCGAAGATGATGATGGTGATTATGATAATAAAAAAATTTTTAAAAATTATAATAGTTATAATAATAATAATCTGTGAATAAGAAACCATGTAAACTCCAGACAAACCTAATTTGACTGGTACCTGAACAACTATGCTCCACTTCTACTCTCTGGATTTTCAGGAGACACACTTCCTGTTAGGTGGTCTGTGCAGAGCATACTTTGCCTTGCTCTGAGATGAGTGACAGTGACCAGTGGTGAAAGATGACAGAGACAAACCTCTAACTGCTCTTGCACAACACTGCCAAGGCCACTAGAACAGGAGGCACCAGGTGGGACAGTCAAGGGTCAAAAGACAAGGCAAGAAGATGGAAAGAATCAAAGGCACAGACAGAAAACAGTGATAATTGCAGAGGGGTGTGCCAACTGTAGGCAGGGTTCATACAGGTGAGGAACACGTATTTTTGTATTTTAGGAGCAATGTATGAAGCCAAAAAGAAATGTGAATGTCATCAAAGCAGTAAGTGAGAAATAACAGAAATCATCATAATGGGAAAACTTGAGGAGCAGGAGGTCACACTGGAAAGCAGATGTGTTCAAAGCAGGGTATCACTAGTATTACCTACAACCAGTATTTACAGAGACTTGTGCAGAAAACAGTCCTCTGAAGAGAGAGGACAAACTGAAATAACATGCAGGAAAGGAAAAGCCAGATAACAGTATCCTCCCATATTTCAGTCTGAGACTTCTTTGAGACTTGCTACAGACTACTGAATTTCAGTTCTTGCAGATGAAGCACTTTGTCCACAGGTATCTCCTGACGGTCTCTGAGCCAAAAGGCAGATATGCTTATTTAAAATATAAATTAGGGTACTCAGTTCAGCGTAGCCAAACGTGGCATTTCATCTCAACCTCTACTATCAGTGAGTCACCAAATATTTGCTCAGTTAGGGTAGTGTAAACAAAAATGAGTCCTGAGTAAAGTATTTTCTACTGTAATTCTCTGTAGGAACTCCAAAAAAAATTCCTCGATTTTTATTTTTTGGACCAGTAAAACTTTTAAGCTTCTAAATTTTTTAAATTAATTTTCTTTAGAAGTTTGCAGCTAATATACTTATGCATTGCCTGAGTGAGTACCTGTGCTATCACATGGCCTCTGGGGAGGCAGGATTTCTTCCTCAAGAGACCCAACTAATCAGGGCTGGAGCCACAGCAAAACAAAAAAAGAAAAAAAGTGAGAGACAGCTCCACTTTCAATGTTTTAATCTCATGCTCAGAGTGACTGAAACATTATATAGAGAAGATCGATGTCTTGCCAATGTGTCTCACAGACACATTTCTTACTACCTAACCTTTAGTCCCAAGGAAGCCTCTTGGTTTTAACCCCTTTAAAAAAATATGTGTTTTCTGGAAATAATCCAATCTTTCAATTAATTTGACCAGGAAATTTTCACAGGATTTTCTAAAATACCCCCAGTACACCACTGTAAGCAAACCAGGAGATTTCTGGTTCCCATTTTACCTATCTTAAGAAATATGAATAAGCATTTTCATGTTGGAGTAGTTCTTCACAAGTAAATATTATGGGTTAAAATAATTTTTACTGTACATGAACTAAAGTGTTATCAGGTATGAACTAATAGTTTAAAAATAACAATTATTCTAATATATAGTAAATAAGTTAATGACATTAAAACCTTAATGTAGTAAAATATTTACTTCAATTTAAAAAACTTTAAAACCTGGAAGATATATAAAAACATATATCTATTGGAATTGGTTTTGAAAATCAATTATACTTTTCCTTTCATTATTATTTTTCCATGTTAGAAAATTTTATAGTTTTCTTAAATGGAAATAGGATCGTCTGAATATATGAAATGTGAGGAGAGCTAGGTACCTTAAATATTCTGCTGATGGAGTTTTTTATCCTTTTTAAGAAATAAATTTACAATACTCTCTACTGTGCTTCAGGATAATCTAGGCTAATTTAGACTCTTTTCAATGTTTTATAAAGTGCAGAAAAAAAATCTGTTTTGACTTAATTGTCTAAATGATAGCTAGGTTTAAAACCACATGAAATGCATTATAGAATATGATTATGTCCAGTATTCCCACTGAACAATGTGCAAATACAGCATTTTGCTATTAATATCATGTACCTGGAAAATGATTCCCACCTGATAACTTCTGCTGCCCCTCCAAACTCCAGTTGAACTGAATGACATTCCAGATCACTAGATCTTATCATTCTAGATCACTTTTAGAGATGGTCAAACTGGAGCAAAGGAAGTTATGACCAGTAATTAGAATGTACAGGTATTACATTATGATGATTTTATTATTGCATAAAGGATCTACCAATTAAAATAATTACATCTAGGTTTTTTGCCAACTTTTTTCTAGGGTTTTGGTAGCCCATCAGGTGAACATTGGCTGGGAAATGAACTTATCTTTGCAATAACAAGTCAGAGGCAATACTCTCTAAGAATTGAATTAATGGACTGGGAAGGAAACCGGGCATATTCACAATATGACAGATTTCACATAGGAAATGAAAAGCAGAATTACAGGTAAGAATCTATTGAAATTCTTTTGACTCTGCTGAGTGATCAATATTGTTCATTGTTCTCTTGTCAAATATGAGAAAGGACAATAATATGATACTGATTTTTATCAAAAGTGAATAAAGAGTGTAAAAATAAAACAGAAATCAGATTTCTCAGTGATGGAAGGATACAGTAAGCCAAACATATCTGAGAACAAAGAATTTATTAATTGTGTTGGCTGGTAGAACTGCTAGAAATTGTATAACTTTTACTATCAGAACTCAAAACTGGTTGAATAGAAAAAAGATTTGGATTCTTCATACAACCTAAAGGATATCTGCCTCAGAAACATAAGACTGAAACAACAGACATGGGAATAAAAGACCAAAAATGCTGTTAAACCATCTGATATTTCCAAACTAAAGATTTAGTGTAAATGAAGAGAAAAAACAGAATGCTGGATTTTATTCTGGGGAAATTAAACACAAAAACTTTTCTCAATAATATTTTTCTCCCATACTTTTTTTAATAATAAAAATGTAGGAAACTTAAATCCACTTTAAAAAAAAAAAAAAAAAGAAACAATTTGAAGACAAAATAAATGTGGATGACCTAAGTAGGCAAGGATATTCTTTTTAATCATCACTTCATCTGAACAGATGCTAGAATAAAGAAAAGAAACCCATAAAAATATCCAATTTATTACAGCACATCTAATTAGCGTAAGACTCAGTAGAGAAACCAATATGTTGTAAACTTGAACGTTTAAGTCATTGCATGTGAGACTAGGCTGGCATTCAGACCTTCAAATTCAAGTAACACGACTCCCAAAAATGCTGATTGCCTCCGTCCCCCCGGCCCCCAGAGGAAGGGAGGTGAGAGCAATTTGCTCTTTCTACTGACAGAGCTGTGCCCAGGTGGGACAGAGAGCAGTGCCCCTGCCTGCTGGGGCTTGTCAGGGGCAGCAGCCAACGCTGTTCAAGTGTAAAAGTCACATTTAGGAGCAGTCAGTATGAGTCTGGCTCCTGCACAAAGCAAGGACTGCCCCACTGCACACTAAGGATGGCTCTATCCCTGCTGCCTCCAGCAGGGAAAACCAGTTCACCAGATCAGGAAAGGTGGAGCACCTGTTCCGAGGTAGTTTTAGGTAAAGAGGAAATGTCTCAAAACGGAGGCTAGAAAGATTTATACAAAACATAAAA
>VXAC01004558.1:123959-146255 GCA_013399225.1 Rhipidura dahli | reverse complement strand
AAAAAAAAAAAAAAAGTAGTGCAAAAGTGATGTGGGGTCTTAAACACTAGTAGAAGATATTCAAAGGGAAAAGATGGGACAAATCCTTGTCAAATGAGGAAAAATGTTGAAGGACAGTTACACATAGCTCAAAAATTTATGATGAATCAGAGGAAAGGACAGGAGTACTACTCAGGGGATGAATTAAAATGACTGAATTTGCTAACAAAACCAGGGTCTTTTTTTACTCATCTTTTTTATGAACTGAGTAGGGACAACATGTATCACTGAGGAATTGGAAGGCTGTTGAAAATTCAACATGTTAAAGCTTATGTTTAGAGAGGATTCCTAAATTATTTAGGATTTAGAGAGGACTCCTCTGGGTTAATTCATGGCAATATAGCAAGAGAATGTCTTGATTTGTTTCAAAATGAAGGGAAGGGAAGAGAAGGGAAGGGAAGGGAGAAGGAAACCCACTTTCATTATAAAAAGGGGAGATCTTTTGCATTATAAATCACATTTTCTGAACATGGAATAAATTGTAAAAACTGATCCATGTAATCTCTTCTTTCTGATCAAGAAAAACCAAAAGAGATATAATTCAAACCTGTAGAAATTAAATCAAAGGGGGCATACAGGCCTCAAAGTGTATAATGTTGAATAACAGGGATAAATTCTGCTAGCCATTTCCAAGTCACTTTTCCACAAAAAATCAAAAGGAATTTGGCTGGAGTCTATTGACTGCACTTTTGGTTCCTGTCCCATTCCACTATAAAAAGGAAGGCCAGAATGAGATGTGCTCACACTCTGCAGTCTCCTGAAGGTGCAATTGAAGCTCCTCTGCTGAGGACATGGAGAATCAGTTTCATTCATAATTTTCTGGAATGAGTAAAGAGGAAAACATAAAGAAGTAAAAAAGTCCATCTGCTTGGATGTTGGCTCTTTGGGTTTCAGATTAATTTCTCTATTATTTTTACTCAAGTGCACTTGACTATTTAAATAAAATAGCTGAGTAACATGGTGACAGTTCTGGAAATAATGATGTGTAAGCCACATGCAAGTCTAAACTGTTTTTCATGCTTGACAAATGCACTAGTGCCTAGTCCAGAAAAATGTATGCCCAACAGATATTTTGCAAACCAAAATTATGTTGGGTTATTTTATAAATTTTACAAGAATGCATCCTATGACATAAAATCTCTTTATTTTGCTTGCCAGCATCACTATCTGTGATAGAAGCAATTCCAGAAGGCTGGCTGAATAAAAAGCTAATTATTGAGTACTAAAAAGCTGGCCACCCTTCTGAGGATGCTGTTTTCCCTTTATCTGAGGAGCTGCCACTAAGGATTTAAATGATTCCTCTGAAGCTGAAACCCACAATTCCCAAACTCCTGCTCCCAGTTCCTTTCCTTCACAACTTTTGGGCATTTGCCAGGTTTGCTTTCAATTCCTCAAACACAGAACACCACACCTTTTCAAAACTTTAGTTACTGATATTTCAAATAATTTTGCCAAAGACAATAGATACTCTCTTATTTTGGAAACTCGTTTCTTATTATGACCCACATTAAATATTGTCTCTGTTAGCAAAAATAAGAAAGTGTAGACAGGCTAGACTCACATTAGTTTCAAATAGTTCACTAATAGTAACCAGTGAAGAGACAAGTTTTTAAGCTGGTCTGGGAAATGGATCAATAAAATCTGAAATAGCAAAAGTGTTTTGAAATGAAAAGAAAAACTCAAGAAGTGGAACAACTTTTAATTTTTCTATGGAAGTACCTTGTACATTTAGAAGACATAAAATAAGGTTCCAGGTCTTATGCTTGAATACAGTTAAAAAAGAAAAGAAAAAAAAATGAAAACCATTTAAAAAAGGAAAATAAAAGAGAGGAAAAGGCCATGAAGTGATAAAATCTGCTTGAGAAAACATCAAAAATAATTTTCATGTTATTTTTCCAAAATTCTGCCTCAACATTACGCAAAGTTCAATTCAAACTAGATAACTCCCAGTTGGTTATTTCAGAAGGGTTCTGTTTTTTCTCTGGGCTGTTTGTATTCTCTTTACTACTTCTTATTAGTCTAAAGAATCTATTATTAAAAAGAGTAATGCTGAACACATGTAAGTTCAAACATACTTGTTTCGCTTTCAAAATGAGACAGCTCCAAAAGGTTTTCTGGGAAATCAGAATAAAATCTATTTATCCCAGATGATGACTGGGAAGAAGGTTAAGATGTGAAGGTGGATTCTGAATCATGGTAAATGATAACTGAAACAGGAAAATTAAATGTTGCCAAATGTGAAGCCTTTAATTATGGTATCTAAGTGATTAATTTCTTTTAGAACATCCTTAGGTTTCTTATCTAGAAGATAAAATTCTATAATAGGTTGTAAAGAAAATATAAAGAAAATATCTCTGTCAGTCTCTTTGCAACTTACACTGTGGGAAGTAAAATCTCCACAGAAGAGCCAGATCTTGCAGATCTCCCATTTAGTGCAGAGTCTCTTAATGTAATTAAGAATTATTTGTAGAACTATAAAAACACGAGTTGAAAGAGAATCCTAAAGGGCCTCTCCTAGCCCACTTGACATTGTTTGATGTTCTTAGGAGCTGTACAGCTGTGACACACTGCTGCTCTGACCCGTGTTCTCAGATCCTCCAGAAGTGAACAGGAAAAGTAACCATGGGTTAGGATTTCAGGCACCACAATTTATAATCCTACATATTAGTTTATGAAAACAGATATATTGATGCTGAATTTTGAACAGTAGTAATATCAGCCTGCAGATACATCTGGTTTTGCTACTCATGATATAGGAGAAGCACTTCAAAGCAAGGGGTGAAGAATGGGAGAATTACACTTTTTAATTGGCTGAACTATTTGTCCTTCAGAACCATCAAAGAGGTTTAATAGACACTCACTGTCCTATGACAACATATTCTGGTATTTAATCATTCTTTTAGTTAGAAAAGTTTGCTTTTGCTGCAATGATTTACTAACTTTGGTCCTATCCATGAAGAAATATGATTAAATTATCAGACAGCACTGCTCAAGTGAGCAAGGCTTTGGAATTGATGTAGGCATAGGTGAAAACTGATGATGGACAGAAAACATCCTAACTTCTGTGAGTCCATCATGGACTTAAGGTGGTGTCTGACCTTTGGTAGTTAAAATTAAGAAGATACTTCATATTGGAATGAGCATGAGAATGAGATTACAAAATCTCATCAGAAAGTGAAAGAGAGCACAGATCCCTTAGCAGTGGAACACACAGGAGACCTGCTGATGGGGGAATAGGGAAGAGGAAGGTAGGGAATGTAGGGAAGAGTCAGGTGTGTGGGTCCTCAGAGGCAACAAGCTGATGAAATTTGTTGCAAACAAGAGAGGTAGTCATTAAAATTATTCAAATCACATCAAGCTGCTGACATCATCTTCCAATTCCTGCAAATCCAGGAAACAGTTTCCAAGCTCTCCAAAATACTGTGTCTCTCCACACTTTGCTTTGGGAAACCAGATCAATTGTTGAAAGTAAGCCAAGAATTGTTAAACTTTATGGGACCTGGTAGCAGAGAGTTTTCTGTTCATTGTGTAGAGTATAGGACTTTCAGTTCTTGTTTGTTTAAAAGTTTGTATATTTAGTTTCAGCAATAGTATTATTACTCCGTGTTTTCTTAAAATAATATGGTACGTAGTCTGCTGCTAGAAGCCTTGATGTAATGTTAATCTTAGATTTATTATTTTAATCTTAGATTTATTTGATCACCATTGTTGAACTAATGATGGAATTTCTTACAAAAATTCTCACTTATCTTTCTGTAAAGTGGAAAAAATATATTTATCTGTACAGTCTTTTAAATTGCTGAAAATTCTATAATAGGTAGTAAAGTAAGAATTATTTGAGACTACAACTTTTATGGGGACAGATGGTTTTATGTATCTTTAATTAAAAAAGTTATCCCACTTAGTATTGGTGTTTCAGAAGCAGGACACAAATAGGCCATTGTCACTTCCTTGGTGTACAAAATCTCATTTTTAAATATTAGTGTGGTTCCTTGTTATTCTCCAGGCTTTGCAGGGATGCATTTGTGTAAGTAATATTTCCTTTTTTTGTCCCTTGAGCTTTCTAGGTAAAACAGGGGATGAATCTGACTTGTAAGTTTTTTAAGCCATCTGTTTAGGATCTTCTCTGTGATTTGTATCACAGTAAACCTTTGAAGGGTCTTTTCAGTCTTTTCTCAAATAGGGAAGGAGAAGTGCAGTGGAAGACATAGGAAATTTGTAGCAAAGTGAAAAAACAAACACAGATCCTCTCGAGACGCAGTTCTGTGCCCAGACCCCAGTACTTTTCTTGCCAAATATGAAAAATACAGAATAACTTATAAAATAGTCATGGTGCAAAAATGCAAAAAGCCTGTAGTAATTTACTTTTCTTTGGAAAAATTCAATTTGCAAGTCTACTTCAAAGGATACATCCATGTAAAATCCTATTAACAGCCAGAATGCTATCTGTGTGTGCATAATTTCTATGATTTGAAAATATTTTCATCAAGCAGTGGTTATAAAATCTATAATATGGAAAAATAAAAAGATTTAACATCTCTCTATATGTAAATATCTGGCTTAAATGATTTTATTTTATTTAACAAAACTCTCAGTCCAATAATATTCCATGAAGTTTAAATACTGGAAGTGCAAGGATTCAATCCAATACCCATTAAACAGATGTCTTTCTGGAACCATGCCAGTGTTGCTATATCATATCATTGACTAAAATACACTGGCAGTTCATGCAGTATCTTCAAATGTAAGCAGAAATTAAATATAACAATTTCTCTGGCTGAAATTTGATGTAAATATACTTATGGAATTTATTAATAAAAAAATTAACTTAATCCACATAAATCCCAATATACACTATCCATCCACAGCTAATCATTTCCCACTTCTAACTACATCAAAGTTGTTTATAGCTCAATATACAATAGCTGTGACTACGTGAAGCAGGAACAGAGATTTCCTTCTTTGTTATGGAATCTAATGAGAATTCAGTGAGATGTGCTGCTTGCACTGCAGTACAGCTGAAGTCTTAAGAAGGTGAGCCAGGGGCTCCTGAGGTAATAGAAGCCAAAAGAGAAACATCAGTGAAATATTGCAAAAGAATCGAGGGTTATTCCTCCGAGAAGGTGACACAGCTGACAGTGCAGTGCACACAGGACAAACAGGAGTTAGAAGCCACTGTGCCACAAGAAAACTGAGACCTGCTTGTAGTTATTGAAACTTGGTGGGATGAATCCCCTGACTGGAATGTGGCTATCAGTGACCACAGGCTGTTCAGGTGGGACAGAAAAGGAAGGAGGGGTGGAGGCATTGCTCTCTACATCAGTAAATGGATACACTGCAAAGAGTTGTTTCTGAAGAACAGCCACAAAAAGTTTGAAAGCTTATAGGTAAGAACTGGAGACTGAGGCAGCACCAGGCCACCTGATCAAAGGGAGTCTATTGACAAAGCCTTCTCAGTCTAGCAAAGGGAAGCATTGCACTTACAGGCTCTTGTCCTGCTGGGGACATCAGTCACTCCAACATCTGCTGAAAAATTATCACAGTGAGCTGTAGGTAATCCAGAAGAATCCTGGAGTGCATGGAGGATAAATTCTTAAACCAGGTGAAAGGTAGCCCTACCAGAGAGGATGGAATACTGGATCTGATGGTTGCCAACAAAAGTGAGCTACCTCATCACTGACATCAAGACTGGGCACAGCCTGCACTTCAGTGGTCATAGAATCACAGAACTGTGGAATGGTTTGGGTTGAAAGGGGCTTAAAGATCATCTAGTTCCAACCCCCTGCCAAAGGCAGGACACTTCCCTCTAGACCATGTTGCTCATGCATTGGTGGAGTTCACAGTCCTGAGGGATATCGGTCAGGCAAAGAGTAAAGTCAGGACCCCGAATTTTAGGAAATCAAACCTCCAGTCAAGAAATTAGTTAATAGGAGCCCCTGGGAAAGTGTCCTCATGGACAAGGGAGCAGAACAGACTGGTAGACCTTTCAGGACACTTTCCACAGTATTCAAGATCTAGCAATCCACAGGTGCAAGAAATCAGTAAAGAAAGGCAAGAGAGTGGCATGGCTGAGTTGAGACCTGCTGGTCAATCTAAAGGGCAAGAAGGAAATGCACAGGCAGTGGAAGACAGCCAGGTATCCTGGAAAAAATGTAGGTACACTGCCTCATTATGTAGGGATGAAATCAGGAAAACAAAGGTGCAGATGAAGCTCATCTTGGCAAGGGGTGCAAAGAATCATAAGAAGGGCTTCTAGTGGTGGGTCAGCAAGAAAAAGGCAGTTAAATAAACTATAGTCTTCTCCATGAACAAGACTGACAAAACTGACAAAACAGGTTCCTCAAATTAGTGGTAAATGCCCCATCTCTAGAAAAATTCAGGGTCAGGTGGGACAGAGTGCTGAGCAAACTGATTTAGTTGAAGATGTTCCTGTTCTGTGAGGCAGAAGCTTTGACTGGTTGACCTTCAAAGCTCCTTCCAACCCAGACTGTTCTGTGATTTTATGATTTTATTATATTATTTACTGAAAACTGTAAAGGATTCATATATGTAAAAGCAGTTCAGAAATTATACAATTTATATACAAAATGTTTTATTTATTATATATTATTTGTATATATTATATACAAAGTGTTTATAAAAAATGTTTGATTTTGGTCGCAATTAACACTGGAACTCCTTAATTAACCAGTATCTAGGACATGGAGGGAAATCAACATCAGTGTTACATAAACACTGGGAAATTTTTTCTTTAAGATTTTAGGACAGTGCTGGCATACAGGCTTTACTGAGTATACACTGCTGGTGGTACAGCAACCTTGTTTTCAAGGAGGAAAGCAAAGCCTCCAGTGTAAGTCACATTCAGAATCTGATGTAACAATGGCCTAACCATTTTGGTGTATCTACTTATTCATCAATAATAGGTAGAAATCTGTAATCTATTTCCATTATTAGCTCTTCAAAGCTCTCCTTAAATTGATGATGTCTTCAGTCTTGATTTTCTCTATCCTTCTCTCTTAAGAGGTTAATTTTCAATTACCTTCTCTAAACTGATATAGTTCCTTCATCAAATTTGGATAATTCTCCACATATTCACTGTCATCTGCCTGCAGAACCTACCTTCCAGTAGCTTTCTATGGGATATTAGTAAGAGACTTTCAGTAATTAAGTTTGATTTTGCTCTTATGATTCTAGAAGCTTTTCTTTCCTTTGCTATTTTAGGGCTTTTCAACCACTTAACTGGAGAGAAGCTTGTTTTTGAATGTGTTCCACCACAGCTATCACTATGGAACATAGTGGGCATGACATTATCTCCTCCTCCAGACTCCTAAACTTGTTTTTTAAGAAACGGAAAATATATGAGCAAGAACAAAAGTATCTCATTTTCCCATAAAACTTATCTACAATAAAATAAACATCAATTCAAACTTGAGGCAATGAAAAAAAAAGATTTTATAACAATTTTCTAGTCTTAGACATCATCCTGGATTTAATGAATTTAAGTGATTATTCACAAGGCAGTCATGTTTTCCTACAGGTAGGTGAGATAAAGATTTTTCAGTGCTAACATTAAAGCTGTTGAGCCCTAGGAGCAGACTGCAGGACCCTGTCTGAGACACTTGATTCTCTGTGCATGCCTGGGGAGAGATAAGCTCCTTAGACAGAAGCCAAATCAGGCAACATGCAGAGCAGAGAGCTGCCTAGAGTCAACCATTAGGAAATTCTGAAAATAGCAAGGCATCCATGTATATCCCCTGACAGTTCACAGCCCACAGCCTGAAGGTAGGAGACAATGTCTTGTCTTACTCAAGAAAGAAATGAAAGGCCTTGGGTTAATGCATTCATTTGCCAGAGGGTATCCAGACTGTAGTCATTGCTTCCCAAGAGAAAGCAGCAATCTGTGCTGCCAGGGAACAGGCTCCTCAATGAATCTCTGACACTGTGCAGGAAGAGTTCACTGTTCAGTGAATGAATAGGTACCAGGTCGCTTGTCAGTGGAGTGGGAGAGGGATTTCTAAGACTATGCTCCATTTCTTATTTTGAATTAAATCGGTTTCTGTTAAATTATCCAATTATGTTATTAAGCTGTGGGCACTATTCTGCCACACACATATATTTGTACTCCCTTTGGGGCTCAGTGAATCTTTAGCAATTCATTTGCAGCAGGACACATGCTGCTGGTTGTGGCATCCTGAGGGAAGTTGTGTGGTTTTAAACCTTTCTCTTGCTGAGTCCATAAAAACCTTAGCTCCTAAGTGGTGGGTAGTGGTCACTCAGACCAGTAAATTGGTACATGAAAAGGCGAGACTAACAGCCACTGGGAGCTCAACCACTTACTACCTAGTGAAGGATTAAAAAAACCCCAGTAGATTTATGTGAGAATAATGTAAATCTAGACAAGAACAGTCTTATGAAATCCTTGCTGTGGGCTACTGCACAAGTACATGAATCTGAGAGAACTCTTTAGTGAATGTAAGTATTGGCAGAAAAATTTTCAATGGAAACACAGTAGTGATCGTACTTGTTACATAATGTTGTTCTGTGGAGATTTCTCAAGGTCTGTCCCAGCTAACAGGGGCAGACAGAGCATGTTGTGGCACCTAAGAGAAAGCTGCACAGACTTTAACAAGGTATTGACTTTTTTTTGCTTCTCCAATTTAAAATTACTACTGTACTCTTGTTTTCTTTGTCTTCACTATCTACACTGTCAGTCTTCTTGCACAGTGTTGCTCTCTTTTAAGACCTTATAGCTTAGTGCCACCTCTACATTTACATTATGAATGTCAAACAAGTATTTTAACAAAATTTATCAAATCCTGTGCTGAATGGACTTCACTGTTCCCAAGGTAAGAGCTCCCACTTCTACAAGTAATAACACCCAAAAGATCTCCATTTCTTTAACCTACTTACATCAAAGCATCTACAAAGAGCTTAAAACTACTGTTGCTTTTATAAGTCTAGCTTTTAATATAGAAGCCAGTAACATTGTTTCTTCATCTCCACTGGGCTCTGACATGAAACAGCTTCCGAATAAAAGGATCTTGTGTAGCTGAGACACTTCTGGATATTTGCCACCCATGAGGAACTTTTTAATGTCAAAACTGATCTTTGTGGAATATTCAGACATTTCTAAAATCATGTGATTTTTGAATTCAGACTATCCATCAGAGGAACATAAATGATGCGTTATTTGCCTCAATTTCTATTAAAAAAAAATAATATAATAACTAATTTGTGTCATTACAATAATTTTATTTATCAGCAGTTGTGTGCTCTTGTAATGTTTTCAGTGCTTGCATCACTTAATTCTTGTATAACATAAGCATTTAAACCCTCTGCAACTTATAGCAAATATCAGAATGTATATTAGCATAGTGAAAATTTGTATACAAAGTGTAATGGATATATCTAAAGACATGTCAAAAGTTACAGATAGATACACCTTCACAGTGTGAAAATTTAGTGTTTCATTGATGTTTGCTAATCAATAATATGCAGAAAATTTAGTATTGCAGCATAATGCATCTATCTTAAGCCTGCAAACAGAAAAACTGATGCAAAAGTAAAATGCAGAATGAGGAAAAAATCTCAGTAAAATTCACAATTAGAAAATATTTCTGTGCTAGAAAAGTGTCTTTAAGGAAGATTCCCTGGTTGTATCTTTCTCTTTATTATTATCTGTGCAAGTTGTAAAAAAGAGTAAATTTTAGGATCAAATTCTGGTCCAGCTCACAATATTTAACCTGGACATTTTTCTTCCCGTAACTTTGATCCAAACTGAAAAAATGACACTTCCAAATACCAGTCCAGAAAAGGTAGAAACTCTGCGTACAAAGAATGGGATGTGTCTCTGATTTCAGTGAGAAAAATTATATTCTTCCTGTGGATGACCATGACTGCCATCAAATTGAACTTGACCACTAAGTGCTTACAAGATTATAACAAATTTATTTAGTATTTGTGACAATATCTCCAGATTAAAAAAAAAAAAAATCCGCTTGCAAATTTTTCTGAAATGTCCACAATTTTCACCATGAGCCAAAGATCCAAATTTAGATCTCCACAATGCAGAAGCAATGAAGAATGGGAGCTGGAGACCCCCTCAGAGAGTGTGGGCTGCCTGTACCCCCATAGCTGTTGACTCTCTGCCCACTCTCTGAGCTAAAGAGAAGCTTGGTAGCCCTGTCAATGTGGCATCGAGCCCAGGCTAAAATATCCTGCCCATGAGTAGGGTCAGTGTCACACTTATTGCCAGAGTTCAGCTTCCAGCCAGGACAGAGTGTGGGCAGAATGAGCTCATGTCTGCTCAGAGAACTGACAGAGCAAGCTTTCATCTGCCTGAAAAACACAAGCAGAAATTCTTAGAGTGGCCCCTATTTAATCTAGAATGTACATGGTTAAAGTCTCTGAAATCTGTTACCAACTTCCCAGCCAACCAATACCAGCATTTTTTCCCCTTCCTTTTATCATTAACAGTTACACTGGCAAGGTTTCTAGAGCCTGATCCTGAGAACACTTTCTGCACTTATTCACCAGGTTTTCAGCAAATACCAGAAAGCTGGTGTGGTATTTTCTGAGAGTTTCCTTCTTTCACGAGTCAAAATGCAAAGTATACCTGTGGGGCCTGGAGAGAGTCTGGCAAAGGGATCATCTCAGATGTTTCAGTAGTTATTTACTACACTAATCTTTAAGAGTTTCTTGTTCTCTTGGGTTTGAGTTTTGGGGGGTTTTCCTATCAAATAGCGACATACTTGATTTTGCTGTCTCTACCTCTAAGGTAAAGGTAATAAAAAGTGATATTATTCATTATTTGGTCCCCATCAGCAATGCAGAGAATGACTTAGACCACAAAGCAGAGGTATACACCATATCTAAAGAGCTGCTAATTTACACAAACCTTCAAACAGATAACAATTTTGAACATCAGAGCACAAAATTATTGTGAAATTTAATAGAGTATAGTTTTTATTATTTGGTTGGTCTGCAAAGATCTGCAAGAAGGAGGTACTCAGTAGCAATTAAAGCCTAGTTAGAAAAAGAGTCTAGTCTCCAGTCTTCTGTTTCATCAGATCCTAGGGGCTGTAGTGTTTTCAATTTTAAATCATTTCTGGAAGAGCTCAAGACACTTGACCCAAGTGCATATGCACCGTTTGTGTTTTGTTTTATTTAGCATTATAATTCAGTTGCACTGAAGCAAAACTTCTTTACACTTATCTCAATGCCATTTGAACCAAAGGAGTCATTATTGTGAATCACAACTCTTATTAGGTCATGACCTGGGTTTTTAGGGGGAAAAAGGCATGTAAAACATGCTGATCCCTGTTAGCCTGGTCAGTGTGGCACCAGGAAAGGACTTGGATCATAAATGGGTGACAGTCAGTTAACCTTTCACTCATAGATGACTGTTTATTGGCCACAAATGATGCCAAGGGAGTTGAAATATGTTTTAACAGTCTGTTTATATTTTTCCACCAAGGTCTTAGTGCCACATAACTCATTTTGGCATTTTTTAAACTTAATTTTGCATTAAGAAAACCAAGGAAAGAGTGAAGCCAATATTTGTTTTTCAAATAGCTATAAAAATTTCACAGAAGCTCTCTATGCATAAGTCACTTATAAAATTTGTTACCTTTTCCCAGATACTTGCCCTTCTTATGAAAGCCCAACCTTAGTGTGATAATGGAGAGAAAGTCCAGAGGATAAGTGTAGCATGTTGTACAGTACAGCCACTCACGAGTAAAAGGATCAAGCCAGACCTGTTACACACTATTCAGACTGAAGGTGGGAGGTGCTTGTGTATATAAGCACTTTTATTCCACATCCTGTTTTCAATATCATAAATCTTTAATCAATAAATGAATAATGTTGCTGTGAATAATACTGTATGAATAAGAATAGCCTTGGCTTTCTCTTCCCCACATTTTTTCTTCTTCTCCTACTCTTCCTATATATATATATATATTTTGGTTTTTTACACTGACTTAGGCCCTCATTCAGAAATGTACCCAGGTTTTTTTTTTTTTCTTTTAAGCATATAGTAAGTACTTTGTTGAGGTAGGACTACCAGAGCTCTCAACAAAGGTCAAGTCACTCTTGTTTCATTATGATTGCACACTCTTTAAGATGACATAAAACTTTAAAAAAATTAAAATATTAGAGTCAGAAAGAGATCATGATCATAATCATCAATTGTGTTGTCATTAATAGTACCTTGTATTGTTTTCATATTTGGAAATTATTGCTTTTCCTGTTACCTCCACAAAGTGATTCTTCAACATCTCTTGCTGTTTACTGATGTCATGAGCCTGAGTAAACAGCCACCAGACAAAGTCATTTAATCTGATTAGTAGAAATTCATTAACTGTGAACTGACTTATACATCAGGACTGAACAAGCTCAAACACAGGTATAAGAATGAAAATTCTGATTTTGCTTTGAAAATAATATCCCCCAAAACATCCTTGCATTTTCTTCTGGGATTCACAGTGGGAAGCACATATTTCTTGACATGAATCCCAACATAAATCTTGAAAACCTCATGCAGAACCCAAAATATTTATTTTAATGTGTTATTCATTAAGTTATTTCTTTAAATTTTAGTCTGTTGGCAGCTGCAAACTCATTCCATTCCATCCACATTATAACAATGCTGTAGTAAGATTTGATAGGGTCATTAGGTCCTTAACAATGAAAAAATTTCTAAAACAGGATCTGCAAATGCCCAAAGGTGCACAACTGTAGAAGAAGATTACACTGCTAGCACAGAATAAAGTATAAATAATCAAAACAAATTGATGAAAAATTAATTGCGGACTATTTTCACCTTTATCAAAAATTATTCATTTCCTTACATCCAAGCTCTTCACAAGGGAAAAAACCAAACTTCTAAATCCCCCCCACTCCCCCCAGATTTCTAAAGAATGTCTTGACAAGACAAGGTTTGGAGCACAAGTCTCATGGGGAGTAGCTGAGGGATCTGAGGGTGTTTTGTCTGGAGAAAAGGAGGCTCAGGGGAGCCCTTACCACTCTCTACAACCACCTGGTTGTAGCCAGGTGGGCATCAGCCTCTTCTCCCAGGTAACAAGTGACAAGAGGAAACAGCCTCAAGCTGCACGAGGGGCCTTTTAGATTGGATATCAGGAAAAGTTTTTTCTCAGAAAGAGTTGTCAAGCACTAGAACAGACTGCCAGGGGAAGTGGTTGAGTCACCATCCCTGCAGGTATTATAACCTGGGTAGATGCTGTGCTTAGCAACATGGTTTAGTGTGGACTTGGCAGTGCGGGGTTAATGACTGAAGACTTGAAGGTCTTTTCCAACATAAATTTATCTATAATGCTACGATACCTGAAAGTTACCTTCCACAGTTTCAATTAACTATTGTGCTAGTGGAAACATGGGAAAAATGTTATTCAACCTAGATATTTTGTCCAATTCAGTATTTAAATAACTTCTTAATGGTGATTCCATGTTGCACCTTATTAAACACCCAATTTAATGATTAAAGAAAGTAAGTTCAGAAGTCGTATTCCAGTCAGTAATTCTCTTAGCTAAGGTGACTCTCACTGCTGTTTTGCTTGGATTCAACACACAACTTCAAGCAATAAAGCCTGTGTGAAGGGGGCATGGTTCTTGAACAGAATGACAGCATTCTACTTCCACTGCATAGAAGGGTAAATATTGCCCTAAAGTGAATCACAACAGCTGACTCATTACAGGAGATACTTCAATCTCTGACATTTTTGCAACATGCTTTTTCAAACCCTCATTTGGGTTTATGCAAAATCCTTGGAATCTAAAGACATCATCTCAGTGACACTTCTTAGGTTTGTTCTTGTTTTTCTGCTCCTCACTTATCTGATTCTTGTCACTTGCTCCCATAGAAAACTCAGTATTTTGTGGCATTACATATGAGTCTTGACCTGTTCCTCCTGCAGGACAGGCATACTCAAGGCTCAGTTTTCTCACTGCCTGATTTATTACCTGAGATATTATCATAACCATGGAAGTACAAAGAAACAGTCTAATATTAAGGTGGGGCCAATATCAATTAAAGCACTACTTCAATTTCTTCCCTGAGATGTACTCTGAATCCTTGGGATTGTTGCAGGTAGCATGCAGTTCTCTGCTGAGATGTATAAACATTCAGTTGAAACTCCACAATTAAGAAAAAAGTGAGTATCCAGTATCCAGGTAAAATAAAAAACCATGTCCTCCTAGAAAATTACTAATATTGTTTGTTTTTTAAAAAAATAAAATAAAATAAATATATGAGCAATGGAACCTCAAGAATTAGGCATGCACATATGTACACATTCTTTTGTACCTCTGTGAATAGAAATGACACATTTAAATGTCATCTTCACAGATTTCTTCTTCTAATTAAAAACAACAATATAGCAAAGTTTTAATTAACGTAATTGATCAGTAAAAACGGACTTAGGGTAGTTAATATTCTTAGACCACAACTATAGCTAATTTCAGGCATAATTGCAGCATGCTCTTTACAGAGAAAAAAAGCAACTAAAACCTCCACAAGCAACCCAAATTAAAACCCTAGCACCCCTTCCCCCAACATACATTGACTATTTACTCTTTAAACACATTAATTTTCAAACTCTAACTTATGTAAGTAAGATTAATATACATTTTTAACATAAGTCTATCTATAATATTTGTAACTTCTATGGTTACTTATGATAAATGAATTTCAATTAAGTGAACTGTGTGATAAATATTTTACTATGGCCTGTAAATTATATTTCTTAAAGACACTGCATGGTAACAAAAACCCAGTACCTCTACAGTAGCCATCAGGGTAAAAATAAGCATGAACAGCATGTTGATACATGAAGTTTTCTATTTCCATTTTATCTAAAACAGTTAATTAGGATAATGTATAACCTATGTGGATGACAGTGTATAATTAATGTCACCCTCAGTACAACTAAAGTATAGATTTATGAAATCCACTATTACAATATATCTGCATGGATTTCAACAAACTATATTTATGAGACTTTTGGAACTTCCAAGCATATTTTGGAAGAAGTATTATGTTTAAATTTTACTGTAGTTGTGCTGGTCTCTGTTACTGGATTTTCAAACATGATTAATCTATCTAAAGATAAATCAAATTTCCAAAAAATGTTCTCTGAACTTTTCCACTAACTTCGATGTCTGTAAAACAGATATTTAAATAAAGATATACAAACCCCACAAGCTTCAGCAATTCAGTAAAGATAAGCATCAGAAGGTCTGATTACTTATATAAGCCTTAAAAACTTTTAAAATATGAGTTTCCCTATAGAGTCCATGTACTTCTGTGCTGAAAAACTCCCCTTAAGAATCAGCTTTGGCATTTCTGCTGCTGGCTTCAGCCAAACCCAGGAAGTTTGTTTAAATAGGGAGAAAAAAATATTTTTTTATTTTAGGTTACATTTTGAATTAAGCAAATTTCTCTATCATTGGCTTTGCCCATGTGTTGGGAAAAAGTTCAGATATCTTCTAATTTTGTATTTTATTTTTTAAGAAGTTCATAAATTTTCAATTATATAAAAATAATTTGCATTATCATTTAGCATAGATCAGTGTTTATATGTCTGTTTAAAATATTGATCATCTCTAGTTATTTCAGGCTTGAAATTAATTCAGCCCCTATATTTTATAAATTAGTGTTATGTTTTATAGAGCCATGAATCAGGAAAAAATTGATAGTTTCTGTAGTAACAGGAAATCTTAACATTTATGTATCTGGTGAGAGAGTGATTTTTTTTTTTTTTCCTGTGGCAAGATTTTAATGTTCATTCAATAAAAAACATATTAAATCTAATAACTGAAAAGTTTCATTTCAGATTTCCATGAGAAAAAGCATTGGTGGGTCATTTTGTTTTAATAAGTATTGTGCTGAAAAATAGTTTTAACAGAAAATGGTAGTAGCAGATTAATGTATCTCTTCTGTGCTGTGTTTGGTGAGAGATTAGAGTAGAGGGAATTATTTCTGTTCAACACATCATTGTGATAGTAGCCTTAAATATGTTTCTGTTTCTGTTAGCAGCAAAACCCGGCATTACCGTATGTTTCCTCTCCATCACCACTATGTTACTGACATCAGCTGCAAACCTAGCAGCTCTCACTGCCACAGTGACTTTCTGTGGCTTCTGTAGCATTTATTTCAAGTAATAGAACCATATGTTTGCCTGTTCAGTTTCCAGAATAAACATATTTTTAAACACTTTTTGTAAACCGTGACACAGCACCATTTTTCTACACACAGTAGTAGGAGAGGCTGTGTGCTGTATGTTAGGAAAAATGTCTCCAACAGGAGTTCCTGGTGTCTTTTAATTATCCCTCACCAGTGTTCTTGTTCCCAGTGAGTACAGTGCTCTAGTCAATTATTAATCATATTTAATATAGAAAAAGCAAACTTGCTGCATTGTTTGTGTAAATTCACAATCAGTACAACATCCAGGCTTACCAGACTGTTTTATATTTTGCTGTAATGTGTTTCTTATTCATGGCTGGGTTGTTTGCTTGTTCACTGTCTGGAATAAACGTATTTTTCTCCTTTGACCTGTCAGGTGTGTAGTTCAAACACAGGCTAAAAGTAACATGGGGTCTCAGAGAGAAAACAAGAAAAAGTTTTTCTGTTAACAGGGTGCAATTCCAGGGAAGGATCCCTCTACTATATAATATTTGTTGTGCCTTAGACAGATTGTATGGAAACAATTCCAAAGGAAAACTCATATTCATTTCCTGCTGCATTTTATATTAACACTTCATCTTTAAAACTGGAAGATATGTGTTCTTACTCTGGATATATTGAATTAATATTTTGTTGGCTGGCACATTTCACTTGACTCAACAGGAGAATGGGCAAGGAGCTGCAGGAATGTCAGAGTCAATAATTACAGCAGTGAGTCATTGCTACAGAGCAACTGAGAAGAAACACAGAGGTTATTTTGTCTTACACTTTTGTAAAGGAAATGTGGAAGGAAATTATTTTCATGTGTGGGCAGCAAGAATATTAAGAGCCAAATTAAAAATCCATTCAAGTTGTCAGCGTTACTTACTGAATTTTTCAGGTTTTCAACATTTTGCAGAACCATCATGCCTACAGTTTGCAGTTACAAACTCTATTAGGAATATAATAAAGTTAAATAAAAAGTCCATGAATTTACCATGTACACTGTTTCTCAACCTTGTACTAAAGATAGGAGTTGGAAAAACTTAGCATTGTTTGGTTTTACGCTTGATATTTCTGGTTTTCTCCAATCAGACATCAACTGGGACATTTCCTTTCTGCTTCTCTTTGGTACTTTTACATCAATTTTTCATTCAAGGACAGGCAGCAATCAAGGTGGTGAATTGTTCTTGCACCTTGATTAAAGGAGTAGCAAGAGTTTCAAAATTCTGTGAGTAGTGGTGACTAAATTTTTGTTGTCTTCCACCCTATCTAATTTCTTCAATTTCTCCAAAGCAATTTCCTTTCTTTTAGGGTAGCTTTTAGTATACTTCCAATTATTTTTTACCTCCTCTGGTGTTACATTCTTGCCAGCTAGTTAATTTTGATTCATGATAAAAAAAAAAATTGTGGGTCGATTTGATTTGATTTAATTTAGTTTGTTTTCATAAGGAGAGTATGCACTGCCCTAACGAAGTCTAAATATTTCCTTCTCCCCTTTTCAAAGAAAAAAAAAAGGTTATGTTTGAGAAGAAGTTTTATTTCCTAACAAAGAAATGGGACCCAATTAGGTGCCCAGACAATCTATCTGAAATTTGGACAAGGGCACTAAGATGCCTTCTACTCGACAGTCCAGCAGAGTTCAAACTCACAGGGATCTCCCTGGTCACCACAGATGGCTCATGCTCTATCTCCAACAAGGAGATGATCTCTACACTGATTTTAAAAATTAGGACACACAAGGGATGTCACTGTTGTAACGCAGATGTGTAGAAAAGCCACGTGAGTTCAGGTCAGAAGAAAGGTGGCAAGGTCCCGTTTAATGGCTTTTTTCCTGAGATTTTTTTATGTTAATTTGCAAGAGTGAGTTAGATGGCATAAAGTAATTGGTTTTCTGGCCATCCACCTCTTGAGGCCCAACTCTAGCACGTCAGTTCCCAAGTGTTTTTCTATTTGAAGTCATAACAATCTGCGAAAAATAAATGCAGGTGTGGATATTGATAAATCTGGTAACTTTGTTTTAGTTAATTTGCATGGGAAAGATAGAGTTCTTACAAAATACTAGAGAGCTGAAGAAATTCACTGCTAAAGCTCTGTCACCATCAACACAAGAGATATTTCCCTTTATCCTTTAAAGGGAGCACTAAATGATGAATAATTTAGGATATATAGGTAAAATACCAGGGTTAGGATTCCCACATAGTTACTACATTATATTTAATTTCATGTTTAGCAGGCTTTTGGCAGACATTTTAGTTTCAACGTCAGTGACAGCAGTATTTCTCTAAAGTGAATATTTGGATTTTTTTTTCTCCTGTTCACAACACATTATCCATCACTGAATATTTGTAAGATGTCTTTATTACAGAAGTGCTTTTGCTATTCATGGACAACTGTTACCATTTGGAGACTTGATGAGATTTTGCAATCTGTTCAGGAAAAGGTGCATTGGCAAGATTTCTAAGAAATTAACGATATTTAATATAAACAGGATGTCTTATTAACTGATTTAAAAAAAAAGGGGGGTTTGATTCCAAATAAATAATCAAATTATTTTTGAGGGAAAAAGAAAACCAAACGTGAACTTAAAATGAAGCTGCTCTCTGTTTTTGAGGGTGGTGTAGGCTGTTTTGTTTTCTTTTCTTTTATTTCTTACTTAATATTATTACAATTAATATCTAGAATTAAGAGTATAGTAAATATAATCTCATACTGGGTCCTCTTAAATGGTTACATTTCAGTGGGCTTTGGTTCACAAAGAGAACCAAAATCACCTGAATTCCATTATGAATGGAATTATTTGACTAACATAGCATATCATGAAACTCCACCTACTTCAGCATCTTTTCAAGTGGCTTTCATTTCAGAAACTGAAGCTCTCTAAAATTTAGATGCAGCTGTGAACAAGATGGAAGATGCAAGTTAAAATCTTCCTGAACCTCAAACAGTTCTAAACTGGAGGGCAAAGTAATGTCAGTCACATGAATTTTAAAAAGAAAATGCATTTCACATTCCTAGCATGCAGGACATACCTGCATGACAGTAGATCAGAAGGACTGAGATGAAGGTGCCCTCTGTTCCTGTCAAAGTTAGGAAAAAATGAGAACCCAGTGAGGAGAGAGCTCAGAAAAGGAAGCTCTGGTTTCAGGATTCTGATCCCCATGCAAGCATTTTTATCCAATGACGGTTTCCATCAATATTAACAACCTCTCCTTCGAGAAGGGGTCTCAATCTGGGATTCCCTCCTGCTATGTGGAATGAGCAGGCTGGAGAAAGGACATTTTACCAAAACACAGGGGAGAATTTGGAGGCAATCCTTTAAAGTATTTCACAAAGACAAGTTTCGCCATGCTGAATCTTTTAAATCCCACTTCAAGACTCCTGGTTCTCTCTATTTGGTTATTAAGGATATTAGGCCATTACTCATGTAGGTTCAATCCTACCAATCTGAATCTGAGAATACTAAGTAACTAAAGTCCATGTAGTAAGATGTCTCCTGCTCCTGGGAGCTACCAAGCTCATCAGTTGGCCTACTGCTGTGCTGTGCTGTCTCAGGCTGGAATAGTTTGGATCTGCATGGCTTGAACTGTAGCTCAGAAGGAGAACAACTGATTGCTTTAAGACCAGTTCTGGTTTTGGATGAGATCTGATTTTGGTGTAAAGTAGTGCCAACTTTGCAGAGTAATTTTTTCCTAACTGTTGGGCAATGCCAATTCAAGGAGAAAAGCCCAAAGAAATAGAATTACTGTTTCACCCTGTGGTTCATCTGCCCGTGACTGCAGTGTGATAAGAGCACTGGAGCTCAGAGCCAAGTTAAGCTTTATCCTTTCAAAGTCACTGGAGACCAACTAGACAAATTGTATTGAGAGAAAGTCAAAAATAACTGGCAAGATCTAAATCTGTGATGAGTGGAATGTTTATAAAATATCAGGGAAAGTAAAGAGCTTGTAAATAATCCTAATGCCCTCACCCTTTGGGGAAAACATTGAATAGCAAGTAATATTTATTTCTTTATGTTTGATGTTTTCTTAAATTGTTCTTTTTTTTTTTTTAATTGGACTATGTGGGTTTTATAGTGTTGATTGCTAATAAAAAGGTCTGGCTAACCTTGTCTTTCTTATTTAAGTAAACAGCATTTGCTTTTTATTCTGACTTTATGAGACTTCTGTGAGCTTTGGTGTGGCAGATAAAATGAGGATGTACGGCCATTTAAACTCAGATCATAGATATTTGACAAAATAATTTTTCTATCAACACAACCTCAGGGAAGTTTATTTTGTTCTGCAAAATATTAGGCATAGCCTGTAAAACAAGGCAAAAGTCCAGTGAATTAAGATGGGATCAATTCCAGCTTTTCATTTGTATGAAACAAAAAAATGACATGTGCAAAGACAGATCTTAGATTAATCTTGTCTAAAACAAACATCCTTTGGTAGACTAACATGGTCATTACAGGCTAATTTTCACCATGATTGGGCAATGGCATAGTGCAATGACATTCCTAGATTCCTGTTCCTTGGTTGTTCCTTGTTAAATTAAAAAGGATTTTCACAGTCTTTTGTTGGGTTTACACTTGACCTTATCTTTTTCTTGTGCTATTGAAAGGTATTTGACTATGCATGATATTTGCATTTAATCCAAAAAATGTTGTATGTTTATGTGTGTGTAGTTATCTATCTTTCTATATAAAATTTGCTCCAAGGATTGGGTCCAAAAGTATTTAATCATCAGCCTCAGACAGGTAACATTCAAAATTAAAATCAAATTATGGTAGGCACTGTAACTACTTTAAAAAGATAACTCTAACAAATCTTCTTTTTAAAATTTTTTTTTTATTTTAAAATATTCATGCTTAGCATCTACTGTCTCCACTTTTAGAAATGGACAATGGAAGAAATTCATTGAAAATTAAGTGAAGTTTAAGTCAGTCTACAAGTGTGAAACTCTGTAGGTTGCTAAGCACTGGTTCTATGGTTTCACATTTTGAGAGGGCTCAGTAACCTCATTGGATATCCTGAGAAGGGTTTTCTGTAATGAGTTTCTGTGACAAGTTTAATCCAATTGGCTTTGTTTGGACCTAATATCCACCCACAGATGCACGCAAGATAAAAAACCCCCAAAACTAAACCAATGAAAAACAGCAGCCATGCACTTGATTAAGGAAAGCTGCCATATGGTGCCTTTGCTCTCATAAGCAGAATTCAAAGTTCTGTGGGAGAACTGGGTTTTATTTCAACCTCAGTCTGGGTGACAGAACGCTCCTCATCTCAGAAAAATGCCAATGGCTTAACTACTGCTACTACTGTAGGCTAGAATGAGTTAGGGATGTTCTCTACTCCTGCTGTTAGTACTGTGAACACTGCAGAAAAGTACCTGTCTTCCATCTAAACAAATGGATGAATGACACTGAATGGATGAATGGTGAAGGCATTTACTCTTTTAGTCATGCAAAGTAACTAGATAAAAATACATCATAGAGGTAGTGACAGTCAGTGACTCCCATCTGCTCTCCTTGTTCACTCTGTCTGTGGGGGAAGTTGGGAAAGCATTTTCTAGGATAGCACTCCCAGCTGTAAATCACAGATAGAAGTAGACATCTCTCCTGAATATGCCTTGCTCCTTTGCTTCTCTTGCATAATTCCTTATGCATTTTATATTTTATATTTAAAAGATAAATCTGCCCCTCTTCAATAACCCTAGAAGAAACAACAGATATTTCTCACCTCCTCTTCAGTGGAGAAGTCTATCCCACTATTTATCAAATCAAATTCTTGGTTAGGTCTGTGGCTGATTTATTTCTAGCCTGTAGAGATTCAGGGAGACAGGGGAGGGATGTGTCTTCCCCTCTTACTTGCTCCAGTGGCTGGGGCTTGCTCCTGAGATGTCAGGATTGTGGCTTCATATTTCTCCAGTGGACACTGGGATCCTACATCTTTCTTCTTGCATAGGAAGCTATTATGACAAAAGATACCTTCCAGCAATTTTTTATGATAAAACCAGGAAGGAACTGATCACATCTGATATAGATGGTTATATACAAGAAGTAGCTCCTCCCCTCCCCTCCCCTCCCCTCCCCT
>VXAC01004558.1:110269-120821 GCA_013399225.1 Rhipidura dahli | reverse complement strand
TTTTTTTTTTTTTTTTTTTCCTTTTCACAAAAGGATATCAGACTCTGTTAGTTTTGGCAACATCACAGAGAGCTCTTAAATGATGAATGGTATGAAATCTGCAGGCAAGTTTCTAGCTATCTTGACAGTTTGGGTGAGTCTGTTATCTCTATGAGGTGAACTGAATATATTTATGTCAGGAATAAAGGCTGAGATAAGCCAAAGCTCAAGACTGTGATATGGTTATAATCAAGGCTGAAAATAAAAATGTAAGGAAAACACACATTTCTCTCAGTGATCTTGCTAGTTGTCAGTTTTATTTGGTCTGTATCATAACTATTATTCTCTCTCCTCCTTTATCTCATCCCTCTTCCCTGGAATGAGAAATGAAATACTGGGAGAGCTATACAGAAGCACCAAGAGTGCATTGTGTGTGTGTGTGAATCTTGCCTTTTCAAGAGCCATGCTGTGCTACTTGGCTCTATCTTTACATGGCTTTTAGGGAATGTCTTTGAAATCATGTGTGTAATTCTTGAATCTTCTAAACTGTTGTATTTAAATGCTTTAGCTGGGCTTTTTTTGCCTTGGAAAATTTAAGCTAAGTATTCTTGGTTTACTTTAAAGGGAGACAAATCATATTTATTCAAATAATTTCTTCATTGTTTCAGTATCTCCGGCCAGTAAACTGAAAAAAAAAGGTTGCATATATATCCCCATATTTCAATCCTCAGTCTGAAGAGTGTCCCAATGAATTACATACACAGCTTTTTTTTATGCAAGAAACAGCACTAAAAATGCAACAAACTGTCACCAGAATGAGCCTATGAGTAGAAGTTCAAAGTGCCTGGATTTCCAATACAGCCCTTAGCATTTAATGTCTCTGGATCAGATTCCTGGGCCAAATTCCCATCTGTTCTGCCAGATACCACCTGTCAGCTGAGCCCCAGACTGTTTGTGCAATATTTCTCAGTCACTGGAAAGTGACTCTTGGCTCACCAAGTAAGAGTTTTAAGGTGATTTTCTTTGTCTGGCATTGGCTGCAGTCTGAGGTGTTCACAAAGGCATTTATCTTGCTTCAGGTGAGAAATGAGAATATTGCTAAATTTCTGATACCTAAAATAATTTGACAAAGAGATAGGGAGACTTTCTAGATGTCTTGCCAGGTTTGAAGCAGCATAAATGGTTTTTTGTTTTATTTTACTGGAAGCAGAGGTCCATGCAGCTGGAGTCTCCTGTCTCTGACAGCAGTCAATACAGGCATAAGAACGATGCAATTAAATTATTCTTTCCTTGAGAATTTTCTCAATATATTCTATCTCAGGGGCTTCCTGAGTCAGAGAAGTATATCTTTATTAAACACATATTTATTAAGCCTGAATGGATTTTTCATCTGTTAAGCCAGAACCTGCTCAATGCCTCCCAAACAGTGTTGTATTCATTGCCTGTTGTTTCACTGCTTTTTCCTCCAAGTGGTGAATTTTATGAATCTCTGGCAAGAAGGGTATGGAGGATTTGTGTCATGACTTGGAGGGAAGTTCTTGGCTGAATATAGAAAGCTGCCCATACAATCCAACCAGAAAAGCCACAGTTTTTCTTATATTCTCATTGAAACAAAATATTTGAAAGAAGCAATGGCAGCATGCTTAAAAGTATCCAGCCTGAACCCTTGGATACACACCTAATTACATAAAAAAGCACCAGTTTCTAAGTTTTATGAATATTCCTGCTTTCATAAAGAAATTGCTCAAAAAACACCATTAATGAAGTATTGTTTATATTGTCAAATATTTTTGTGAAAAATATAGTCACAATGCATATAAAATGTAGCTAGAATATTATTTGGTTTTTTTTTTTTTGCTAGAAATATTTAATTAGACAAATGACTATGCAGCACTTTTAACAAAAGCATTTGTACATTAGTATGCATATCAGGGTTAAATAGGGGCAACTGTAATACAGTGTTAGGAGACCTTCAGGAAGTGACTAACTTTTGATATATTAGAACATAGTCACCAATATGCAAGTTTCATGTTATTTTTACCTCATAAAAGAGTCCCCATGAAAGGGACTGCATTATCCAGTTGATATGAAAAGCTAATGCCTTTTCATCTTATATCCTGACAGCTAAATTCTAATTTAATCTTCAGATTATCAAGTGGTAGTCTGGTCAATCCAATACTCTAAGGAATAAAAGAACATAGAAATTACTTCCAGAGGTCGTTTAGTCCCTTTCCAAGAGAGATTTTTCTCTTTCTGGGATGTCTTTGTACGCATCTTCAAAATCTGTTACTGAGTTTGTCTACACTTAATATAAGAAAGCTTTGCACATTGACTAATTCTGTGATAATTTAAATGTGTTCCATCTTGTCATATCCTCCACCATTGGAAAGAATAGAGACCATTCCATTCCTTTGAAAGGTTTTTTGTTAATTTGAGATGGTTGACAATCTGTCTGCCAAATTCTGTCTAAACAATCCTAAGTCTTTCCTATTATATTCACTATTTTGGACTCAGTCCCATGGCTCCACTGATAGCTTGAGGTGTCATCCAAAACTTCATCCAGAGAAATTACCAATGCAAAATCAAGCAGATCCTAAGTACTGCCATCTAACTTCCTTAAAGCACAGAATGTCAGAAACATTGAAATCTTTCCTAAAATAAATTACTAATTATTTTGAACTTTGAGCAATATTTCAATATGTTTGCATTAGAAATTTTTCTTACTGGCTTTGTTGCCAGGTACACTACATTTTATGGACAAACCCAGAGGGCTACAAATAAATATTGGCTTTCCATAGGATCCATTTATCCCATCAAATCCATACAAATGTACCATTCAGACATGCTTGGGATCTTATTGAATGGTCTGCATTGATCCTGCTGCATTTGGAGACATTCAGGGTCCTCAGCAGGGAGAATAGAGACGTGTGAGGAAAGGTTCTGCCGTCAAATGTGCGGTGTTTGGACACCTATTCTTTCAGAATGTAAAAGCCAGCTAAGAAGCTCCCATCAATCCTGAGTGATCATTACAGTTCCCAGTGCACACCAGCCTTACAGTGCACTCATGGATTGATTAACATGTTACTAAAAAAGAATTTTACATGCATGCATGCTTAATTGCCATTTATGCAACAAGCCAAAAAAGCGAATCTGTTGGCCTTGGCAAACAAAAGCCTTTTATTAATGCTGCTTTTGACAAAGAAGATTCTATCATGCAAAAATTATAGTTGTCACTTCACAAAGCCATTATAAAAGATGCTTGTGGGTTTTTTCTTTTATTATTGTTACTTGTTTAAGCAATGCTCCTTTATTAGGTATTTTTTTGCAAGAATTTGTGGTATTATTTCAATATACATTCATATTCAGACAAAGATATAGTACAGTGAAGATACAGAATAGTCTGGAGATCAACTATCTGGGACAGGTGGCCTGAGCATTCAAAATATATTTATTTAATGAAAAGACCTGACATGAAATTTAACAACTTCCCATTGGTAATAGTAACATTAATTGAAGACCAAAGTACAAGCATCCGCAAAATATGAACCTACTTTAACTGTTCTAGAAGAACAGCCATCTACAGTGAGGATTCATTTTTATTTGTATAGCTGAACTTTCAAACAACTTATCTATGCATTATTTAAATTATATTTTGTATGAAAAATATATTTTTTGACCTAGGGATTTTTATTACAGAGATGGTAGTGTTGCTTGTAATATACAAAATATTAGAGGTGGGTTAACAAAAATAATTTGAATTGGGCCTCAGTTCAAATAAACAATTAATGATTTTGTGATCAGAACAGCTTGAAGAAACTACCTCTCTTTCTGAATAAAAACCCTCTCCACCTTCTCATGAAAGCCTTCTTTTTACCACTTCACTTTAAAATCTAACTTCTACTATTTTTTCTTACAATACCCACTCTTCGTCATTCTCATGGCTGATTCAAATATCCCGTGGAAATTATTGCAAAAAAGTTATCTCCAAAGTTAAACTCTCACCGCTGTTCAAATATGACTTTAGAGTTATTTGAGAAAGCCATTACCTTGTAGAGAAAAATAAACAAGATCCTTCATGAGAAGAAAATCCTATGAACTCCAGGTAATAAGCCAACATCTGGCTACTGGGTGTCAGAGTGGGTCAGAGTGTCTCACAGCTCTGGGGCTGCTTTATTTGGTGTTTTCTGCAGTGCCAGTGCTGCTGGTACATCTTTCAGAAACCTCTGGTTTATGTTCCCCCACTTCCACATAACTACCAAGAAAGTCACTGCTTGCATTCTTCTTCCCCCTGTATAGAAAGCATCTGAAAAAATCATTTTCTTTGCATCCATTCTAAGACGTGAGTTTTGGTGTTGAGACATGCAGGAGGAAGTCTTGTAATAATCTGAGACCCTATGGGGAGTGAAGACCTTTCAAAGGACTGCAGGGGAGCCTGCAGGGGAGCATGGAGAGAAATAACCATACAGAGAAAAAAAAAAATCCACCATGAAACAAAACAAAAAAACCAACCCACCTCACTTAAAAAAAAAAAAAAAACCAAAAAACAATCCACAGTGAGAAAGTAAACCCAAAGTTTGAATGCTATATTAGGAAACATCTTTAAAACATTAATTATTCTCACAAACAAGAGCAGTACAGTAGGAAAAAAGTTAAGTTCATTAAAACATGTCAGGAAAGCAGTGTTTATTTAGAAGAAATCTGTGATGGGAGCTAGAGCAAGTCCTCACAACTGTTGTACAAAATTATGTGTTCCTTTGGCTTATTCAATTTTTTACACTGTTTTTTTTTTTTTTTTTATGGCATCACTGAAAGTCTTCACCCCAAAAAAAGACCATTTATGCATCTATTCCTGTTCCTTTAAGATGAAATGGTAACTAGGTCAGCTCACCATGTCTTCAGCCCAACACCATAAACAGAACCCAGCTGCATCTGGGTTCCAGCTTTGAAAAATGAGGATTAGGATTTCTCTGTTTAATTTCATCTTAAATTTCTACAAGATTATACTCTGGTTACAGTTAAACATCAGCTGTACAGCTTTCCCTTTCTTTGGTTATTGCCCCCTTAAGTATAACATTGAAATCAAAAGGAGGTCAGCTGTACCAAAATAGAAGATTGTCAGAATTTATCTGGCATAAATTCATCCCTCAAGATTTCGTTATGAAGTGTTACTTCTTAAAAAAACCCAAACCACTAAGTGCTTTCCAAAATCTTATGAATTACAAGACCAGAGGCATGAATTACGTGGATCTGAATACAAAGAACAGAGTAAGCCCTGGTTCTGAGGCCTAAACACAATCAACATAATATTGGTGGTGGTTGTAAACCATGGGTTAAAATACTTTCATATAATGCATTCATTATAGGTAAACAAAAGGATAACCACTAAATGTGATGGAATTGGAGGATTCCCTTGGAGAGTGAACATCATCTAAAAGGAGTTTGTCACAGTTTAATTTCCTTTCCCAGAAGTCAGTGTTGAAAACACACTGAAAATTTAAAATTCTGCATTCTAGTTCACAGTGACACCTGCAGAATTCAGTAGGCACTCACTGGATGATCAGTCTGCCACTACCAGTACTATTAGAAAATGCTCTAAAAGGGGTCCTGGGAAGATTTCAATGCTGTGATGTACAGGTCGAAAAAGCTTTTTATAAAAAAAATAAAGTAACATTTAACTACCAAAAGCAAAAGTCACCACCTATTCTTAATGATCTTATTGATAGATTTTAATGATCATATTTGCCTCAAGACACAAATGTACAACCACATTCCATTGAAATATGCATAAAACCTGTGCTAAAGATTCACAGAATTATAGAACCTACTATGAAAAAGAGCCCCAACAGAAATCTTTCTGACAAATAGAGTTCCTAGCCAGAGAAATTAATACATTTTTGACTTTCCAGATATTTGCTTTTTGCATTCTGGGAATTTATTCTGCCTTTCTGAGTCTGAGCTAAGCATCTTTCTGTTACTGTAGATGGATACTCTGCAAGGTGTTGGAGAGAAAATTCTCTTCCCATCAAGGTATCCAGCAAAACTCCCACTACTTTCAGTAGAGTCACCGTGTCACCTAGCTTATCTTTGTCAGTTTGTGTTCTATAGTCTTGGTGTTGCCAAGTTTCATGTTATTTGGAATTTTTCTAAAGCTCTAGCTCCCATGGCAATCTAAAACTCACCTTAACAAGAAAAGATCTTGGAGAGATAAACAAGAGAGTTCACTGCTTAATTTTATCTTAAAGCAACAATTTAAAATAGGGCAGTGCAGCACCACAATTCTCATAGTCCTGTTGCTAAAAACACATAATCTGAGAGCAAAAGCAACTGAGCAGTTGAACAACCACAGTTAAAGCAACAAAAAAGGAATGGTAAATAAAATCAAATCATGCTTATACTCAAAATAACTTAATGAGTGAAATTATACAAAATACTTTTTTATTATAGTCCTTTTCTGAGGTTTAAATGAAAAACAAAATGCTGTCTAAAAATACAAAGCAGTTTATTTTTCCTGTTCTTGCTTTCACTTCACATACTGCATATAAATGTAGAATGGTGGGACTGAATTACTCTTGCAAGTCTGTAAATACACAGGTTCTCCAACACTGCTGACTGTAGAACAGCAAAAAAGAGCAAAAAAAGGAAAATATGAAAATACCATACCATCACTATTTATGAGCTATTTACCAGGATTTGCTAATCAGCTACACCTGTAAAACAATATGGAATACATACTGCGCTCTCAGTTTAAGTTTTTGTCTTACTGGTTTCAGGGTGGTGGTTTGATGCCTGTGGCCCATCCAATCTCAATGGGATGTTCTACACAGCTGGACAAAACCATGGAAAGCTCAATGGCATCAAGTGGCATTACTTCAAAGGGCCCAGCTACTCCTTGCGCTCCACCACCATGATGATTCGGCCTTTGGACTTTTAAAGGAATTCCGCAGTGGATCCCAGGACAAGCCAGGCCAGCACTGCCCTCAGCAGCAACACTGTCACAGTTTGAAGGTAAAAGGCAAAGGGCTTCTTGAAAGCAGCATGTAGGGATGATGCAAAGTTGCTTCGCTGTCACTCCATACCTGCAAACCCTTCCCAGCAGTCGCTCTGTCTCGTGATGATGGGGGGAGCTTGGTGTAGAAGAAGGTGGCTGAAATGATTTTTCAAAGAACTGGATTTGGTTCTTCTGCCCAAACTTGGTGCTTGTCAGTGGATGTCTTTTTGGTTTTGGTTTTTTTTCAAATTCAGCAACAGGCTCGCAATTTGAAGAACTGAAACATATCAACCATGGTCTCTTGAGCAGAATGTTACTCAGCAATGAAATGCCAACATTACACCCATGAAAAAGAATTACAGAGACACCTTTATTAAAACTCATCTTAAAGCATCCGAGGTGACCACTACAAATATTCTTTTTCTTAAATTAACTGAATTTGAATGGTGGATGGATTCATGTTAATCCCAGATTCCAATTATTTGTGCGAATATTATTTTTCATTAACTACTTTAAGGACAGGTTTCTAATAAATAAACTGAGTCATACATATGAACAATGATAAGGGTAATAAGCATAAATTCCTCAGTTGCTCTGTAGAGGTAAATCAGATAATTGGCATAATCCCTGAGCTAGGATTTATAGTGTGATAACAAAAGTAGCTGTGTTTTTGGGTTTTTTTCTTTCTTTCATTAAAGGCAGTCTGAATGTCACGTAGAATAATTAATGGAAGGTTTAAAGAATGTGAAATATTATCCTAGAGAAAATACAGGATTTCGCATGGAATTTTTCATCAAAAAAACCACAGGAAGGCAAACTGTTAGGGTATAAAAAATTACATAAATGCATAGCTTAAGGCAATGGATTCATTTTACAGTATCCTTGCATGTGCGCAATTTATCCTTATTTTACTTTTTTATTACATTTTTGTGAATATCAGAAGCATGCCAGTTCTACACAGTGCTTAGGCTACAACTATAAAAAGTACTCATCAGAACTGTATAAAAAAAAAAAAGAATTGTGAACTTGTAAATATCATGTTTATATTTCCTGCAACAGTCATTTATTTTGTGCAGGCAACCCTGACCCCATGCAAAGGGTGAAAAGCCTCAAAAGGATATAAATATTAAAGAACTTTAGATGACTGCTTACAGGTTGCTAACAGTAATTTTGTTCTATTAAAATGCTGCAGAAGTGTGGGACTAATGGAAAAGATAAAAGTCTTCTAATAACAAGCAATAATGCAAATAATGGGTGGCCTATGAGGGTACAGAGACAACTCTTACCATTTACAGCCCTTTGTGATTCAGTCGTATGGATAAAGTCCATTTGGGAAAGTAGTTTGCAGTTGCTCTGCTTCTGCTAGAAATGAAATGAAATTAAAAATTTACCCTGCTCCCACTGAAATCAAATTAATATTCTCATCAATTAAATTGGGACCAATATGGCACAGAATCTGCGCGTGGTGAGGTTTTTGCTCATCTCTTTGTTGCTTTGTTCCTTCATTAAACTGTTCCTGAGATGAGACAGAATAATGATATGATTTGTTGTAAAGGGTAATGATAACAGAGTAACTGCTTTTTTTCCCCTTAATTTTTCACTTTTTTTTTTTTCCGTTTAGCAGTTTATTTCTATGGAATAGAGAAAAAAATACTTGGATATTTTTAAACGCCTCTTCCTAAAGATCACAAGGTTATAGTACTATTGAGGGATATTTCAGCCCCTAGGGGTTCTCTGATTTTGTTACAATTTGATATTGTTCATTTTAATTGAGAATTATTTTTTTTTTTGTGTAGTTGTATATATTTATATATATATTTGAAATAATCTTGACTAAGGGTTAATTTGAAGTTTTCTGCTGCATAAGTTACCAAACTACTCTTTACTCAGCACTTTCTTCACAGACATGTTCTGTCCCAGTTTCCAGCAGTTTTTTTCTTTAATGGTCTTCATTAAAGTGCAAAATACTAAATCTGTCTTCCACTATATTTTCAAAATATAGAGTTTTGCAGGTCTTCGAGTTAAGAATGCCATTTTTGCAGATCCTGATGCTTAAGGCAAAACACATTTAAAATTAAAAGCATGATATTTACTGTTTATTTATCTGTGTTTGAAAAAAATGTGGATTTGGTTTCCTATCCTTTATAATAAAACATTTTAAAAATTTGTGGAGTCTCTGATTTGCTTTGCTCTATGTATAACTTTCTGTGACAGGCTGACAAAACCCACTGTCTCTCCTTGTAAGAAATATTTATAAGTTTAGACGGAGCATAGGAAGGGAGGAACTCTAATTGAAGTTTATCCAGTAATTATTATTTCTAACCTTTCATATCCATAGTTAAGTATTTTTTATTGAATTTCCTTGATTAAAATCATAGGACTATGTTTCTTATCTTCAGTTAAAATCATACAACTCTCTACCAATCTTTAAAATAAAAGATTTCTTTAATTCAACAGGCAAAGATACAAATTGAAGTGTGATGTTTTCCTTGCCTTATGACGTGTTCTTCTGTCATCCATTCAATCATGTTATGTGGCAGTGACAAATCTCCACTGATCTCTTAGCCAGAAATTCCTCCTGCTCCATTTGTATATCTTTTAACACTACAGTGATCAGTTTTAACATCTCTGTGTAGTCAATTTATCCTCATTTTCTCAGGAATTTTTTTCTTAATTGACTTGTTTTTTATGTGCCTTCAGGGAAACCTAGTTTTTCAAATCAACACTGAAGCTGTAAGGAACTATATATGTAAAAGCACATTTTGCTCCTGAAGTTGGATGACTTTGTACTGCATAAATTGAAGAGTTGAAATTCATAAAAATGTTGGGTTTGGAGTTGATTAATTTTAAAATGCTACTTGTCTTGACAGATAACAAAACAATAGTCATTGGTCAGTGGTAATAGTAATTTTATTATTTACACTTCACAGATAATGACTTCTTGATTTATGAAAAGAGAATACCCAAAATTTTCACAAACTAACAGAGGTGTTTGTGCATAATGATCCTTAAATTTTAATATCTTTTAAGGCTAGAGATATTATTTAAATGCACACTTTCCTAGGTGCCCTAGCATCCAGTACTGACCTATTAAGTAGGTGAATCATCCACATTTATAGTCATCTGTACAACTGTGTCCCAAGACAAAGTTCCTTAAATATCCTTCCAGTTATAAAAACAACTTTCTCCTCTGCAGACTTGAAGCTCAAACCACAGCTCTGACCATGCCTCAAACAATCTCGTTTGGGATTGGCACGATTTCCCCTTCTCCTCTGGGAAGAACAAAACTGAAATAGCAATCACAACAAGAGCTTAATTCTCTAGGTAGGATCAAGAGCAATTTACAACCAGACCATGCTGCAATTGTGCCAAAAAGCATTCCTACCTACCAGCTTTTGCATGAGCTGGACAGCTTGAGGAGAGAGGCAGTAACCCCTGAATGCAGCTGCTGCTGCTCTTTGATTCTCAGCTGTGGTGTGCACACAGACACACAGACACACAAATCCGTGTGTCCAGAGAAAACTTGACGCAGCCAATCAAAATAATCTTTCCTAAATTTTAACTAAAGGAACTGTAATCTCAGGT
>VXAC01004558.1:0-110228 GCA_013399225.1 Rhipidura dahli | reverse complement strand
CCAAGTATAAAAAAAAAAAAAAAAAAAAAAAAAAAAAAAGAAAGGAAAAATTAAAAGAGTCAATTTCAAGCAGCAAGAGCAGGAAGGAGAGAAGACAGGGATATGGGACTGTAATGAAGAGAGGGAAAAGACAGACAGATAAAAAAGAGTTGAAAGGAAGGGATTACCTGTGAGACACAGAGCCTTCATGTTTACCGTGCCATGACTATCACAGATTGTGGGAACTGCCTTGTCCTCTAGGAGTGTCCAGACTCCCTCTTCCTGGCTCGTGCTCATACAAGCAGAAATCTATGGATATTTTTACTTTTTATATATATATATATATATTTCTGAGTGGTTTGTCTGTATGTTTCTAAAACTTTTGCATGGGTACCAGTTTAGTATGGACCTTTGAGAAGACATGCTGCTTGTGGTTATGTCAAGTTAGCTGTGTAGCAAGTCCTGTAAAAATGAAAAAGTTTCTTTAGAAAATATTGCATCCTGTTGTGTGAATTAGAATACTGATGATGAAATAGAACTTATGCTCATCCAAAATCTTGTGAAATTAGAGCCTTTATTCTTCCACTAGATAAAATTTCTAAAGCCCAGTCTGGTTTTCTGAGCCAGCAAGTTCAATTAAAGAACATTGAAGAATGGATATATACTGTAAATATGACCCCCAAGTGATATATTAAAGTACATAAAGGCTTAAACACCAGTCCTGTGTTTTGATACAAAGACTCTTGAGCCTTGAAATGTTACGATAAATTTTCTTTCTCTTCTTACACTTCTCACCTTTCTCCCACTTTAACAGTGCCCCTGTGACTGACTCCTTTTAAACAGCTGGCAGGGTTTGCCTTCTGCTGCCTGGAAGTAGTCACAGGAGGCAAGCACCACATTTAACAGATCTGCAGATGCTTGTGTTCACAACCACACCACCACCTGTGGGGAGAGCAAAGTCACTCCCCACCAAACCACAGGAAAGGAACATTTTGTGACACTTATCATTTGCTCTGCAGTGTTGAGAAGGGGAAAATAAGGCACACAGAGTTCCTTCTTTCAGCTTAAACAGGAAGTGGATGCTTTGCCACATCAGCCCTGAAAGGGACTCCAGAAGAGTAACTCACAGGCAGTTTCTCCACCACAGTAGGAAATGGAGAGGGAAAAAATCTAAATCAAGGTAAATGGAGTATATTGATATAGTAAAGTGGATAAGAAAGAGATGAGTGAGAAAAATGTGTATTATTAAATAAGAAATCTAAGCATGTAAATGAATCAGATTAGGAAACTGAAGTCAGCTTCAGGCAAAGTCAGCAGAAGAAGGCAGTGAGTCCGACAAATAGAATATGGAGAAATGGCAAAGATGAAAGCACTGGACAAGAAAAAAAATTAATAATTCAGCAGAAGAATCTGTTAACATATGTTAACATATTTATTAGAGTATAATTAGTATCCAATAAATTTTCTAAAGCCTAAAAGGATTAGTATCAACCTTTTACTTCCTGCTTTTATTTATTATTTACAATGCAATGACGGTACACTCGTAAAATCTAAAGCAATACTTAAAAAGCAGTTCCTTCTTAGGGGAATTTTTTCTAACATGCTGCCTGAGAAACAGTTCATGCTTTTAGCATGAGACACCAATCTACCAGTAGATAAATCAGCTTTGGATAATATTTACTCTTCCACTAAGAGATGTGGATCTCCATCCTTTTGTAACCCACTAATATTTATATTTAGAATCATTGTCTGCTCTGAAGGAAACCACACATCTCAGACCTGATCTCATTGAGCTGCATTGTCGAACCACTGGCTTGTTTTATTTTGAGTAATGGAGCAGAACTCCTGGATGTGTTTTACTCCTCTTCCTTTGCAGGAAGTTTTTCTTTGCTTTCCTTTTCTTAATTTTTTTTTTTTTTAATTTAAGTACTTCTAGTTTGGGGTTCATATTTCATCCACCAGAGATGCTTATTTAATCTCTTTGATGGCTTCACTTAGTGCAGTTTCTTCTGTAAAACTCCCAGGTATAGTTCTCATGATTTAATGCAGTGGTTCTTGTCTCCATCTTCTGCTCTGCCCTCACGTGGAGTCTCACACAGCTGGACACCAGTATTGTGCTTTTTGAGGGGTTCAATCCAGTTCTTCCTGGCAATCTGGAACTCCTTGGAGCAACATCACTGCAGGTCCTTGGTCCTACAGATCCTGGTCCTGGGTGCCACAAATCCCTGTGCCCTGACCAGCAGCTGCCCACTGCTGGCCACAGCAGGGCTATCTGTGCCTTCAATCCAGGCAATGGGGGCATCACCAAATCCCTCCCACCCCCATTTCCCTCCTGCCTGTTTCTCTTGGAATACCTTCCTGTCCCAGACCAGAGAGAAGCATGGCTCAGCAGCCACGTTGGCAGCTGCTCCCATGGGATGATGTCTCTGCACACCTCCCTGCAGGCTGTGCACACTTTAAAGCAACCTTTCTGGAGGGAAGGGAATGACTTTTAGAAAACCTGGTTGAAAGACAAAGATGATGCAAATGCATGTCAATATTTTTTGAGCAGTAAAGCAGCATTAGCCAAAGGCTTCTCCACTAACTGGAATTAGCCAAAGGCTTTTCCTCTAATTTATCCTATTTCTTAGATAAGAAATCAGTGCTAATTTTGCCACTGGACCATACAGACACTTTTCTAAACATGTAGGGGGAGATGTGTCTAATGTCCCTTAATTTTAGCATTTTACAAAGTCATTCATCTGGAGTTTTCAAGGCCTTGGGAAAATACAGTGATAAATACACTGGACTTTGTCTTGCAAAAATCAGTTTATAAGCAAGAGCATTTTTACCCAAAACAGTGTGAAACGCAGAGATAGAAAATTTACATCTGTGACTGTGAATCTGGGTTTCTGAACAGAGATTTAGGCAGGAACTAACAGCTCTCTCACTGCTTCTTTTTAATTGAGTGACTTGAGCAAATTCACTTGACACCATCATCTCCTGAATCTCCTTTCCAGCCAGTGTGAGCTACTCCACAGCCCAAGACAAGATCAGAAAAACTGCCTCAGTTTGATATAATCTAAAATAAATTAAGTGCAAATATATATAAAATGTTGGAAATCAAAGATTTATAAGGTGACTAACCTGTTCAGGTTAAGATTTTACACATGTAACTACTCAGTGAGTTAAAAAAAAAAAATCAAAAAATGCTTATCTTTTGTGCAATTAGATCTAATATAAATATATAAAACGTATACTTTAAGTAGCCAATGGATGAGTGGAGAAAATGGTAAAGAACACTCATTGTGGAACAAGGCAAGCTATCCTGTCTCACTCAGAGATGCAGAGAAGCCCTAATTCCTGAAGTTTCTGCTGTTTGCTGCCACCTGTGGTTCGAAAAGAAGCTTTTCCAAAGAAGATTTCATCACCAGGATCAACTAAACATGCAATGAGAAATCTAAGAAAAGGAAACTGAAGGGACTAATAAAAATGGCCAGGATGACCAGGATATATGTCAAAAATAAGCCTGTATTTAGGTGCATGTTGTCAGTTTTAAAAGTACTGAACTCCCACTGTTTCCAGTTTATTCCAAATGCATTAAAATTACACTGGGTTTTATAGCAGTGCAGACCTTCCCTAAAGAACATAATTATATGTACAGAGTAAAAAGTTGCTCAGAAAACCACGGGTGATGGAGAAAGGGGAATACCATAAAACCATTCTAAAAATGCATGTTGCATTTACTACATTTTCACTAGACCAGAGTTATGTATACAGAGCACACACAAGAGGCCTAAGGAAGAAGCAAAGAAAGAAAGCCATAGTTCAAGATGGGAACTGAACTATATTTAGAAAAAAAACACATTAAAATAGTCTTCAAGACAAATTCCCAGTAGTTGTAAATGCAAAAATCCAATGTCTTCTTTGAATGTAAATTTAGGCAATTTATGAATAAGGAGTTATCCTGAACGTTTAAATTGCTTTCTCACAGGTTTTATCTCATGCTCCAAGAATCATGGTTCAATAGGGTTGTTGAATCATGAGGAATAATTAATTGGAAAATAAAAATATATACTAATAATTTCATATTTATAACTCCCCAACTAATCAGCTCATTTTGGTGCCTTTATTTACTCTGGAGTCATATTCAGCCATGCAAAAGATACTTTGTCTTTTGATTCAAGAGTCCGAAAATTCATTTTTGCCCCTTAAGTGCACCTGAGTGATATTTGCCATGGGATGGTCCAAATTAATGTCTTCAGAGCAGCCCAAAGTGCTAATCCTGTTGCTGTACAGAAGATATCCCATTTCGCTGACCTTTCACTTTCTAGTGTTCAAACCAGAGGCGCACTGAGGTTGGGATTCACAGGTCACAAGGCCACAGATAACCTTAGGTATTAGCAGGATTTCATGTCATTTCTTACAGAAACCAGAAGTAAATCAATATTTAGGAAGCTGGAGAAACCTGTTTGTTTGTGCCCTCTTGTCCACTTGGAGTTTCAAAGGCAGCCAACTTAGCATCTCTGAAAAAATAAAAACAAATGCAGAGGAAAGAGAACTAGAAGCAATTTGGTCACCCACTGGACATAAACACGATGGACAAACAACCATTCCATGGCTGCCCCAGAGGTGCTCCAGCTCCACGGGCAGGTTTGGTGGTGCCCATGGAACAGCATGGAGGAGCTGGCACTGTGTTACACAAGCAGGGAAATTTCAACCTCAGAACCCTGGTTGTTAAGAAATATAGGATTATGGAATAGATATCCTTAGAAAAAGCATCATTTTGAGTGGTGGTTTAATGGCTGAAAGGCCATTTTTCACAGCAGTTAGGCCCTGGGCCTGTGCTTCAGTTCTCATCTGCTCTGCAGATGACCTGGAAGCTTGGAGACCCACAGAAAATGAGACCAATATCCTTCCTCCCATCTTCTTTGGGTCAAATGAAGCTCTGGCCATGTAAAAGCTCAGATACCACATCCCATGCTAACAAAAACAGCTCTTCTCAGGATCACTATTACACAGCCTGGATGGGCCCAAATGAGCATAATTATTTCACATGCTCCTAGATAGACATTTCCACTTACAAGTTAGACACTGAAATGTTTTTCAGATGTAGTTCTATGGATCAGTTTTTTGATTCATAAAAAACCTCACTGCTACCCATTTGTGGAGAACCCAGATTTGTACTTAATGCCACACATTTCTTAAGTGGCATATTTTCCAGTTGACTACTCTCTTAGGAGCACATCCAGGAACCAGCACTTTCAGAGCATGTCACACCTAGTGAAGAAGAGAAAATTAATGTCCTCATGACCAACAGTCCTACTGCTACTTAAGGAAGGAGAAGCCAGATAATAAAGTCAATGTACTTTTCAAAGTACTAACACTTGTCCATTGCATAGTCAGCCAAACTGCTTCAGTGGAGACTGAACTACCTCCTGGCCACAGCATTTCTTCAGGTTTGAGCACTGTGTCTCTTGGTATCTTTAGCTCCTTGAACTTTGGGACAGATTCAGCACCTACTAAAAAGCATCCTGAATTTGTGGCCTTTAATCTGGAACATAAAGTAAATAAAACCAAACCAAAACAGAATAAAACATTCCTCTTTCTTCACAAAAATGAAGTCAAGAAATTCTAGTTGGCATTATTCCTTTCTGTATTCACTTTTTTAGAAACAACACTCAACAAAGATTTACACAAAATATCAAGGCAGGGAAAACAAAGATTTTGCAGTACATGACATTTCTGCATCATCAATGGGAGCATGGAGAAACTCCATTAATCCATGTACCCGTCTGAGCCTCCTGCTGGCATCACAAATCATCATATTAAACTCTTATCCAGGAAAGAACATGAGTAGAACAAGTATGTCAAAACATGGAATGGATTATCAAACAGATCTAATTTGTAAAAGAAATCTTTATTACTCAGTGAGTGAATTTTGAGATTAGTGTCATGGAAGGGATAAGCTTGGTATTCCACCAGGAAATACCAGGTTACTCTGTTCATCCCAAAGTATTTGTCTCCAGATAGTGCTCTGCACATTGTTATCTGAAACAACGATTGCACAATAAGCAGCTCTAATGAGCAGCCAGCAGGATCCTGCCAAAATGAAATGCCCTCTTTGGTACTGTAAAATGAACTTCACTGACAAGGGTAAGATTTCACCTTCCTTCTTCCATAAAGACCACATCCCTGAGAGAGTCTTTTCTACTCTTGTCATCTTTCCTTGTTTTCCCTGCTGAGCTTTAATCTAAAGTTTCCTTAGATTGTCCTTCTTTTTTCTGTTTTATTTCCTTCCATAAAGTGCACGTGAAATGTTTTCAAATATTAACCTAGACATGTTTCTAAAATGGCTCCATTCATACAGAACCTTCCAACAGCCCTGTTGCAATAATAATAATAATAATTTTGAAACCTTTTTGCTGTTCCTTCATATGACACCTATGAAGAGGAACCAGAAGTTTACTGAAATACACATAAACTGCAGCTGCATTACTGGGACAGTTAAGTAGGTGCCACTGGAAGGCTTGTCAGGGACAAAGTTGTTCTTTCCAGGCCTCATACCTATACATCATGGAGCTAAAAGAAAACAATACAAAGTCTCTTCTTTCCTTTTTTTGGTTGGCTGGGAATGTCTGGGGCCTAGGAACGTCCTATGTGCCCTGGCAAGAGGGTACAGGTTGACAAGGCAGGTTGAAGAGCTTCTTCTGGGGAAAAAGAAAAAAAATAAAAGTTCTCTCTCTAAAAGTCATGTAACTGTTTGTCAGTGACTTGGAAAGACTGGTGGACACCCCAGCATCCAGGGGCATCTGGGTGGCTTGGAGATGGCTGAGGAGGGCACTGTCACCTGTGCAGTCTGCTCAGGGCTCTTGCTTTGCTTCAAGAGAAGTCTTCTCTTGTCAGACAGTTTTTGCTTTGCTCAAGTTGGACCACTGCCATAATTCCAAGGCCAGGCTCTTTGTGGGGTGCTATCCCATAACCAGCAGCATTGCTGGGGATGAGGGGTGTGAGAGCTGTCTCTGCAGAACAGTCAGTGCCTGTGCTGCTCTCAGCCAGAGCCCTGCTTGTTCCATCTTGGCTGCAGTGCATGACCTATCCAAAAAACTGATGGGCAATTTCTCAAAAACAGTATAAATCCAAAGACTTTCTCATGTTTCACAGCCTATGAACTTTGGAACACCACAAATTATTTTCCAGTGGAAATTTTCTGCTGACTTGTGCCTCATCTTAATTTTATTTTAGACTTCTTTATTTTACTTTGTATATCCAGGTGAGACACAACAGCTGAAAAATGCAAAACTGTCACTTCTTGTCTGTGTTTAATGTTGGACAAAGGAAAAAAACAGCAGGCTGAGGAAATATTGGGAGATTCCCACTGAGATTTTCTTAGTAACTTGGATGAAAAGTGTTGAGAAAGAGGAGAAAACTTGTAACAATTTAAAAGGAGTAAAAGTACTCCTGAGAGTACAGGCCTCTCAGATCATCACAGGACTTCCATCACTAAACCTACCAGAAATAATGGGAAAAGATGAAGCACAATCTCCCCAGAGGCAAAGTTAAAAATAGCACTATCAAGAAAAAATTAAAAAAAATAACAAACATGTTGTTTGTCTTTCTGCTTTGCTCACTCACTGAGGTGTGAAAAAGTGCAGGAAGGATAGGGCACGATCAGACCCTGAAGTCTTGGTCAGTTCTGGGGTCCACTGGTTACCACAACCTGGACAGCCGGTTCATGTGCTGGTGTTGGAGCTGCCCAGTTTGTATTCACTGGCCCCCAGGCTCCCTGCAAAGCCCCTTCCCAAACACGAGGAGTTGAAAGGAGAATTGGTAATTCAGGAAGTCTCCTAACACAGCAGGGTTACATTTGCAATATGGGAAGGTTAATATTGAAAACCAAAGTAGTTTGATTTTATTTTTCAAAAATCAGTACCTAACGCAGCATAATCTTTAATGGCAGACATGGAGGTGTCAAAGGACTGTGTCAGGTTTCAGACCTTTTCATAGTTTAAATTCCTGTGTTTAATCAAAGGTTAACTGAATCACTGCTGGTAGAAAAGTTACTTCAGCACAGTGCCATTGTGGGTGGTCTACAATAAGTAATCCCATATTCAGGCTGCAGTCTCCTGCATGCAAACAGATTTCCCATCTATGTCTCTGTGTACAGAAAATGCATGTGACAGAATATCCAGACTCTCTTTCAAGACAGTGCAAAATATCTCTAACTTAAACTCTTTCTTAACTCTTTCATCCCTTAGCTGAATAACTTTATTTTTCAGTTGTGACTCCTCAAAAATTGTTTCTTATCAAACTGCATAAAATGAAATAACAGCACTTAGCTTTCTTTAATTCTTGAATGTCAGAACTCATATCAGCAGAATTTTGATTCGTTTTGTCAGGCTGCACTTTCTTATTTTCCCTGCACAGCATATTACTTATAGAAAAATACGGGAATTAAACTTCTATGAACTGATAGTTTATTGGTTTGGCAATACTCAGCATATATACATAAACTAGAACATAAAATAGAAATAGATTCATGTCCTGCAGTTGAAATCTGTACGTTATTTTCTTCCATCTCTAGTAACTAGTAGTGCAAATAATTTCTGTGAAAAGAATAGTATGACTGCAGAACCCATGGCTATTCTTTGTGTTCATATGGGGCTTTGTACAAAGTTTTGAAAAGTATTCCTTCATCTCCTTTATTCCTTGCTACGGTAGCTTTGTTGATGTTCAGTTTGATTGATGTTAACACCTGAAATGTCAATGACTTACATCGATAATCTTTCTCCAAAACACTTATTTTGATGAAATTTATATTTTCATACTTCCCAGAGATTGGTTAATTAAATATAAAATTTCTATGATAATATGAAGTATATTAACTTGTATAGGCTTGATATATCTGACACTTATTCTAGATTTTTTTGTAAGTTTTCCAAGTCTAAAAAGTTGAATTATGTCATTAACTAAGCTGTTTTAAGAATATTTGAAACCAAAAACCTTTCCACTACAATTAAATATCAAAATTATGCTGATCTATTTCTACAAAATGTGCTTTTTCACAGAAGGTTTGCTATTAAAAAGAAATATTCAGGGAAAAAGAATTTCTCCTTAGAAATATGTGTGGTTCCACTAAAAACCTCAGAATGAAGTGTGTGGGTTTGCAATGGAAGATCCACATATTTTGGTATTATGGCAGAAAATTTCTACTTTTTTTTATAGATTCCTCTCTTTCCACCCCCAAATTTCCCTAAGGAAATCAACAATTAAATATAAGTAAGAAACAATAATTGCTGGGTTTCTGAAAAGGAAATTGTGGGAAAATTTGCAATCCCTGCCTCTTCCTCCTCTATTTTAGGCTATATAAAAGCATGATAGAGTGTCTGAAAGCATCTTCCTAATTACTTCCTCTGTAACACAAGCATCACTATTCCAGTTCTTCCTGAAACACAACTGCATAAGGAAAGAAGTGCTAAATTGAAAATTTGAAGTATCCCTTACTTCAAGTGTGACCAAGTGTCTTGTACAGAATTTAATGGAAAAACTGAGTATTTTTTGATTTTCATTAACATCCAAAGGAAAAACACTGTTTGTCTCAAGCATCTCCAGACATAACACAGGACTTGAAAACTATCAAAATTTATGTAAGCCATAAACCGGCAGTCAACTTCCTACTCATCATCCTGAAACTCTTAAAGTGACATGGCAAAGTCATAGATAGTAGCTTTGTATAGTGAGATGGCAAAGTCACTACACAAAGTAGCAGGAATTCTTTTCTGCTTCCTGTGATGCCTTTTCCTGGTCTTAAAATCAAGAGTCAAACACGGTTAGAAGGGGAAAAGGGGTTTTACCTTGGCGTTTATTTTAAGGATCCTTAGGTGCACCACATCCAGATCGAATGCACCTCCATGCACACCACAATGGCCACCACAATCCCCCTCCTCAAGATCTGGTCTTATATTCTAGGTCTTACTAATTAGCATATCTATCCATAATTCACCAATGAGAGGCTCAAATGAGTCCCCTTCCCCAAGGAACCTTCCCCTGGATGGTTCTGTCTTAGTTTACAAAATTTGTTCTGGAGAGGACCTTGGGTTCTGGGGCACACTGACCCCTCACTACGAGGCTTCTAAGATGTTCAGTCTCCCAGCTGAACAAACAAGTCCAAGAATGTAGGCAAAAGCACTGAGAATATAGAAGTTTTAAAAAGGTATAACAGGGGTATAAAAGAAAAGACAAAAATCATCACGACATCACCAGGTGGTGTAAGAAATCTTTCTTTCAGTATGTCACCTTTTGTTTTTGCCTCTGGATTAATTCCAACCTCACCTTCAGTCAAGCAGCCCACATGGAAATGAAATTTTTCATAGTTAGGAAAGCTCAAGTCTCACTACAGCCTCACAAAAATCTGCCCCTTCATTCAATGAAGAAAGGAGATCCACTCCACAAACCAGAGTTGTGGCACCCTGTGTGGTCTAGAGAGCTCACTGAATTTCTCACCACTTTTGGTCAAACATAGGGCCAGCCCTTGGATGGGTGAATGGAGCTCAGTGAAATCTGCTGGGCATTGAGAGTTATGGATGGACTGCACAGCTAAGCCAGCCTCTCCCCATGCTGGAGACACAAGGGCGTTAAGAGAAGGGGAAACCTGCATCTGCTCTGTGTTTATAGACAGGCATAAAATGATTATTGCAAGACTTGTAGATAATATGATCCAATGTGGATACAAACCTCTGGAGTACCCAAGGAAATCATTGTAGTTTTGAGAATGCTTTGATCTGTTGGCATTGACATTTTCTGCCCTAAATAACAATTAAGCCATTAGAGCAGTATGACTGAAACCAAGTTTCCTGTAGATTCCCACCCCACAGCAATAGATGTCAGATTGTAACACAGGATAATTCATATAACAAAAGATATAATCCAAATTTTGCTCATCAAAAAATCCCTAATATAAAATCTAATCCAAAAATGACATCTGCAGTTTTAAGAAAACTGCTGTTACTTGAGTGATTAGATATCATGTTTGACCATAAAGAATTCATGGCCTGTCTTTATTCCAAAAGCTATCTAAACTTTGAATTTGTATAAGTGACTTATCCAATATTTTAGACTGCAGTAGAAGTAATAAAATGTGTCAATAATTTGTTACTTTAAACTCCTTGCCTCAGAAATCTGGTTTCAATTCCATCTGGGCTAACATCTACTTCTAACAAGCTTAGATATTTCAACAAATCCAAAGCCAAAAAAAGTCTGGTGCTAAAACAAAAATCTGCAAAACATTTCATTGACTCAACTGGAAATAGGAATGATTAGCAGTCACAATGGCAACTCTAAAACTTAAAAGGCAGCTATTGAACATAGGAATGTACCCTTAGATTTTGTGCCTTCTTCAGTGAGAGTGAGATTCTGTGATACTTCACAATGACCAAGGCTAAGGCTGGTGCTGAGTAGGACAGGAAACCCTCACCAAAGCCTCAAGACCAGTACTCTATTGACAGAGATACGGGGGAGACATTTTATTCAAAGAAGCCCAGAAGTCTGTGAGACAGAAATGGGATTAATTTTTGTGATGATGTCTTGATAGGAGCTAAAGAAGAAGAAAACAAATCTTCTTCTTAAATCTTCTCTTTTATTTTATGCTATAATGCAAATTTCAAATTTCATTCTTTATATAAAGGCAAGGGGGATTTTGTTGCCCCATTTTCTTTAGGTGAGAACAGCAGCCTTAATTTTTTTCTTATGAATAAAGGTTTCAATGCAGGAATTTAAAAAATACTGAAGATGCAATTGTTATTTGTAGATTTCCTTTTGTACTTTTTTTTAATTTCAAACTTGGAATTGTTAAAATGTACAGGTTACAGACTTCCCATTACACATATCTGTCACTCCTACAGTAACAATCATACATATTTTCAATACATAAAGGGCCCTTGAACTTTATAGAATAACTTGGGATATATTTATTTAGAGAATTTATCTATTACTTTGACTTATTGTAATCCCATGTCACTCAAAATAATTTATCGTTGATCTGACTTGATTGTTAAAGCTCTTTCCTTAAGATCTGTTGGAAAGCTTTCATTTGACATCTGTTCTTTTTGCTAACTGACTCTTCTGTCTAATCCATGCAATCTGGGAATTTTATGGTGATCATGAAATCTCAACAGTCATCCAAGTTGCAAAGTTTACAGTTCCTGAAGTAATTCTTCTTGGAACAGTAACTTCAGTATTCTCTAAAGATGGCTTCTCTCTGTATGCTCATCTTATAATCTTTCCTGAATATATTGCACCACTGGCAGTCAAAAAGAAATCAGTTGATCCCAGTAGATCTGCTGTAATTTGGTGCACTAAACCAAAACCAAAACCATTAATCTTGAAGTGATTCTAACCTTAAACATACACAAGGGCATTGCAAAGAATTGCTAAACCTGTACTATGCATTGTCCATGTCCACAAACCAAGCAAACCAAAATAAAGTTCCATTTCTGTACTGGACTAGAGACACACTGTGCTCTGCTGAGTCTCCCAGGTGGCAAAATACAGTTTAGAGAGAATATAAAATATTTCCAAGCTCATTTTGCTTTCTGTTTCTTTTGCACCTAGTCTTAATACTGCAGAAATGGGGATATTCAGGAGTATTTTTTTCATTGTGTCCAATCCTATAATATCTGAGAAATTCTAAATGCAAAGTTTAAGACTGATAATGGTTTAAAAGTATTAATCCAAAGGAGTTTAAGAAACAACTAGAATTTCATTAATCAGTTTCACTTGTCCTTGAATCAAAGAACATTAATCCTCACCAGTTTAAGGTTTTGGATGTTTACATAATCAAAATACCTGAACGACCACAGTGCAAATTCTGTGTTTTTTGTTTGCTACTTTAGAAAATCAACCCGCACCTCTGTAGTAATAATATCCTCCAGGAATTCCAACCAGCTGAAGCATGATCTCCACTTCCTGAGAACATGTGGCTGTTCTCAGGCTGTCGATTTTTCCAAGGGTATCTTTATTTGATTTCATGAAACACTTTTGTCCCATATGAGGCTAAATTCATTGATATACATTTTCTAAGTAAATACCTAGAAGACTTTTTAAATAATAGGTTAGGCTAACCATGGCCCAGTCCTTGGAGATCTTGTTTGTACTGAGCAAAATTGTATAAATATCTGCTTAAGCTTCTCCAATTTCTAACCCTCTTCCCTTATCAGCTTTGGACAAATATTGTTTGGCTTGATGCCTTGTCAACAATATCATCCCTTGACTCCTTAATAATCTTTCCTAGTGTGGTTAATACATTCTTTAACTTTTTGTTTGATTTCCAGAAATCTGCATTGATATTTTAGCCTTAGACTTTGCAGTTGAAGCAGCATCTACAGCACAATCATTCTACACCTATTCTGTATGGTTTGCTTTTAAACTTCAGACTGTCAACACCACTGGAGACAACCTTGTAACTGTAGTTTGTAAAAGAAACTTGATAAATGGAGAATCCTCAAAGAAAATTGTTTCCAGCAATGGATTCACATAAACTACAGCAGTTCAAAGTGACATATGTGGCAATGAAATAAATTTTGATTTGATGAAAAATATATATTTTTTGGTTTGATGGTTATTCCTGTAGAGAATGAGTTTGTGACTGGAAATATCTGTACAAGCTTAAGGATTTATTTTTCCACTGAATAACTTACTGAAGATATCACTGTGACTAAACAAATTTTATATCCAAGCAGGTTCTTTCTTTATTTTCTCCCACTTTTAAAACTGTTTGGGACCTGCCAATTTTCTGAGTCCAATGCTGTCTGACGTTGCTCCTGTCTGAAGTGCTTGTTTTGTTTTTACTGTGACTCTCCACTGCCGAGGTGGCCCTCAGTGAGGACAGAAATAAGTGTGCTTAGGGAAGATCTAAAAGCTGTCCATAGATTACAAGTGTACAGCTTTCACACAATGGAAGAACCTAAATACCAATTAGAGCAGGAAACCCTACCCACACAGTTCTTTGTTGTGCATGCAAGATATACACAAGGCAGCATGTGTCCCAGTAATTTACAACCTGCCAGAAGAGAACAGATGGATGAGACAAACATACTGAGTTGTAAATATGTCATCTGTTCTCAAGAAATCTCAAAGCTCTAATTGGAGTCAAAAGGCTAAATTTATACTGAGTTTATAACCAATGAAGAGATGGAACAAAAATTCACTAACCACTGTTTTTTTAATCAGAATTGAGAGAAAAATTTTCCCTAGTAGATATCACATTGACACAAGAACTGTTACACTGGAATATGAAAGGACTGATTCAGCTTGGAAACTTATGGAATAATCTAAAACCAAATGCTAGTTGTTGATTGTCTCAAAATTCATGCTGTAATTTTTTACCCAGTACTTTGAATCTCTATAGCTGGAAAAACTAAGTAACTTTTTGCAAATGTATCTCAACAAATGCTTTTCAAAGTTATTTGCTGAGGTGTGTGGGCAGTCAGATCTGAAGGGGGGGTCAAACCTGACGGGTTGTCAGCCGTTCTGCTGCAAGCAGATGCATTGCTCACACATATTGCCCCAGATAATGCACAGCACCACTTCCCACAGTCCTGCTGGAACTCAAGCAATCTCCAGGCCTCTGAAAATCATCCAAGCAAGGGACAGACTCTTAATGCCTCAGCTGGGAAAACCTATGACTATTTAAATCCCACATGAATTTCCACTTAAGGGATGGCAGCTGTCCTGCTCAGGGCACTGAGGACTCAATCCAAGACCTCCAGTCCGTGAGTTTGGCTAAAAGGCACTGATAAGCAGCTGTGGGTGGTACCTTGCCTGTGGTTCCTGTGCTCTCAGCACAGAAGGAGACATCCAGCCACACTGACCAAAACATTGAGCAGACAGTCTTTAAAACAAGTAATCTTTCCTGAAATCAGCAAGCATTGCAAACTTGGGACACAGCATTATTGCTTCATGAATTATGAGTAAAACATGCAATAATCCCACATGTACTGTTTAGTCCTGTGGCAGAGACTGAAAAATGAGGAGTAATATGATAACGTTTTATCCTTTAATATACCATCTTTAAAATAAAAATTTTTATGTCTGTGTTATCAAGCCTTCTGTGCTATTTTGTTCTTGTCTTTCTTTTGTGCTTTTAACTTCTCATTTTAAACTAAACTGACACAGCAATGGTGGTCTATCACTTTATCAATTCTCATGAAGACTGCAGCTCTTCTCCTTCCTCTGGACAACTGAAATTTGCAGGCCACAATTTCAAATGGATGGCAGTTTCCAAATGAGAACACTTGTTTTGTATCAAGCTAAATCAAACTCTTTCCTGTATTCTGCTTTTTTATAGAAGAACCCCTATGCAGTTGTTAAAGTCTGAGAAAACGATAAAAGCAGATTTAGAATGCAGGGATGATTTCCATGAATATTGATCAGGAACTTCTTTCGTGAGAGGCAATGTTTTTTTATCTAATGATTATAGATTTTCACAATATTTTTTTCAGGTTATGTGTCTCAAACCATTTGAATTTGTAATATTTCCAGAGCCTCAGGCTAAACATAACATCAGCTTGTGCAGGAAGGACAAAGACAGGGCACAATCTTCTCTGCTCTACAAACCTATTATTTCATTGAACTGTATATTCTTTCCTTTATGTCTTGCTTAGGAGAGGTTCCTTCTTCATTTCTTTTACAGAAGCTGTTCCAAACCATTATTCCACCTTTTTACCCTCCTATTTTTGACCTCCTCCTCCTCTTTCTACAGCTACTGTATTCTCTTTTTAATGGAGGCAACATAAATGCAGTTAAAATACAAGCTATAAGAGCTCCACAGCATTGTACAGTGGCAGAAGTTTTATAATTCCTATTTTGTTTTCTTTTCTGTTCTTTGCCAACATTTGAGTTGCTTTTCTGACAACTGCTGTATAAGGAGCTAATTAGATAACCAGGTAAACTCTAAGCTTCTCCCACTCTTGCATATGCACTAAAAAAAAAGCAGATCCAGTCACAGACCAGATGTTTTCAAATGCTGCTTGTCAGAATATTAAATAAAATTTTGCAAAGTCAGACAAAAAATTTTTAACAATATTTTTGATTTTATTAGAAATAAAATTTATAAACTCTTCTTGTAAATTATTTCTGATAGATTATGGAATATTTTTTAATAAAAATTTTACTAAAAGCTACTTACTTTTTAAAATTAAAGCTTCCATTCCATGCCTAAAGAAAAGAGAAAACTTCCACTCCTTTTACCCATGCGAGTAGCCTTTTTAAGGCATAATCTGCACTTACTAACACTGGCTGAAATCCAGCATAACACTATTGGCTTAATGGGAGTGGATATATCTTTGGAGTTATGTAGCACTTTGTCAAAGTTCTTTCAGGAAAACCTTTTATGTGACAAAAGCAAAAATTTATTAATTGCTTTTGAAAAAAGCTTATAAGAACAGTGGATGTATTCCCAATTCCACGGTCATTAATAAGTACATGTCACTTACTCCTGAAATTACTTTATAGTGTGAAGCAAAGCCCAGAAAAATCAGTGGGAAATCTTCAATTTGGCCCTGTATTGCAAATTCATTCCTCTCTTCAGATATATATGTGCAAGCCTACTTGACACTGATGTGCTGAAGCCTACTGTCTTTTCTCCTAATTAGTTTTGACTAATTCAGTTGATGAAATATGAGTTTTTCTACACATATCTTAAGATCAGAATTTGGCAGAGTGTTGACAATATATCTTAAGTTATAAGATATTGCATAACTTTCTTCGTATGGTGTACTGCTGAATAAATATTTTCTCTGAGACCATAGGTCTCTGAGACTCAAGTTGCTTCAACATCACTTCCAAATAGCAGTGGAGAAATATTTGACTGCAGTATCCAGCTTTTCCTTAGCAAATTTTGTGTGAAGGGCACATTTGTGTCAAGAACAGCATGTCAGAGCAACCACCTAACAAACTGTCATGCAAAGTTAATTTTAAGTCACCATAGTTGGTACCTTCAAGTCAGTAGAGAGTACTTAGTGGCACTGGTCTTGGTGGCTACTGTGCAGTCATCACCCTTGAGAGAAATCCCTCATGCTTGAGAAGGAATCATTCAGAGTCATCATGGTAAAGAGCCTTCACTTCTATCCATCAGGAAAATTGCCATGTTAGCCTTTCCAAATAAAGGTCATCAGAATTGGACTATGGCAGGAAAAATTATTAGCAATTTACTCACAAAATGTACAACTTAACATCAGTACAGGACACTTAGAGCAAGTTCACTCCTGCTTGGAATGGTCTAATGAGGGTTATGTGACATTCTGGTGAAACTCTAATTCAGTTGCAAATGTGCTGCAGGAGCTGCCCCAAGGCCTGGGTATGACTGGCAAAAAAGGCAAGGCTTGCAAAGACTACACTTCTTTATCTCAGTGCATCAGTGCTCCCTGAAACATGAAGGTAAATCCCATGCAGGTGGTTAAAAATAAATAACAGTGGCATGTTCCTGTATGACCACCTGTTTGCATAATGTAAGTTGATATGTTCACAGTTCTGTGAAATACCAATGCCAGTGGCTGGTTATTTTTTTATTCTTGAGACTTGAAATCATTCATCTGTGAAACTCTTGAACCTGTAGCAGCTGCAGTGTTATGCACACACATATTGTCCCCTTAAATAACTCACCACTGGGCAGAAAATGAGAATATTCAAACATCCAGTAGGCTGACAAAATGGACATCTGGATTTTATATTAACACTGACAGTGTGGTTCCCAAATGTTTGGCTTTATTTATATGAAATGGAAAAGCAAATACAGAATCAGAGAATCACAGAATGAGCCGAGTTGGAAGAGACCCACAAGGATAATCGAGTCCAACATGATAAATCATTAGAATATATTTACACTACACTGTAGCCATGGAGGAACAGTCTAATTCTGGGTTTACGCTGGCACCTGTGTGAACAAGGTGTTGGGTTTAGATCTCCGGGGAGTCCCACCTAAGAGAACTGTGCAAAAATGAGCTTGGGATGGTACAAGGAGCTTTCTTGCTCTAGTGAGGCAACAGGAATGGCTGGTGCTGAAAGGAGGTGGGTCCCATGAAGTAAGAAAACCATGAATGATTATCTTGGCAGAGAATTGTGTTTATTCAGCATTTGCCACCAACAAGACTACTGTGTTTCTCCCTGTAGAACACAAGGTAGACAGCAATGATGAGGACATGGAAGATCAGAAATGGCTTTCCATGGCAGACTTCAGGTTGCAATTGCCATTTTAGGCTTCTCAGTGATTCAGGCTTGAGCATGAAGGCTTGTTGGCCAAATAACCCATAGCTCAAATAGGTTCCCCTCCTACTTTCAAACTTTCTGTCTTGACCAAAGGGGCCACAAGATTCAGAGGTAAAAAGAGACAAAGGAATAAAAGAGTAACTCTCTCTAACTACTCCAGCTTCTTCTACCTCTCAGAGGCTTCATGTTCCTTTGTTTCGCAAAGAAGATATGTTGGATTTTCAGCTGTAGTGTCCTTGGGCACTCAGGTTCCTTACACCTTCACACTGCTTGATTTTCCAGCTGCTGCCAGATCCAGTCCCCACAAAAATGATATTAAATCCTGGATTTTACAGCTACGTCTACACTAGTGAAAACAGACCAGGACACATCCTGCGTGACCCCAAACAGCAAGGACAAGAAATCTATATCCTGCTCAAGAAATGTAAGTACCCTTGAAAAAGAAAGAGTCTCAGCTGATGAGAAATTGAGGGAATGTGTTCTTAGCCCTTTGATTCAGCATCACTTCCTCTGTTTCATGATCTGTGGAGGTATCTGTGCCTATTTTCCCAGTGGTTTCAGTATATTTTCATTAAGCAACCAAGGCATCTTTTGAGTGATATGAACATGTAAGACTCCAGAATACTTAAATCATGTTTGTTTTGTTATTCTGAAATGCCTTTGCTGACATTTATGGGAAAGTAAGCTTTCTTTTTCCAGCATATTCTGTGACATTCTGGTACCTTTGGCTGAACATTTTCCAGGACTCGAGACAAATTCAGGCTGGGTCAAATAATTTAAATTAATATTTCATGCAGTGTATTTTAGAAAAAGAAATAGAAAGGATGAGCAAGACATGCAGAATTATAAAGCCTTATAAATTAAACTGAGAATCAAACACCCTCAAAAAGTCCTGCCAGATACTACAGTATATCTTGGATTTTCATTCCCAAAAGAAGGCTGTGACCAAAGTGTGTTTTGGAGATATTTGAGAGTGATCAGATAAGTGTCTGAGAATGTAAATAAGAGATGAAATTCCAACATCATTAGACATACTTAGAGGATGGACTTTTGAAATTATGAAATTTGATTTCTTAAATTCAGTTGATGGTAATTTTTCAATTAAAAATCTATGGACCATGCATTTAATGATATGTATTTTTAAAGGAATACGTAATATTGATTTTTATCTGTGACTATTCAATTTATGCTAAAATTATCAAACCCCAAAAAATTATATCTAAATGACAAAATATTTCCTAGTATGTGAATTCAGACAAAGCTGATCTACTGAAACGTTTTGGTTCAGAATTTTAACTAATTTTAGAAGCTTTAATTTTGTTGCCAATTTTTCTGCTAAGTCATGTTTCATTCTAAGTGTATCCCAATGTCTTGGGATAAAGAACAGAAAAACTCTTCCTCATCCAGTGCTCTGATTCCTTACAAGAACTCTGATAATTTTACTTACCCATCTATCCCCACCATCACTCACCCTGGACTCAATAGAACAATTTACCATAACTATAAGACAATTTATTATGACAACTTATGGGGTGAATCCACAAAGGATAAGGCTGAGGACTGCAACATTTGACTCATAGGCATTTTCCTGACATCTTCACAGTGAGAAACAATTGACCAGCATTTTGAGAAATGCTGTTTTGGACACTGGATGTGTCTGTGGGACTGGAGTAGTACTGCAGGCACTTGGAGGTGAGCAGGACTAAATAATTAATGCAGCAATTTTGAGTATCCAGCTGATTTGCTCAGGGTCAGCTCTGCAGCTAGGTCCTGTTGGAGACATGGCTCTTTTCTCAAGATGTCAGTTCACTAAAGAGCCAAGAATTAATAGAATTTCAATAATGAAATTATTGCTATAAATATTAATATTAATGTCATACTAACAATTTGCCTGCATTTATTCTTTGAGAGTAAGGCATAGAGTAAAAATCTCTGCTATTCATTAGCAGCGCTGGCATTTAATTTTTCCTTCAGCATAAATTTCCTTCTTATAACAATGAAATTTCAAAGATGGAAATGATTCCCTAGTTTGAAGTTAATTCTGGGAGAATAAATTCAGTCAGAGAAGGTGAAAATTTTGAAAACATCACATTGATATTTGGGAAGGAATTTTACTCTTTAATTTTCAAGAATTTGCATTTTGAAAATTTCACTTCTTTAAAAATTGTATCCCAAAGATAAAGCTGGTGTGTTTAATTTTGTCTCAAACCATTTATTTTTCCCATTCTACACAGTGTATCTCAGGATCTGGGGCTTTTTTGTTTTTCATGGAAGAAACAAATTTTTAAAAATATTTTCTCTGTGTTTTTTTCCTCTGAATCTTTATCTTACATAGAAAAAAAAAAAAAAAAGAAAAAAATAATTCTAATGTTTGACTTCCAGACAAATATATAAGAATTTCAAGTACTCATGTTTATATGTATGTCCTTGCAGTCTCACACAAATTCTTGTTAAGTTGCCATTGCTACTGTTTTTGACACAGAAATTTCCTCCCTAATATTGACATAATTCTGCAAGAGAAGGAGCAACCTTCGTATTGTGATGACAGCACTGACTCACTTGAAAAGTCTTTACATAGACAGCAGACAGTGTCCCTGAGTGTGGTAAATTGATGAATAAGAAGCAAAAATGGGGGGGTGTAGACCTCAAATTCAGTGTTCTGTTTCCCAGTGAATATTTAGTAGGGAAAGAGTGCATCCAATTCCTCCTCTTTCAAGGCTTTGGAAAAGAATTTTCCGGCTATGTATTCTGGTTTACAGAAATAACCCTCTCCAAGAATAATCTCTGAGGGCTCTATTAAACAACAAACAGTTCTTGAGCTCTCTGACCAGAAGCCAAGGAGAGGCCACAAGTGACACAGAGACTGGCTCTGTACACAGACAGCTGATTTGGCAAGGCAATAACCAACATACTGAAGAAGGCCGCTTGGTTTTCTTTTCCTTTAAATCTTGCTCAGTACTGAAACTGCAAGAGTTGTAAACAGGTTGGTGTAAGTAAAAGCATTTCAAATGGTCTCTTTCTTGTCTTGAAACCACTGGCTAAACTGGGGTAATTGCTTGAACTGTTGAGGTAACCACTACTTCGGTGAAAAAAAAACATTTTAATGCAATGTCACAACAGCTCTTTGTTACATTCGTTGCTATGAAAGTGGTCTCAAAAGAGACAGTGTGATTATTTTTATACATAAGCCTTTTATTTTTTCCCCTAGGGAAATCTTCCTTTAACTGGAAGGCATATGACCCGTGGTGTTCTTTGTGTTTACTTTTTTCCCCATTTTTGCTTTTTTCTCTTGTACGTCCCCAAACAGCTTTCTGGCTGACCTATGATCCTATTGGCTGACATCAGCTGGGAGACCCGAAGTGTCCTGAGAATATCCTCATCATTATGACCGAGATGTTCAACTGATACAAGAGCCAAATAATTTTTGGATGCTCAAGTGCAGATTGATTAAATTATATTAATAGATTTAGAAGAACTTATTTGCATCTATACCAAAAATGCAGACAAAATATAACAAGAATGATTTAAAGAGTCACTAGAAAAAATCACATATATTTTTAATTAAATTATATCATCATTATTGCTTTATTATATTATAGCATCATCACCAGATTTTTCACATACTGATCTCATTTTAAAAAAAGGCTGTAATGGAGTAAATAAAGAACCAGTAAGACACTTGCCATGTCAAACTCAACACAAGCGAAGGACTGACACTGACTAGGCAGCAAGTCTAAGCTTTCTCCAAATATTTGCAGTTTTGAAGGGATTTTTTAAGATTTATAAAAAGACATTAATGTTGAAAGTCCTAAAATTAAAAATTGAAAAAAAAAATATTTAGGAACAATGTAATACAGTATCTGGAAATGTTCTGGAAGGTAGAGACAATGACCAAGAACCATATTTGGGGAAACTGGGTGCATGATGTAAGAGTTTGGGCAGCTCCATTGGCTTCACTGGAGTTACACTAACCTAAAAGATGTAAACCTACACAGTTTACATGTGGGATCTACTTTAAAGACCTTACACTCTGCTAAATGACGTGGAAACAACTGAAGTCAGTGCCCATACCAACATGCTTCAATACCTGTGGTATAGAAAACTGCATGCAGATTACTCAGGACAAAGTGCATCTCATGGTTTGCCATATTCAAACAAGTCATATGTTGGTAAATTGAAGACATAATTTAAAAAGTATCACCGAAAGACTGTCCTAGTCCTTAGTGGTTGGCAAATCTGATCATTGTGACAGCAAGAAAAGATAATTGACTCTTCAGGTGCACCCTCCTCCCCACCCACACCCTCTCTCTTGCTATTGTTTCTGGTGGGCCATGGGATTTGTCCAAATACCAGAACACCAGGTAGGAATTGAAGGAGGAAGTGTCTGCATTTCTTGCATAATGAATGCATTCCAGAATTAGGGGAATTGTGATGATTGGATTGACTTTGGTACAAATAGGCTTGAAAAGGGGTGTAAAATTCTGCCGGAGACTGGGCCAGCTGGGCAAACTGGTCTCCGGGAATCTTCGAGGTACATCCATCCCAAAGACAGGGAGCACTCACTTTTGGAGAGGTGTGTGAAAATGCTAAGATCTGGTCACACACAGAGACAAAACTGTAAAGTAGCTATGGTTGTGCTTTGTTGGTTTACAGTTGTTCATTCCATAGTGCCAAAGACTGTAAACCTGTATATTTCTAGCTGAACCTGTTTATCACAACCCTTTAGACTTGCTTATATTATATACTGCACTGGCAATATTTAGACCTGTATTAGCAATAAACATAATCGTAGTCATCCACATAATCAGTGTCATTTCTCATGGCTGACTGAGAGTCTTCTCTTTACTACTTTGCTACAGTAATTATTACTCCTCTGATAAAAACAAACACTTTTCCTCCTGCTGTTAAGCACAGTAGAAAATTAATTCTCATCAAGGCTGTGGTTCTCAAAAGTTGCATGGCCTTACAAGAAGACACATCACCACAGAAAAATGAAATCTCATCTAAAAAGTTTAATTCTCAAGAGTCATTTTAAGATCAATCAAAAAAAGATTCCTAGAAGAAATGTGTTACTTTCTGATAAACTATGAGTGTATCAGGAAGGACTCAATGCAGTTGCCCAAACAAAGGCTCCTGGTGCCATTTGAAATGTCCAAAAGTAGTAAGTTTCAGTAAACTCTTGGGAACAAGTTTTAGAAACAAATCAATAAGACACTAGCTAGATAATTGATGAATCTGAATTTTCTTTGGATTTGCATGACCTACTTTTTAGATATTTAGCTGGCAAAGTGCTGAGAAATATTGTAGATGATTTATGACTGATAACGTTCCTATGTTTTAGGGTTTGCAAGAAATGCTTACTGCTATCTCCCACCGGCTTTGTGATAGCATCCGCTCTTCTCTGATTCAATGCCAGCAATGATAACTCATTTCTTCACCATGTTCCATTTTGGTTACAGAAATGCAATTTACTGAAACTGGAAAACATCAGCCTTGGGAAAGTTGCAGCTGGTACAGATGCAGGAGAAGTTCTCTTCCTCGGCCTCATCAGTCCCACAAACCCCTTTGACTTGCACTTGCAGCCCACACACCATCTAAACTGTCTCCAGAGATGAATTCCATCTTCTCCTAAGTTAAATAAAATCCTGTGGGTCTGTGTGATGCCTGTTTGGGACACTGAGTTACGGCCATGCTGGTGAGATGAATTCAGGCCAAAGTGAGACTGTGGTTTCTCTGCCATTTTGCTTCATTTTGCACATCTCAGTCCCTTTCCTGGACTTTATCCCTTGTCTAGAAAATTACTGTATTAAAAGTAATTTTACTATTTGGGGAGCCAAAATAAAAACAGTGTTTTTTTATCAAAATGAAATGCAGTAATATTTGTTTCACTCTTTATGGGATGGAGGGAATTCCTGGGTATGGAGGCAAGTACAGATACTGAATTTGTTGTTTCATATAAATGATCAGGTGTTCATCTTTAACACATACAAAAAATTATTTTAACATATCTTATTGCTTATTCCTCTGAGTTTCTTTTAGATACTGCTAAGCCTTTGAGTTACACTATAAATTAGACTTGCATGTAAATGTAGAGTTTGATAGAACTTCAACTGAAGGCCTTCAGGAATATATTGATGGAGTTTTGAATATATTTATAATACAAAAGACCAGAGGCTAGATGTAGACCATCTCTTTTTCCAAAATATCCTGTGTTTATGTACAAACATAAGTATATAATAATATATCCTAGAATAATAAATTGTTTGGGTTGGAAGGAACATTAAAGATCAGATAATTCCATCCCTCCTGCCATGGTCAGGGATACCTTCCACTAAAACAGGTTGCTCAGAGATGATTTCCCTGTGTATGCATAACCATTTCTATCAGTTTGCTCTGCTTGCTAACAGGAAGATATCCAGCACCTGAAGGAAAACTGCCTTTGCTGGTTTGATCTTCAGGATTCTTTTATGGAGTAGTTTGCATATATTTTGCAATAGTTGGAAGTGGATTGAATGCAGAGAGCTTTAATATTTTGTTAATTTTGTCTGTCACCTAGTGTCTGCTTTGAAAATGCCTTTATCCAAAGAAAACTTGCAAAAGAACCATTTTTTATAGAGGGTGTGGCCTGTGCTTTGTAAAGCCACTGATAGCAAAGTGCTTCCAATTTACTTCAGAACATATACATTGAAAAAAAGGACAAGGACTTAAAAAACCACAAAGAAACTATCTGCTATGAAAGGTATGTGCATAAAAAAGTCATATAGAAGAACAAGGAGAAAAAAGAGAGGGGGTAGAGAATGTCACCACAAGCCATACCAGCTAAAATCTTGATAAAAAAATATGCAAAATATTTCTAAAGTATACTGCAGCCTACCCACTAGCCACAGAGTAATAAAGACCTCACATAAGCAAAGACATTACTGAACATCTAATCCTCATAGACAGATCAGTTCCATATAGTGCCAAAGTTCAGAGAGGAGCAGCCAATTACATTTATTGTGAATATTTTGCCAAGTATAGACAGGGTTTAATTGTACTGAATGGTTCCTAAGGTCATCAAATATCATTTTGCTAAGGCTTCCAGCTGGCAACTTCATTCTCTCACTCTCTCCCCTTTTGTGTCTTGCGTTTATTTTACCATTGTACTCATGACACCAGAATTACTGAACCAGACTGTGCAGCCACAAGATGGGTGCTTTCAAGGAAAAGTGTGTGAAAAGTGGTCTGTAAGCAAGTGATTAGGATTACACTGTTCAGTCCTGATCTCATATTTATAATTCATGTCCAACCTCTAATTTAATTTTTTCAGGGCCATTATGTCTCCTGAAAGTCATTGTCTAGGAAAAGGAGGTGAACTGTTTTACCAGATTTTATAAGTAAATAAAAACATTAGAGACTCCATTTGTAAATTATGGTCATATACTCTGGGAAACCATGCTGGAATTAGGATGAGAATTTATTGCATAGAAACCATAAAACTAGCTGTGTGTTGAGAATCAGCTCTTTGCTATCACAGAAAGTCCCATTAGCTAATCCACTGTCTACAGCATGACAGCAGCAGTGCTCTTTAACAATATGGAAAACAGGAGAGTTTTACTAGTGAGCAGCCAGATCCTTTTTCCTTCACATCTGGCACCACTGGGCTTGAAAAAGCGGCCCATTGCTGTGTATCTCACCAGCTACATGACCGTACAGAAACGACTGTACAGAAATCTTGGAAGTTTGCACGAAGGACAAGAACAAAGGAATCCAGTGGGGTCTGAAAAGAAGGGTGGTTCCTGTACAAAACTGAGGGATGTCATCTTCAGGTGTTTACGTGTAGACATTTCCACAAGAGACAGGTGTTTGCAAGGGGGATCAACAAGCCCCTGCTTGCAACAAGTCCCGGGCAAGTCAGGGCACTCTGGAACAGAAAGCCCTGGCTGATCAGCTGAGGATCTCTCACTGCTGATCTATCGACTTGATGCCCACAGACCACAATTCTGAGTGCACAACAGTTTGATATATGAATACCCAAGGTTCCTTATCTAGTTCTGCTTCCCTCTGGAAAGACAGTTTAGCTGCCTAAACAGAGACAGGATGTCATCTGATGTGTCTGCATCTGACAGGCCTCTCTTCTCTCCTCCAGGCAGGTGAGGTTTTTTAGCTCCTGTGTCTCGTGTGTGTTTTGCATGGATAACAACCTGAGTAACAGAACCAAGGCCTAAGAGAGCAAGAGAACCCACACAAACACTTTGGGGAGGGGGAACACATTTATTTTAAGATTTCATTTCTATGAAGATTTCTACATTGCTCTGGCAGGGGATGTCTGTAGAAGCAGGTGGACCTGTTTTTTGCAGGACAGTGGAGAAATATACACTATAACATTCCTCTTATCCCTTATCACTTTATTATTATTTTTTAAGTTTTATGCCTCTAAAGCAACTTCAATATTTACTTCTACTATTTTGTTTGTTTTGCTTTCAGCTCCTGAATAGCTACTGAGTGGTTTTGTGCAGCAAAAATGCCAGGTTTGTGGTATCCCGTGTTGCTGTAGCACAGAACATTGGTTTTCATTCATACATTTATCTTCCTGTTTGCCCAGGGCCAGCCACTTTATGTTTAATGAAAACATATATTGTTCAGAAATGGATGGCTAGAATTTCCTGGTTCTTTTACAAATTTGGTATTAAAAATGGTTGGATAAAATACAGAAACATTCCAGAGAGGAGATAAGGACCTTATAGCTGTGTGCCCCAGCCTGCAGAGAGCATGTCCTAGTCAGCCTGGGTCCAGAGCCAGACACTAAACATTCAGCAAACAGAGACTTTATTGCATTTTCTTTTTTATTATTTCTTCTATCCCTTAGCATTTGCTCAATTCATACAGATTTAATTAAAAAAAGCAATTCTTGTATTTCTTTTGAGTTTATAGCCACCTGTTCCTACTCTAGCAACTCCTGCTTACACTCCGTGACATCCTCACATTGTGAGATTCACAAAAATATACAACACTGAGGAAAATGAGGGTTCCAAACCTATATTTAGTAATATTTTCCCATTTGTTTTTATGTGGTCAGCAAGACAGCATTTCTGTGTCTGGCAATTAGGACTCTCAGACAGAGATGTCACGCTTATAGTACTGTAATTTTTGACTTTTTTCTTTCCCTAATTGTAAATCCTTTACCCCCTGAAAGTAACATTTTCCAGAAGTGGAAAGCTAGTCATCCTAGTTCATAACAAAGAGCAAAAATCCCCAGATGCTACTGTCATGCAAAGGAATAACTTAATTTAGCACTAAGTATTTAAAAAAAGTGTCAAGACTGAGCCAATACTTCACAATAAAGTTCTGCTTCTTCAGACTGTGAACTCCAGCATGAAAATGCAGACATTGTAACTGTTAGTGAGTGAGAGGTTCTAAACAATTTTTTTTTTCTGTTGCTAAATAGATAGCAGATAATTTTCGTTTAAAATACACCAGGAGTCAATTTATCTCCGGTGCTTTTCTGATATACAGAAAACAAGAGAGGAAGACAAAGACAGGGAAGTAAGAGAATTTATTTGTAAAATTGTATCTATTTTAAGAATATCAAAATCTGGGAGGATTCTGGCTGTGAAGAAGATGACTGGAGTGTACTTACTCTAAATTCTTGCATTTACAATTGAGGACATTCCTCTGAGAAAATATATTGGAAAAAGAATATATTAATTCCACTGGGCTATGAAGGAAGAATTGAAAATCTTTTGCTTTTGCCACAACTTTGAAAGCTGAAGTTAAGATACCCTGAAGTGTTTTATTCAGTTGGACTCCTGCAGCTTGAGAGCTTATGAATTTCCAGTGAGATATTTTTGAAAAATTCAGTTCCTTTTTTTTTGGAATGCAGTGTTCTAGGATGTTCTTCTAAAGGAAATATTACATATCTATCTGTATCATGAATGGATAGTTAAACTTACCTCTTCCCTGCTAAAGCACTCGGGTTTGACAGTAAAAACTCCCTACACATGGGAAATTTAAGTTCTTATATAGGTCTTGCATCTTATCTAACACATTTTGATGCTGGGGAGTTCCCCATTTAACTGTGAATTATGTGTCCTTTCTTGCAGGCTCAAAACTCTGAAAACATGACAGGCACTTGAACTTGCCCCTGTCAATAGTCAGTGTTTCAGGTGATCTGACATTTAAGTCACTTCCTCCCCCTTGTCCCCACCAGGTAGTAGTAGTAGTAGTAGTAGTAGTAGTAGTAGTAGTAGTAGTAGTAGTAGTAGTAGTAGTAGTAGTAGTAGTAGTAGTAGTAGTAGTCACAATGATAACTTTTCTTTTTTAAAGAAAAAGATGGGCAGCTTTAGCTTTGGGAAAGAGGAACACAGAAAGTTTGAAAGGAAGCTTTAGTAAGTGTTGATATTTTGCTATGGCTACCTCTTTTTCCACCTAATCAAAATGACACTATGTCTCTGAAAAGAAGATAATTTTTCCATTTTACTGATAAAAGACCTTTTCATGTAAATATTTTTTCCTCTCTAACATTGCATGAATAGGAATTAAACAGGAATTTGGCCTATGAGTGATAAGAAACTAGCATTAATTTCATATGGTTCAATAGTTCAGCCTAAACTAAAAGGAAATATTATTGCAAGTGGATTAATTTTTTGAAATTCAGAAGCGGAATTTTAGTCATTGTCACCTTGTATTTTGACTGTAGGTGCAGGAGGCACAAAAGTTAGAGGCAAGAACCTCTTCTTTAGACAATGGGAGAGGAAGGGAAGCAAGAGGAGCACCTGTAGAGGATGAGCCACAGAGAAGGAAATGGCTCCCAGCATCAGCTCCTGCACCCCTTCACTAAAAACAGCATGGCAGGAATGGGCAGTAATCATCACCCACCTGGGTGTGTCAGACACTCAGCCATGTGCAGGCACCCAGACACAACCAATGCACCATTTCCATGCTCAATTTATAACTTCACTCACAAAGTGCCTTTCCACACCCCTTTGCAGAGGGGCACAGTCCCAAGACAGAAACAGTAGTTACACTGCATGAGCTCGTGTCAAATACTTTCACCAGTCAGTCCTTAACACTCTGTTCTGCTTTTCATGTTATTGAGTAAACCCAAAGGTACAGTATTTTTGGACAAAAACTGGACCCCACCTGCCCACCCAAGCTAAACATGTGCTAAAGAAAAAAACTACTTTTTGTTCAATTTTTTAGATTTAAAATGTAAATTACAGCATTAGGTCATTGGCCTGTTTTATGGTGAATAAGTGATGTTTATAAAGATTTTTTTATCCAGTAATGTCTTCATTCAAAGCATGAACAATTACTAGTTAACTATTTCCAAATTAAAACACAGATGGGAAATTCTAGTTACTGGCAGACAGAAAATTCCGTATGAAAATTGTTGATCCTCTGGGCTGACTTGTCTACATCTAAAGTGGTGATTAGGAGACACTTTGTTAAGCATCCAGCATTTCTATCATAAAGATATTAGCTCCTTTCTCTCTCAACTTTCATGCCTTACTGCTTGCCTTCTATGAATCATGTCTGAAATTTTCAAAGATGTCCAGTGTTTAGATCAGAAGGATTTAGCTTGTAGACTTCCTGAATGCTTTTACAGAATTCAATTCATCTGCATAAGATGGAAAATGTCAACCAGAGTGCTTTACTATATGCTTCATTCCAGAAATTTTATGTACATAGAACCAGGGAGACTAATGCATAGACTGCAGTGCAGAATTCGATTGTTCTTATGTGAAAATCACTCTTTGTGAGAGTTTTGTGAAATGACAATGCATGTTTTTACCTATCTTTGGGTTTTTTTAACTGAAGAATAAAATTGAATTTTGACCCTTTTTGGGAAAAAAAATAGTTTTTCTTTCCTGGGTTTTTTTTTAAAAAAACAGGCTCTTTTATTCTTCTTGGCCAGTTAGCTTTCTGCTAGCCTGTGGGCTTTTAGGGTGAGGATCTTTGAACCACAGCTGGTCTGGGTAATAAACTAACCTTATATCTTAGGAAGAATGCCAAAGGAAACCTAGCAATATATTCACAGTGATGTTAGCATTATGGGGTACAGCAGTATATAGAGGCATCAATCTACTACAGTTCTACATTATTCTTTACAATGTGCCTAAGTAAAATGAGGAATAGATTTTTAAAAAGAGGAAAAACAACAACAAACTTCCCCCCCACCACTGCACCCTGGACTTTCAGAGTCAACAGGCAGCAGAGAAAATAGAAGGAAATATCTATATTGATTACATTTATGGATTGAGAGGTGAAAGATTGAACAACTTGATATCACAGAGGTTGTTCATGGCGTCCTGGGACTGTGCCCTGATCAGTCAGATCCCAGCTGGAAATGAAAACAGCTAGTTTCCGGAAACTACTGTAGATTAAAATGCAAATTCTTGTCACTAATGTGTGACATCACAATTGAATTACACTTACAAGGGTTCAGTTATAAAGGAACTGCTTAATTTAAATAGGAGTAACCCAGTTCCTTGACCACCAAATATTTTTTTCTTGAGTACCTTCAGCTTTTAAGGATCCATAACACAGATGCTCAGCTTACAGAATGCAATAGCATATAGAGAAAGTACACACTGCCTAAGGTTTGGTTCTTCTGAAGTGAGTAGGAGTCTATCACTGTTTTATGGAATATCTGAAGTTCATCATATTGTGGTCATCTGAAGTCCATGCTAGCCAGAATAGATATTTATCACTGTGCAGAACTATTTGCACATCTGAACTCTAAGAAAAGAGAGAAAACCAAGTTTTATACAAATGGGGAAGTTATAAAAAATTAATAAAGTCAAACAAAACTCAGAAAAATAAATAGCACAAGATTTAGTGATAGAAGCATTATTACTAATGCATTTTTTCTAAAATTAAGTCCTGAAATTAGTTTGGATAAAAACCTAAAAACAAATGGATGTGGAATGTCATACAGTAGAATAAAAGTTTTTTTAGTCCAGTTCTGATTTTAAAAAATCCAAAATAATTAGCAGCCCATTCCAGTTTTGTCTCAAAAGATACATGAAAATTACTTGCAAAATTGCAACCATTAGCCAGATCACACATCATGAGGCTAGGAAAAAAATATATAAAATATCTGTTACTGTCAGTTTCTTCTTATATATGAAGGTAACATTTTACAGGTACTATATGTCTAATGAAAAGATATACATCTGTATACAGACTTTCTTTTTAATATTTATAATTTTAAAATTGTGTTCTTCTCTATTACTGTCCATAATAAGCAACTTCAGCGACTGAAGTTATTAATTTCCTCTCAAGGATGTTGTGATATTAAGTGAATAGAACAATATTAAATTATTTGTAAAAAACAAAAATCTATCCACATTGTTTTTGTTATGTTTTGCAAGAGAATGTTGGATCTACCTTTGCAGAAAAATGCAGCTGCTGTATCATTTCTCATCTTCTTTCCAAACAATTGAAAATTCGCTTTCTGTTGAGTGTCATCTTTTTCAGTAATCTCTGTTGCTAAGGATAAAACAGTTGTGCACTAATGGATAACTGTTGTAGGAGCTACTAAATGATTGTGTGTTTGAGACACTTGAAAGGCCAAAGAGCTTGGAATTGACTTCAGCTATTGATAAGATGAGATATGAACTCGGTTCGCACATTGAATTAATTATCCTAAGATGATAACTGGCAACACTTGAATAAGTCTTAATTCTTTACCTAACCTAGTAAGGTTTATATAAGACTTTGGGGAATAGCTGCAGACTATGTTAAAAGTTTCACTTGAAATATTTGCCAGGATTTCCTCTGAGAAGTTTGGAGGACAAAACTGTCTGTCTTTCCCACAAGGTCTTCAACTGTAATATCTTCCAAATACCTTTTTCCATTACATAAATTTTGTACCTCGACTTTGGTGCCTCAACATTTATTGTATTTGGCTCTTTTGCAAACCACCTCTTTCCTATTTAAAAAGTCTCACAGTTATCGTTTACACCTACATCCCTTCTACAGCATGTAAGAGAGCAGCTCTTACTCCCCTGGGCATACTTTTACTCACCAAGCCTTTTAAGTAGCAGAATTACTGGGGTCCTAGATGTTTTGGTTGGTCAAGAGTAGAAGTAAGAAAGTATATATATATTTAAATACAAGTTACTGTTTACCAAGATGTAAAAGAATCTCATGTCAGTCAGAACTACAAAATAATAATTCTGACATGGGAAAAGTTCAGACCACTGAGGAACCCAGGAGCAACTTTGAATCCACACTGGGCCATTATTGCATTAAGTGTACAGAATCTTGAAGTACAAACAGAGTTAGGACATCTCACTGCATTTTGAAATGTGAGTTTATGTACTGCTTAAGTATAAAAGTCAAAAGGACAAGGTTAATATGGCATATGAGAAAGAAAGAAGGTGCAGAATAGACTATATTGGCAAAAATTACTAGAGAAGGAATCAAAACAAATGAGTCTGTGTGATACATTAGCAAAGACCCTGCCATTTCCACTGAGGATAAAATAAGAAGGCACAACAGAAAATCTGGAAACTAAGAAAAGACATCTTATTTTAATTTTTATCTTTGTATGGCAGTAAAAGTACTGATTCTGGTGCCTTCATTTGGATTAAGGATTATTTTTTATGTTGGATTCAGACAAGTGTCAAATAATTTTATGACAAGAAATTGAAACATAGAAAATGCTACATAGTACACAACCAGAGCTGAACACTGCTTTTTTTTCTAGTTTTTTAAGTTAGATAATTATTTCAGAAAGTTTGTTATGACAGGGTAAAATTTACTGCAACCTTACATGTTCCAGAGAAACTTTTTATTAGGTGATCAACTCTGGGTTCTGAATACAATCTTGTGTTAAAGTAAAATTTCTAAATCATTTAGCTTTCAACAGTCAAAATCAAGGGGTTTCTCTTTCTAAGTATGTTTTCAATAAAGTAACTATTTAAACTTTCTGATTCCTTTGTAATGTAGCTGGACGCACTAAAAAGTCTGTTATTTCATTCCATTAAAAATGTTTAAGTATATAATTAGGTCATTGCCTAAAATTGGTCTCTTGTTCAAATACGAGTATTAGAAATAATGAAATATAGAAATAGAACAGAAATAGCTAGTGTGTAAAACTGATGTTACCTGCAGGTGTACAAATGTGAGCTTATTACAAAGCTATGCCTAAAGAAAGCTCTCGAGGAACAATGCAGTAATGACCTTTCAGGACGTGCTTGCACTGCACAGCCAGAAAACACCACAGACCACCTTCCTCCATTTACTGCCCACAGGAGTAGAATCAAAAATCAAATATTTTCTGGGGCATAGGAAAAAAGAGATATGCTTTTTCCCTCCATCACGCCTAGTAGCAACATGAAGCTAGAGCAGCTAAGAAAGTGTGATCCTGTGCAGTTAAGAAATAAAGACTAAATTAAATTTAAGTCCATACTGCAAGAAAAAAAGGAAAGGTAGCAGAAGGCAGTACCAACAGCAAGACACAATGCTCACTGAGATGCCTCCTACATCCAGAAACAGGAAACTTTAGTGTTAAACACAATGAAATATCAGCAATATCCTCTACTGAACACAGGTACTCTGACACATTGGCCCTGTTGGCAAAACTCTTCTTATGTGAAACATGAAACATCTAGTCTGAGATCAGGGGACAGGCAAATATGGCTAGGATTAAAACGTTTTGTGTAAATATCCCATGTGCTGTAGAACAACTGCTAATCCACTTAAATGGCACTTTATCAAACCTTTTAAACCAAATCTCCTTCTGGGTAACTCGTAGAACAGAAATGAGATAAACACTTTCATTGCTGTGAGTCTCTCAAAATAATTCCAATCTACTTTTGGTGAACTGAAGACCAGATAATTACTTAATCAGTCTGTACAGCAACTTCTCACTACCCGTCCTGAAACTTAACTGTAACACTGATTCCCCTTCCTTCATGCAGAATTCCAGGTCTTTAGGTTCTCCTGAGGAGCCACACTTAACATTTCAAAACACTGAGGCCCTTTGTTCATTATTTTCTGTTTGGGGTGAGGCCTTCAGTTGGTTTGGTGTTTTTCCCTTTTTGTGTTTGGCCCTTGGGTTTCCTTTCCCATGTGGTGGCACATCATGCTGGCAGTGTAGGTGTACTCCAGCACATTCAGTTATTTATTTCTTCCTTTCCAGGTCAGAAATTCCGCAATAAGCTTTGGAAGTGGTCTATGGTATTAGCTCTGCCTGCTTAGAGGAATTGAGCAGTAAAGAGTTATGGCTGTTCACCTCCCAGCTTACCCATTTATAACTAATTTCCAAATGTCTGTTAAGAATTCAATTTCCTCATTACCTCAAAGAGGAATCCCTGGGGATCTGCCATGTCCCAAGTTTCTCATTATCATGAAGATTTACCTTTCTAACAAGGTGAAATGTGACCTGTTGTCAAATAATATTTTTTATTTCTTTCTCATATGAGAACTGTTGGCAGGAACATGGTGATCGCAGCAGAAATGGCTTTTGCTATAAATGTTACTTCTGATAACTGACCACAGGACTCTTGCATTATGACAGGCAACAGTGGTGACCCTTGTGCTTGATTTGATGTCAGCTGCAGCTCTGCTGATGAGAGTTAGGGAGGGGTGACAACCGTAGTGTATAAATCACTGTTATAATATGAAGAGTAGAAAATAATATTTAGAAAAGTTTCAATTTTGATAGGAATCCTAGCCAATGCTGCAAAATTAATGCCTTGTTCTGGCAATTCCTTCATGCCACATCATGAGCAATGTCTCAATTTTGCCTTTAATTTCCATGAAATATTTAGTTGTTTATTTCTTGTCACTTGTTATTTGGCTGTCAGATTAAGATAAACAAAAATCAAGACAAGTAATCAGACATCATATTTTTATTTTTCATGGAACAGAAATAGCAGTAATGTCACAGACCATGAAGGGCAACACCATTTGCTCTTGCTTGGGTTCTCTGCTTTTTCAAGACCCATTACAAGGGGGTGAGCATGCAGATTGAGTCCTGAGCTACAGATGAGAATCTGTATTGCATGCCTCATGCAACACAAATGCCCCCTTTTCTGAAAAAGATGTTGCTCCCTTTTTTTTATAGATGATTCTGAGGCAAACATGTTCATATCCTGGTTTGTATTCATGGATTATTTACACTGATGCTATTCAAAATATTTTACCTGAGACATTTATGTAAGAATGTGTGCTCTTTATTTGTTGACTTGCAGTCAATTGCCCCATCATGACATAGCATAGATCATAGATTAGATATCAGAGAACAGGAAGAAGCATTTGCAAAATATTAATATCCTGAAAGAGCAATAAAAAGTACATCTTGGGGAAAAGCCTGGTTTTCATTAGAAATAGTCTCTAGTATGTCTTGGTACTTGGCATGGAATAACCCTTGCCCATACTTAATTCTGTTTCCCTTCAAAACATGGTTGGCAATATTGAAACTGCCCACTGAGAATAGTTCCTGGCCTGAGCTGAGTCCTAAATTATGCCTGGAACTTGCTGGTCATGGCTGTGACTGTTCTGGAGACCAGTCCAGCAATTTAATGGTGTGGATGATGGAGTTTCAGGGTCAGGGAGCACTGTTTGGGAACATTCTTTTCACCAGTAAAGATACAGTCCTGAAAACTGCTCTTGGGCTGAAACATTGTTTAAAACACCTTCAAAACTCGGGAAAGAGATATCCTCTTCATGGTTTGTATACCAAGTACGTATTGCTGGGAAAATTATTTACAGAAAGAGAAGAGAGGACTATTTTTAATTCATTTAATGGGAAATGTCAGGAAGAATATGGTGAGACAGTACAAGTAATGCTATTCATTTTTTAGGAAAACCCAAACTAGAAATGCATTTGCTGGGCTGGTGATTTGGGTTTTTATGGAGGTTTTTTGTTTTTATTTTTTTGTTTTTTTTTGTGGCTCAAACAATTTTAACTCTTATTCTGCAAGAAAAATAAGACAATAGATCCCAGAATAGTGAACAGAGAACACTGCAGTCAACAAGTATAAAAATATGTCTGAAAAATTCAACACCACATTTATATAATTTTCTAGCAAAATGGAAGATTTAATGTCTGCTAAATGTTAATGATACAAATCTGAAGTAAAATGCCTGGTTTTCAGAGGCAGTGGTCATCTGCGTTACTCATTGACTTCTGAAGGTAAAATATCCAAAATATTTTAAAATCAAATGATTCGTACTGGCAGTAGGTTTTAGGCATTTTATCCGTATGCATGCACTTGTGGGGGCCCTGTGGTGTCCTGGATAGAGAACTAAACACCCAAGAAATCCACATTTGTAAGTGCTTGGTAAAAAAGGTTTTGTTGTCAATCAGGCCACTCAATGGAAAATGGCTCCAGGCGGGTCAGGAGCACAGCAGTGATTAACAACTCTCTTTGTGTGGTTTAACTATAATGTATCAAGCAAAAGAAACAGCTGGACACTCCTAGGCTTTACAAGACTTCTGGATTCTGGGAAAATAAAAGTTTCAGAGCTTCAGAGAGCTTCTCTGAACGGTGCACTTTGCTCACTTGCACTTTGGGAAACCCAGGCTGAGTCTGGGCTCTCGAGTGACCCCGCACACCTGGGGGCTGATGCCAAATTCAGCAGTGGACCACAGCTTCAGGTAAGATGCCTGAGCCACTGGGAGCAGAATGAAAAGAAAAAGTGCTGACACACATGTGAATCAAAACTGTAATTACGTCATGTACCCAAATCCAAGAAATTTCTCAGCGACTCTTCAAAGAAGTTCTGTCAGATGCCATACATCATTGAGATAGTAAACCTGCATAGAGGCAGTGTGGATTACATTCCTTGGATGTGAAAGCCCAGGGCAGTCTCCTCCCAGAGATCCACCAATGGGATTTTAAATTACATGGAACTTCCAAGCCAACACAAATACAGGATCAGCATTGGTGTAGTGCCTGTAAAACATTTGAGAAGCAAAAAAATAAATTAAAGAGATAACAAATGTGAAAAATCAAACACATTAAAAGCTGTAGGCAACAGAGACTCTGAAATTCACTGTGAAACCATGTTGACGAAGGATTAAAAAGATCAAGAAGAATAAATTTAAAAAGCTATAAACTGTATCCCACTAAAAATAAAATTAAAATGTCAAGAACATATTTATATTTTATTAATAAATGGAGACTTAAATGTGATCAAGGAAATGCTTCTTTATTTTAAAGAGGAAAGACAATAAATAACAGCTGTGTATGTAAGAAAAACAAAGTACAAAAATGCAATGAAATTATAGATAAAAAAATGAACCTGATTTGGTTTTGGAAAAAAATGCAAATAAATGAACTTGTTGGTAATTTAGTTTTCTATTTTTCAATAACATGACGGCATAGGTAGTCAATTGGAGCTTTTGAAGATCATCTCACTGAAAGGGACAATGGTGCTTGTCAAATAGCATTCTGAACCTCAGCTGATCTGTATATAGAACTCTCTCCAGCCTCTGCAGTTCCAGCAACATCCGTCTGCACCCTCTCATGCATGGAGATATGCTCTGAAAACTGCAAAATCAGGTCCTTCAACTATGCTTCATATAAAGACAGATAACAAGTGGAATTTCAATTGAAGTTTGTGTCTGCAGGAAATGTCCTGCTTCTTTTACCAATCATGATGAAAAATTATGATTGTGGTGTTTTTCTCTGTCAGGTGCTGTCCTGCTCCATCACACCTCAGTGACAGCATGGCCTTTTCTGATGCTTTACAGTTTTAAGATACCACCTCTCCATTTCAATTTGACATGACATCCACCATAAACCTCATTTTAGGATGTTTTTATCCTCCACCCTGACCAAATACCTAAGAGGATATGAGACCTATAGGTCCTGGCCTAGTAGAAAAGGAGGACATGCCATACATTCTACAAACAGGCCTTTAATCTTCATTCAAATGCTGCTGTGTTGAGGAAATAAAAATAAGATCTTATTTGATCTGAAATGTTCAAAAACCCCCACAAAAACCCTAAAGTCTTTGTTCTAGAAACAAAGTAGGTCAGGGAAAACATGCAAACAATATGGGGCATATAAAATGGACACCCAGTATTTAAAGGAAGACACACAATACAGTCTTACAATTTCAAAATTTTGAAATGTAGATGTTTTGCATTAGAAAACATAGTATTTTACATTTACTTAGGATTTTATATTTACTTTTAGAAAGAGAAGTTCCATGTCAGGAATTCAGTCTTCAGGAAGAGGCATTAAGATTGTATAAATAGTCAGATACACAGATTATTCTGTGCCTGTACAGAATGTAAAACACATTACACACTTAACCCTGACTGAGTCTTCAGACATTAGGATGATTCCAGAAAATTGGAAAAATAAGGAAATCAATGACAAAAAGTTCCTGATAAAATCTTTAAGGATGTGTCAAGCTACACTGCTTACAGCATTGAGGAATCTCAAGAACCATTGAATCACTTTGTTGTATTTTGGATTATACAGCCAGTCTGGCTGCTTAGCATCTCTGAACAGCTGAAGCATGACAAGGAGAATTCAGCACTCTTTGGTAGGAATGAAAGAGAGCTGAATTTACTGCAGGAGTATTTCTAAAGTAGACAGTCATGATCCTTTCCTTTTTGGGACCTGACTGGTCTTGCTGGGCATGTAAATATAAGCAAACATCAGTACTTGAAGGAGTGAAGAAACAGCCAGCACAAGTCCATGTGATATCTAGGACCAAACTCGAGAAGCTGTTGACACTTTTACTCCTCATAATGTATTTTCAGGATCAACACTTGCCTAAACCTGAAAATAACTGTAACTGGAAGTAGTGACAGTTCTGTGACAGACCCGTGCAGGGCTTTTTTATGTCATTCTGAGGCCTGTCCTTTAAAACATATTGAGTAAACCTGTTTGCCACAGGAAATTAATGGTATTCTCTTCCTTTCACACATGAGAACTGCTCTTCAATATTGTCTTATTGAAAGGCATTGTATTAGGAGAAATCTGTCCTGCTGTAGTGACCAGTTCCATAACCACAAAAATCACTGCAGATTTCAACATCTGTAAGACAGTGACTCACAGGGTTAGAAAGAGGTACACAATGTCATTTATGTGATGGAAGTTTTACCATGAAGTGCTGGATCAAAATGTGGCTCCAGAACATAACATCGTTTTAATGTACAGAAATTCTGTCTTCTGTCAATTTTAGTGCTTTTAAACCATGTGTAAAGGATTTCCACTGTGTAACTGGTACTTATAGGAGCATGGAAAGGACAGGAGTGGCAGGGAGAGGGGGGCAAAGATCTTTGCAGTTGTATCACCACCATAACAGTCCCCATCACACCTCCTGGCACCTCCTTATCAGGTACTATTGAGTGTTCAGGCTTTGGTCCCGTGGTGGGTTGTGTGGTGGCACAGGGGGTGCAGTGCATGCAGCACAGAGCAGGGCAAGGCACAAGCTGCCCTCCTGCTCCCCAGCAGCAGGGCATGCCACAGGCTGGGAGAGTTCTCACAGTGGCATAGAGATGCACGCTCAGAGGTATGAATGCAAACCTCAGAGAAAGCACAAATTACAAAACTCATGTAACTTCATCAACAAAAGCAGTCACCAGCAGCACTAGCAACTGATCAGCCTCAGCAGCAGCTGAACACTGAGAGCAGGAAAACAACTCTTTTAGTTCCTTTTCCTTTTCAGCTGTCTAATTTTTGTTTAGTGTGTTCTGTAGGATGGAACCAGTTGGTAATAGGCATTGATAGTAGGTGGCACAACCATGTTCCTTTGCTAATGAAAATGTAGGTATAAAAGGTATTTTTTTTAATATTTTCCTGGTTTTTACAACATTGTAGCAATACTTGTATTTATGGTCTTACGCTTGTGGAGTGTCCTTCATTTTTTTAAGAAAATCTTTCCTTTAGTGGTTATGCATGGAAAATATCAAATAGTAATAATGAAAAGACAGATAAAGTGGGGATTAGGAGGCAGGATTAAAATTAAATTGCTACAAAAGCAGCAATGGTAACATATAAATGCTGTGTGCTTAATCACATGATCAGCTGTATTCATCTGTGTTTTATCTGTACAAAATCTTCCTAAGAGAAGATGATAACCTGTACTGAAGATGTTCAGAAAATCTCATTGTAAATTGTAGTCACATGAATAAAAATCCCCAAACTGATAATGTTGCACTTTAAATTAGAAAGGAAGCAAAAACATATTTGTCAGCTAAATCTATACTAATGCATTATTCAATTGTAGAACATATGTCCTAAGAAAAGGCCAGATTGAGAGTCATGAGTTTGCAGGTGCCAAAACAAATGAAAATCATTGCAGAAACTAGCCAGAACAGCACATCTGCAGAAGAAAAGAAATTAGTTGTCAATCTGGCAGTAGCCACTACAAAAAGAAAAGCAATATATTACTTGATGGTAGAAATTTAGCAGATCTGAAGCCAGTATTATACTGAAGATTTACATACTGGAAAGAAGGGTCTTTATCTGGGGAAAAGGTCTGCAGATGCCAGGAAAGCTGACTGTCTGCTTTTCAGGGTTTATGAGGTTTTATGGAGGTCCCTTTTTGAGCAAGCAAAATGTCCAGTTTTGCAGTCTTGAGCACTTTTTATCTCTATATAAATTTATTCCAAAAATGCCACATACTCTTACTTGTGCACAATATGCTAGGTGCACTGAAGACAATAATCAGACAGTAAATAAATACTACAGTGAAGAAAGAAAATAATAAAATCCTGCATACAACACACTAGCCACTGCCCTTTCTATAGTCCAAACCCTCTTTTACATCTACTGTGTTCCACAAGGAGTTGATTCTCTTCATCTCACTACTGTTCTATTGGAACACCTGCTCAACTCACCCTTTGCCCATTGCTAAAAAAACTGCAAGAAATCCTTTATTTTTCTCTTTATGGAAGGAATATAGGCACTCTCACACAAATACAGAAACCCTTGCAATATGATGACAAATTATCTGTTCAATTCTGTTCCTTTCTTAAGCAATGACTTGGATAAGTAAATATTTTTTTAATGTTGATGTGCAATGTTGGTTGCAATTCTAGACATTTGCAGAGGACTTTTGAAGCTTTCAGTCTGAAAATCTTTCAAGACTTTGAGCGTGCCAATAATCATAATCACCAACACAACATGAAATGTCAGGATATGAAATATCATTTCATCTCTACATCACATAAACATAGCTATTATAAGGTGTTTCAACATTTGTTGATTCTTCCAGACCTCTAATTCAAGGGCAGAAAATACACTCAGTGTTTGTCTATATGTCTGTAGTTTTATATACCTAGGTACAAGCATGTCACACAAGGGAACCAACAACCACTATGCATGTTTTACCATTATCAAGTCTCTCACAAGTGTGGGTACAGAGAAGTGGTGGTGGATCAAGCCAAATGTCTTGGACTCCATCCCTCACAAGCATTTTATAATTTGACCCATTACCATTCTTTCTTATTTTCATTTCAAGAACAAACAGGAGTATTTTTAACCTAAAAACTTACTTCCTTACTTCTTAATATTACTTTAGTTCTACCAGACAGGGAATAGTTTCGTGTGACTTTGTACTTATTGGGCTAAACAAAGCATATTACCTGCAAGTAAAATTACCATGCAAAGCATTTATTTGTACTGTACTTAATCTTAGAATTAAGAATACAGAAAATCACGTTGAGTCCTGAGGCTACTAAGACACATTGCCTGGAAGACTATTACCTGTTAAAGTGAATAATTTTAAGTCACATGCGGAATTACAAATATTTTTATTATTGTTTTTTGTTGTACCAGAAAATAAGAATAAAAAATATATATTTTGCTATTTTGAGCACTATTTATATCTTTTGATTACCTTCTGTATGAAGATCCATATTAACAGAAGATTTCTTCCAGAGTGCAGCATACATATTCTGGCCTATAAAATGTTTAAAATCAATACTATATCTAAATGTTTGCAATACATTTCAATGGAAGTGCTTTTTCTATCATTAAAATCATCTGAAATCAAAATGTCTGTATGTGTCTTTATGTGCATTAAGCTGTATGGCAAAGAGTGAAGCCATGTAACTAAAACCAGGCAACATCTCTTTTCTTGTAACTTCCTCTAAAAATATGACAAGATTTCTGATAGTTATGGAGGCTGGCCAAATTTCTGGGCTATGTCCAGTCCTGGCTTATGCTACTCCATGAGATAAGCTAACTTCTTAAAACTGGACTCAAAAATCCAGTATTAATGTCACAAATTAAGTCGCCCTTTAAAATTCCTCTTTTCAAAATTTTTTCAGACATATTTTATGTTTCTGACCAACTAAAGGGTTTTTTTTAGAGTTTATTTTAAAATACCTGAGAGCACATGTTCTGCTGTGAGAGCTCCATCAACTGCAATTTGCAGTGAATTAACTACCCCCAATTAATGTGGGGTATTAACATGTCTGAGAGCTACAGTCTGGATTATGGGTTAAGCAGAACTGAACCACCTGATTGTCTAGTGAACCAAAGCTGATAATTTATTCAGTGCTAGACAAGAAGCAGGATTGCAAATCTCATAATATCATCACAAAAATCCCCCTGGAAAGCAGTACAATATGTCAGTTTGGTGCATGTGACCCTAAAAGCCATTACTGAATCAGAATATTTAAAATGAAAAGTTTTCTTATTCAGAAAAATGAGAACATTGCAGGTGAATTCTGACCAAACACATATCACAGTCTGTCTGCTGATTTTACAGGACCTAGACACACTGTTCATAAGAACCACAGAACAGCTTGGATTGGAAAGACCTTAAATATCATCTAATTCCATCCTCCCTGCCATGGACAGGGACACTCTAAAAACATGGAAATAGCAATTTATACATGCATACAAATATATATATATACCTATATCCATGCATATATGTATATATACTTATAAGTCACTTCCCATGTATGAAATTAGAGATTATAGATAGAAAAAGAGGGAGAGGGAAACAGGGAGTCTTAGGGTAACATAAATGAACATTTAGGTTATCACAGATTGGGGTTTCTTTTTAACTTATTAACACTCAGCTAAACAGGAGACTGGTCTAGATTTTAACCTCAGTCAATATTACATAACTTGGACTCATGGGGTCATCAATTCCCCTGTTAACTCAGTACCATTCTGTTCACCATTAAACCATATACCCAACAGCCACCTCCAAAAGCCTTTTGAAAATTTCCAGGGATTGTGATTCTATCACTTTCCTGGGCAGCCTATTCCACTGATAAAATTTGTAATACAAAGGTTGGTGGTCCAAAACAGCTCATAATAGGAGCAGTAAATTGGAGCTGACTCTGTAACTGCACTTGCCTCCTTTTCTGACAGTATAAGGAGACCTGACAACAAAGAACCCTGGGCTGGGTGTCTGGACTAAAGCATGAGCCCTTCCAACATAGTCTGAGCTGGAGCAAAATTCAGATGTATCATGCATAGTTTTGGGAAGCTATTAAGGCATACCAAACCACTCCAGGACAGGCTACAAATTTCAAATGAAATTGGTTGTTGTAAATTGACATCCTTCATATATTCTGACCCATAAACCACTCATCACTCCCTCTCTCATTTCTACTGTACAGGAAAATGAAGAAATCACAAGAGACTGCTTTCGGTTTAAATTTCCTTGAAGGGTCAGGCTGATGACAGGAACATCTGGCAATTGGAAGTGGCATACTTCTAATAGTTACCTAGGAGATGAGGTGTGAGAAGCACTATTACTCAACTGAGACCTAAAAAACTGATCAGACACGACAGAAGAGAAAACCATAGCTTTTAACTGCATCCAGTTGTTACTTTGGAAATAAAACAACCAGCCTTAGTGATGGCTTGATCATCATATTGGCATCCTGTCCCCTCGCAATCCATTTAGGAATAAAATTGTTGATAGCCTGATATTTAGTGTTTATCTACTGTGTATTTTAAGGCTATTGAGTTACACTTGAAGGCCAAAGTCATCTGTAGTGTAAGTGACAAAGCACAAACTGCATTCTACTTAATCTCTGGACAGGTGTTGGAAAGTAGGCCAAATAGTGACAAATGTATCAACACCTTCCGCTTAGAATTTTTTGCCAGTGATGTATTTGCCTCATCAGCCAAAGACTTTTGCTCCTGACACTCCTTCTGTTAGACTACAATCATCTTCACTACCACTAAAATAGAATCACCAAGGAAGAAGATTCATTGCAATGAAGAAGCAGAGAAAAAATATATGGCCTGTAAAATTAATTAATTATCAGCCAAAATAAGTGCTTCTCATATTGTGCATATTTTCTGACCTCTCAGTGCCTATTATTACATTGCAAATGAAGGGGAAAATGGTGATATATTAAAAAAAATGACATAATTTTTTCAACTAATGGAACTTCTTCACTTTCTGACCAAAAATCTCATCTTGGCAAAGCCATGCTGGCTGTCTTGAATCAGAGCCCTGCCCTCCATGTGCCTTAGCACAGAGTCTAGAAGGATCTGTTCCATCATCTGCCCAGGCACAGGGGTGAGGCTGAAAGATAAGTAGTTCCCAGGGTTACCTTTTCTTACTGTTTTTTAAAGATGGGTACAATGTTTCCCATTTTTCAGTCACCTGGAACTTCACCTGATTTTCGTGACTTTTCCAATATCATGGAGAGTGTCTTGCCTGTTTCACCACCAGGAAAAACTTGTAGTTAAATAGAATGTTTTCAGAAAAGACATCAAACAGGAAAGAAAAGAAGAGAAAAACATTTCTGTAAAGAAATCAGCAGTTAAAATCCAAATTGTTAACTTTTCCAAAAGCCACCTTTTCACTCATATCGGGAGACCAGACATCACAAGTCAAATACACAGTTTTTATACTGTTGCCTGTCAATGGCCAGAAGTTAGACCCTTACCACAGACTCTAAATTTTAGCAGAAGGTTAAACAGCAAAATGTAGTATTTTAATTTAAATTTAATTCTATGCTTCTGAAGCATTTTTCACCATTTTCAGGAATTGATATCCTAATTTTTTCCCCATCAATATGGTTCACTACAACAGTGGATATTATTCAATTTCTCAAACTTACTTATCAGTAATTTTTAATCTTCACCCAGTACAAGCTCTGGATTTAAAGATGTTATTTCAATTCAAGTAGTTTTGTTTTTTTTCTGAAAGTAGTGATTTTTCTCCATATGTTGCTGTTTCATATGCCTATACTATAGCCAGAGAGGAGAAAAAAATCCACTTTTAACTCAGCTCCAAAATGATTTAGTGTAATTTCCTATATATTTTAGCAGGGTTGTTCATAGCAAGTGCCTTTCTCTTTAATTCCATAATCTGTTCCCTTGATCTCCTTCAGGAAATACAAGTTGCAATACATGGCTATACACTCTCTTTTGCTGGTTCCCTGGGAGTAAAGCAATGTTGTCCAACAATTGGGGTAAGCACAAGAAAAAAGCTGAAAACAATAATTATTTTAAAATTTTTACATAATCATCTTATCTTTCATTTTCAAGAGAGAAACCCCTAATATGTGTGGGTGCAGAATAAAATAAAACCATTGAAAAAGCAAGAACTTCTAGGACATTTCCTAGTGCAGTTAGAGACTCAAAAGTTCTAAGGCTGAGCAGTCAGCTCACTTATTAGGATTTGTTCTTACTCAGAGTCTTCATACACATTTTGTTTTAGTAAAGTTAAATACATATTGGCTCACATAGACTATCTAAGAAACAAGAAATCAAGAGTGGTATCAAAATCACATGGGAAATTTGCAGACAGCAAAATGATTGCTGCCATTTTCATCAAAAAGCTACACGGACAACAGAACAGAATCAGGGAACCATTTTCATGTGACTGTCAAATAGAGTTCCTCGATAATGATACAGAAATATACATAAATGTACAGACACACGTAACACATAATGAATGAGCATATATAATACAGAACACTGAAAAGCATGTTCAGCCTGCAGAGAAATGTTGTATCTGGACTCATATATTTCACACAAAAAATTGACATGGACAGAATAAACCACATTTGCCAAAATAAAAGTATTTAGGCTTTAATTTTTACTTCTAGAGTCCTCGATCAAAGACCAGCCAAAGCATCACTATTGGATGAGAGCTCTGTCATCATTTCATTGGAGCAAGGATATGAAAGACACAGAAATGGCATTCCTAATTAATGTCTTGAGCAATATATGAACCCCTTTCTGTTCCATCTTAATATTCAGTGTAAGGTTTCTCAGTGCTCTTGTTAAACACACAAACATCAGACAATTAATGTGAAGCCCAAGACCTCTAAAAGATAATGAAGACTAAGTGTTCTAGATGTATAGCTGAAAGCATTCAAGATTCAATCCTTATTTTCATAGGGATTTTCTGGGAGAAAAATTTCAAATACATATTTCTAACATTCTCTGAACACAAGTAACTTCTCATGTTAGTTACAGGAATGCCTGTATAAATAGGAAGTCATGATTTTTTGACCTCTTGCTGAAGTTACTGTTTCTGTCATTAGGACTGCTCATGTACTAAGAATCCATGTTGACTGTAAGCCCTATGCAATTTTTCCTGGCGTGGTTAATGCAGTTGGATTTAATTTTTTAATTTAAAACCCTTCTATGGTTTTAAGCTGTCCGTACAAATTTAATGTTTCTATTTGAGGCTGCTGGCAGTATGGCAGATACTTCTGTCAGGCCTTGAGCTGTGCAGGCAAAAGCAGAGAAAATATATGAGAAGGGCTGAGTTTCAAGAATTGGCTCAAGGTGTTTGCTTCTGTGTCCACAAGGGCTCTGCAGATGGAGTTTGCCACTTAGCTGCCACCTCCCTTAGTTCAACCCTACCAGCACACTCATGTGCAGCTCAGTGGCAGGCTCAGAGCTTGCTCTTCAAGGCACAAAGTGTCCCCTGAGACTGCACTGCCCCAGATCTTCATGGCCCTTTCCAAACCCATGTCCAAGCCCTTGAGAAGCTACCTCTGCTGCCCACAGCCCTTCCTGCCCAGGCTGATTTTCTGCATCTCTGGTAAATGATATCAGCCTGCCCAGACCAAGGTACTTGCCTTCCCACGTACATCTCAGCTCCACAAGCAGTCTAAATCCCCTGGAAATGCTTATGCTGAGTTGATGTGAACATCAGGGCTTCTCCATCCTCCAGAGCCTGAAGGGGACCGCAGGGGAAGTCTGAAGAAACATCCTTCCTCTGCAGTACCCCAGGAGGAGGCTGGAATGGAGAGACTGTTTTAGCTATACTTGGGAAAAAGCAGACCAGCCACTGCCTGCACTGAAAGAGAGGGCAAGAGGACCCGATCCCATTCACCATCCAGGCTGGATCTGCTCTCACTGCAGCTTGCAAACTTGAATTATACTTTGTGTGTAATGGCAGATGATAGAAGATGACTAATATGCAGGCAAACTATTAGATTTTTTTGTTTATTTCCTTCAGCCTTAGAGCTTTATTTATTTTCTTAAGCACACAGCAATATTTTTCTGGACAGCAACAGGAATAAGAAAATATAAGGTACGTCCAGATATCTGCATTTTTGGTGCCCCTTTCTCTTTTGCCTGCATAGAACCAAAAGTTCTGTCATGAGACCAAGAAATTTTAGACTAATTAAGACAAAAAGAGCTGGCATGAAAGAGACCACAATGGCTACACACATTTGCTTGTAACTTAAGACAAGAAAGGCAGAATTTTTGCTTATTAATCTTTATTCCTACAGTAGAGCTTCAAACAAATTTTATATACTCATTACAGGAGAACCAAAGATAATTTGTTCTGACCCTTTATTCAATTTTAAAATATGACTTCCACTTATTTATTTTGGAGAACTCTTATTTTACCCCTGGGATAGGAGATAAACCAAATTCAAAGGTTCTAATTCAGGGCTTATTGACTTCAGTGGCTTCTTTTCCTCTGTCTTTACTGGAAGTCTCTGGCACACTGAAAAAATTACCCTGAAACCTTCACTCTACAGAAGTAATCCTGTCAGAGACACCAAGTAATTTCCAGGGGATGATTAAAACCTGGTTAATTTACTTATGTGAACAAGCTTGAATTTTATATAATAGTAGTAACTGAAACAGCAGTGATTATCAAAGTGGATTAATGGGCCTTAGGGAGTTTCTGTCAAATGTGATATGGGTGGCTCGTACTGACAGCTTCCTGTGTGTAGCAGCATAGCTCAAGTCTGTGAATACAAACCAGAAAGTACCAAGATAACAGCAAAAAATACATTTCAGTGTCTCTTAGCACTAAAAAAATCCATGCAAAAGGGGTAAATGAATAGTTAAGAAATGTTGTTTTTATTTCAAAGCAAACATCAGTTTAAGAGTTTCATTTGCCACAGATTTATAAAAGCTGTACTTTTTAAACTGACAGCTTCACCTCATCCAGCTCTGAAAAACAGCTCATTTGGATTTTAGAATTACATTTATTTCAGCTAAATAATTAAAATAAGTTCTTTAATGTGCTTATACATCTCCTTGGTAAAAGTCACTTCTTCATTTTTTTTTTCTATTTGTTTCAATAGGTTGCCTATCAACAATAAAAATAAAATTGTTCCTCTCAATGATCACGGAGATCAGTGTCTTTTATAAGCCTCCTTCTAGACATGTAGAGCTTCTGAATTAAATATAACCAGAATTAAGTGGCAGTAAAAAAGCTCATGTTACCTACTTCTCAACTCATTTCAGTGTATTTGATTTATGATTACTCTGAGAAGTTTCTGTGCATAACCTCATATCTGTGTAATTTACCACAAGGACTTGATCAGTCAAGAAGGATATTAGACAACTTTTTTATTACCAGCTAAGACTAATGCTATAAACTCAGGGATTAAGCGACATGTACAGACTCATGTCTGGACATTTCAGTTTTCAAGTCACATTGGCAGAACTAATTTATAATCTCTTCCTTGTCCAGAAGTCTAGATTTACACATTGTCATTTTCATGGAGAAGTGGTCAGGCCGAAATATTTTCACAAGCTTTGCTGTATAATAAAGACAGTTTTCAAGAGTATCCCCTAGGTAGTCCAAAATTATCCCAAATATAGTCGAAAGGATTTTGTCTCCTCTGTATCAAAGCAATAACTCATCAACACTTTAAAAGAGAGTAGGAAACATACTTCCTTTTCCTAATGGCATATTTTGAATGTAAACTCATCTAAAAATTGAAATAAAATACTTACTTTGTCTTCACAAGAAAAAATAGCATGCCTTTATATTACAGCTTGTAAGTAATATAACATAAGCTTATAAGCTTATATGAGTGAATGTTTTTGGCTAAGATCATCCATGGTCTAAGGAAAAAGCAGAAGCCGCTGGTCTGTTTCATTTCCTTCTCTTTGCATTCCTTTGTTTTATTCATAAAGCTAAAGACTGTTTTGTTTGTTCCAGCCAGCATTGGGTGTCGTGGGAGGCAAAGGGTATGCCCTGCTCAGGTGGGTGCCACTCAGTTTGGCCATGGTCAGCATTACCCAGCTGTGACCCAGCCCTCTGCTGCAAACCCAGAGGTTGCTTTGATGGGCTGTTAAATCCAATTCAAGTTGTCCAGCTGAAAAACTGGCAACAGAACAGCCAGACACTGGTGGATGGCTTCCTGGACAGGGCTGGCCTGTGTCAGGTTAGCAGAGAGCAGAGTGGGAACAAGCTCAGCCATGCTCATCCTCATTCAGCAGGAATTAAAGAGAGCAGTCTGTCAGTTCCTTTGGCCTACATCCTTCTGTCTTTGAATTACCTGGGTTTTTAGTTCTGCTGCCACATTTTAGGATATTTTGGAAGAAAGTTATAAAACAGGAAATTTTCTGCTGTTTGAAATCAAAAACACCTTGCTGTCACTGAGTCTTTGATTATGTAGGTTGTAATTGTTACTGGACAGTTAATTTGATTTTACTTGGGTAAAAAGGTCCCCAGGATCTCTCACCTTCTCTGGGTCCTCATTCCATGCTGGGAAAATACTGGGCTTTCAGCCTACACCAGACATGATTTTTTTTTTTTTCCACTGAGAACCAAGAATATTTTTGAGCATCCTTAAACAAGTTCTATGCATGTGTCTTTCATTTTCTTAGGCAGAGAGATTCTAAGAAGATAACTTTCTTTTCCAGTACCACCAGAATGTCATAAAGCTGTTAGTATTTTTATCTTAAAAACAACGTTACATTTGCCACTGGTTTTAATGAGGACAGGATTAGGGCCAAAATCTTAACTGAAGGGTTGTTTTTTTTAAGAAGAAGAATTATTTCATACCATTCCCTTGGTTGTGCTTTATCTGGCTAAACCACATACTCTATGTTAAGTACTTATTTTCAACTGGATAAGACAAAAATAATTTTTGTTGGCATTTACTCCTAAATGAAGAAGTCCTTAAGAAGCCTTCATAAAAGAATCACACTCAAACCTTCTTTTTTAAGCATTGTTTAATATTTAAATATTTTACAATTAATCATGCATGTTTCTGAAATTTATTTGATTGCAACAGTGGATAGAAATTGCATCTTCAAATAAAATACCTTTAACTAAGGAACTATATTTTCAGCCCACAGTTTTAAAATTCTGTTACAAATACTTTCACTTGTATAAAATACTTTGCATGTACTATTTTAGACATTTCTTCATGGCCACAACCACAAGCTTTTAAACTCAGATCCTAAGAGTTATTTTATTTTTATTTTTGTCTTTCAGTTCAACAGTGTGTATTGATCAGTCCTAAAATTTACAAGGACAGCAATTGTAAATATGTCAAAATATGCTTGAGAAACATTCCATAGAATATAGGATCCAAACGGATTTTTCCCTACCAGTTTATGAGTTAAAACAGAAATGTAAAAGCATTGAATAAGAAATAAAACATTTATTTAAGTATTTACTCACTTGAACACTGTCCAATGTCCTCTGAAACATAAGGTTACAATAATGGAGATAAGAAAGAACATGCTATCTTCCTATGTAGCTCCAGTTTTACTTTGATGTTTAACAGCTCATTATGTGTTATTTTTAGTAGTGGTAGGTCAGTTTTCTCTTTTGATTTTATGGGTGTTTCATAGAGTGATCAGTGGGAAATAATATTGAAACCACACAAAAAAATTGTAGTCCTTCAAATTGTTTTGTTTTTTTTCTTATGTGGCACATTTTTAAATAAGCCACTTATGTACTATTTTGTCTCACAATATTTCCCTCCTTTTAATTCACAGTAACCTTTGAACACACTTTTCAAATGACTGTTAAAAGTCATTGGTAAAGCTGCAGCAAAAGTTACGTTTTGCTTACTGAGCTTGACAGCCTCTTTCCCATCTGCATGTCATTGGTGTTGCCAGAATATGGAAGACTTATATTTCTGTTCAAAAATAAAGATTGAGTTCAAGATCTTAAGTATTTTTCTTTAAGTTATCTGCAGTATGTATTCTGCCTTACCTTAAAATATTTTAGAATATTCTATATAAAATATCCATATAATTATTGTATTAGAAAATGTTATCGCCCTGGTTTTGGCACCCAAGTTGGTGGGAGAGGCTGTGGCCAGGACCCAAATGACATTTGATTCCACCCCACATCATTGGCAGGGCAGGGCAAAGACACTCTTGCTTCCATGAAGAAGGGCATTCCTTCTGGAGGGAGAAAGTTTGCCAGGGAAAAACCATCTGATATTGTTTTCTTTTGTATGTCAATAATTTCTTTGTCTGATACCTTCTGTTATTAATATTGTTGCTCTTACTGTTTTCTTGTCATTCCTTTTTCCAGAAAATGGTTCTAATATCACCCTGTGGTCTTTGTCTTTTATGCCTCCCATTCAGGAGGGGAGGGAAGTGGCTCATGGTCTTTTTAGTGGGAGTACTAAATTGGGGAATACTATTTCTGAACCACAATAATTATGGAAAATGATACTGAGTCAAGAATGATATGGCAGTCAAGATGAGTTTTGCTAAGCAAAATCATCAGATATTGTTTTCATTGCTCCTTATAACACACAAAATTTTGGATTCTTAAGAAGCCATGTCATTCAATTATTAGTCAATCTTCAGTATTTACAGACCTAACCCAAACTGAAGGAAAACATAAGATTTTCAGGTTTCTGCATGCAAAAGTTTCCTATGAGCACTATAGCTTTCTTAAACATGTGATAAAAAACAAAAATTTCATCAAAGTAGTTCTGATAGGACACTACACAACAGTTTTTGAAGAAGGTGTAGCCCTTCTTTTTTTTTGTTTTGCTTCGAGACATCCTGTGAAATAACAAAGGCATTATATATTTGCATACTTTAGACATTAAAAATCGAAATTTCTGCAATTAGCTATCTGAATCTATAAATCAAATTTCTCCTAGAAAAATATCCGAATGTGAATTTAACTTCAAGTACGTACTTCAAATTCACTAAACAGCATTATATTCTAATTATGAAGTTCAAAATGGCTTGTCAACAAAAAAAAGCTGGTTTTGCAGTTATCAACAAATAAATATAACCTCATAGATCTGCTGCCAATGGAATTTGGTGTTACTGTCAAAAATTAGGGGAAAAGATATTGCTTTTAATCTTTCAACCATAAACTATTATATTGTACTATTATAACAACACTATTCCATTTTACAAACTGTCATTAATAATAAAACAGTAAAATTTTCTACATTTGCTACAGATTTACAACATATCTCCCTGGGTTAGTTCTGGAAAGCATTTGAGGTGACCTACTGCTTGATTTTGCTCATTATTTGAGGCAGGGTTGAAAGCCAGGCATGGGTTTATTACTGTCACCTCATCTGAGGGAATGGCCCCCGGCTTTCAAAGGCTCAGAACATTTTTGCTTCTGCTATACTGAAGTGTTTCAAGATTGTACTGAAAGTCCTGCAGCAACCCAGCTTTGAGTTAAAGTGCTGGCCTGTATTTATTTTTGTTCTAGTGTATGAAAAACCTGTTAGAAGGTGGACAAAATTATCTAATTTGATTAATTTTCATGAGATAGCAAATATTTTCAATTCTAATAGCAATTGCTCTTTTTTTAGTTTTGTTTTCCGATCTCCAGGCTTCTGATACTCGTCAAAAGGAGTCAGATCTAACAAAGTCTTCCAAAAGATTCCAAGTGCCAGTGATTTATACTTGAGGTAAAACACTGGTTCAACTGAAAATAAAAACAGCACTTGATTCTGTATTACTAGTAAAACATAGCCAGGAAACCAAACTAAGAGAAGCACCCAATAAAAATGTGAATCTCACATTGACATCAAGCCAATACACATTTCTCTCAGAAGTAACAACAAAGTATCCAATGTATTTTCCCTGGCATAAACTTTACTACCAGAAAGAGAACTAAAAATCCTCTTCCCTCTATCTAAAACAAGACTGAAAGGTAATTCCCGGTTGATTTCCATTTTGACAGTATGGACTTAGACAACTGTGTTGGCACACCTGAAATGGAATCTTTGACCTGGGGCAGATACAAGTGGTCAAAGAGTTCAGCTGAGTGATCAAATATTACTGCTGTACAAGTATCTGATCCATGAAATGACAGCTTGCAGGAAGAGCTGAAAGAACAAAAGAAAGCCAGAAAACAGAGTGTCTTTCTTTTGTTTTATTTGACTTGAGAATCAGTATAAGACTTGTTTTCCTAAGGCTTTTATCTTCCTGTAGTGTTATCAAAAAGCCGCTTTTCTTCAGAAATAATGTTTTTCCTTGCAATAATGACAACTGCTTACCTACATTTCCATCATGTGGTTCTGATTTTGCTTTAGAGCAAACTTAAATCACCCTTTGGGACCATGGAATTAAGCAGAGCTTCTGGAATCTTAAGGCTTAGTACTCAGGAGGTGGAAATGACTTGTGCTTCAACTACAGTACGAGCTAGATGATGAGGACTACCCACAGACATCAGGAACTAAAGGAAGGCCCCTTGGTACAACCCACAGCAGCAGGAAACATGCAGACCTATCCTAGAGGCAGATCTGGTGAAATAAGAAATAATTAATTGGTTTTTTTGGGGTGGGGAGGGATGAGACCACTCTCTGGCCTCTCCATGAAGGCTGGCAAAGGAGCAGGATGGCACTAGACTTAAGGATGATCAATTTTTTAATTTTCATAAGGAAGCAGTGTAGTGGGCTCTCCAGCAAGGGAATGGGAAATTTTATTCCCAAAACCACAGAAACTATCAGTTCTGTTTGACTGGCAGAAGGAAATTTCAGTTCCTTTCCCTTTTAGTGTGTTTTTGTTTTAGAGAGCTATTTATGTTCTCTGATGTTTTCTAATATACACAGGTCTGATACAACTTTTTTGTTTAAGGGGTGCATATGATGCAAAAAAAAATTAGGAAAAATTGGTTGAAAGCAGTAAGCAAAAATCTCAGCATATTAAAATTCAGTGGAAGACAAAACAGTTGTTCTTTTGCTAATTCCCGATTGAGAATGTCTATATCTTACTTAGAAGGTACTCATTATTTCTGAGTTGCAATCATGGAAAACCAAAATTAGATTTGTATTTCATATCATCACCCTCATTTCCAGACAGGTGACTCAAATATTTTGGAAATAACTTTCTCCTGCATAAGACCTCTCCCCTTCTGTCTGGTCTTTAATTTTGACTCTAAGGAGCTGCTCTTGCAGCCATTTCATTATTCAGCTTCTTGATAAACTCATGCAATGGAGTTCTTCAAAATTCCTACAGACATATGTAGTCAGAAAAGATATTAAATTTGTATTAGTAGCAGTCAAAAAAGTGCATTAACCCTCTTGGCTTTCCTGAGCATCTGGGAGTATCTAAATATTTTCTTTTGCAAAAGGTTTATGTCTGCAACATCTGAAATGCTCACTTGCCCCAGTACTTTTGAATAACTCCTTGACAAGGAAAATAAATTCCCTGCATTCTCCTTACGGTCATCAGTGGGGCTACCTGTCTGTGTTCCAGAGTGTGTTAACAAATCATATTACATAGCTCCAAGCTGCCTCATTGCTTTCAACTCAAATTCACAACTACAGCTATGTAAACATGTTCTGGACTTCTAGAGTCATAATTTTTATGGTTCATGATCTCATGCTGTCACTGTTGTAATATGATAATCACATTGAAGTAAAAATGATACATTTACTTTAACTTATTTAATCCGGTACTTGCAGTATAAGGCTTTTCCCAAATTAGTGTATAAGTCTGATTTCCGTAAATAGTACCTGGTTTTTTACTGACTCCTGCTTTAGTATGGTTTTTCTGGAAGTAGAAATTTTATTTGTGAAGGTCTTGTTTAAAATTCAGAATAACTTATTTTCACTAAGGAAACCTTAATATTCCCAGGAGTCACTTCAGAGCAAGTGGATTGACCTGTTTGGGTGGAGGGCTATCATATTTAATATTTCCAGATCACAGAGTATTCTGGGTTGGAAGGGACCCACAAAGATCAAGTCCACCTCTAATGTGAATGGCTCTCACAGGGATTGGACCCACAACCTTGGTGCTATTGGCACCACACTCTAACCTCTAATCTCAGGATCATTCAGCAGTGGTGAAGAGACATTCCCTGAGGGAGAGTTCAGCTTAGAAGCTGCTTTGAACAATAAGCATTTTATATCTAGCTGGAGATAAAGACCATTTGTCTTATCTTTGCACCAAAGACATCCAAAAAGCAGTGAATAATGTCATAATATGCAATGGTATCATCATTATCTTTAGCTACTGACAGCTTGTCACACTCTCCTTTTACTTTGTTAGCATTTATTTTGAATTAGGAGGTCAATACAAGTCATAGTTGGAGAGGCAGAGAGGTAGAGTTTGCACAACACCTGCACCAGCCCTAAATATCAGCCAGAGCTGGTTTTGACTCTGCTTTCCTGAGCACTAAATTCACTCAAGTTCTGAAATACAAGAGGTAATGGTTATTACAGAAAATTAATTTCTGAGCATTTGAATAAGGTATGCAACTAAATTCTCATCTGGATTTAATGTTTGGATATACCAACAAATTTACAGAAATAAAAAGATGTGCTGATATCACTAAAATTAGATACTGGCCAGATTTTTCAATGGAGAAAGAAATAAAAGAGAATATACTTGTATTTCTAATTAAAATGTTTTCTCACCAAGAATTTCAGTCCTGGAGTTGGCCTATGTTTTCTTCATATGCTCACTCCAGGCAAGCTCCACTGGTAACGTACATTATCACAATGATCTCATTCTCATGTAGTTCTTTATATTTCTCAGAACTAGGAGACTGAAGGAGAAATTAATTTGGTTAGGATAAAATTTAAATAGACAGATCCAGAAAAATTGGAAACTTACTTGTTGATGCTGGCTACAATGGTTATCTATTTTTATTGTACTGTTTTTCTTTGCAATACACCATTACAAGTTGGCAAATACCCTAAAACTTGAAAACAAGCTTGGAATGTTAGAGTCCAGACTAGCATTACTCTCCACTAGAGCTATTGACAGCATCAATTAACTGTTTTAAATAGTGCAGAAAGTGCAAAAATTAGATGCACTAATTTCAAACTAAGTCCTACCTTGTGTTCTAATTGTGCTTCAAAAAATGACAGTAAAATATTTTTTGCAAACATACAAATTGGCAACTACGACTCCAGGCTGCAAGAGAAATGTCCTAAGAAAGTGTTCAGCTTCTGTATGGCAGACACCAAAGAAATCAAATTTTCAGTGGAAAGAAACATATCCTGAAGTAGGAGGGAAGCAAAATTCTTAGCTTGTTCACCACATGCTTCTCTAAGCAATTTCTCTCAAGCTTATGCCAGTACTAAAAGGAGATGTGTAGTATTGCTTTAATATTCTGTGTGCTAATGACAATATTTCCTCTCTGTGTTAGAGGCAATGTTTTCAGAGTTGCCACAGATTTATAAATCCTAGCATATCCATTTTCATCCATTTTTCCTGTGAAGCTTTGTTAAAGCTCATCAGAAAGCAACACTCATGAGGGATTTTTGACTGATTTTTGGTTTGACAGAGATTGCATTTGAAAAGAGAAATTTCACATCTTCTCTCACTTTCACAAGAAATAAGAGCTGCTCATGGACACTCAAGTTCATCCAACAGCCTGAAAATTCTTGAAGGAACTTCTACCACAGAGAATCTAGTAACTGTCTTTTCACTGCAATAACTACAAAGCCCTTTAACAGACAGAAACTTATTTAAAATACAATTTCAAATTGTGGTTTCAGTATACTGATGAAGCCACTTATTGATGTGGAAAGGTTACCACAATAACCTTGTCTTGTTTGCTATAATTGGATGATAGTTTGTTAAAACACACAAAATTAAGAGTCAGAAGCAAAAAGTTGTTTTGTGCTATTGGCACAAATTTGAGACCTCTTAATTTAGTAAAATTTCTACTGTGCATGAATGTAACGAATCATAAAATCTGTTCCAGTGGCTTTCATTTACCACTGCATATGCAAATCCTTACCTTTAATTTAAATGGAAGATCTTAAGGGAGCTATCTCAATTATAAAGGAGAAAGAATTCCGATGGGGAAAAACAAATTAAACAAAAACCACCAAGAATAATATGTTACCCTCATCCATACTGCTTTCAAGGGAGGAGTTTATCTTACCAGCAAGGGATGAAGATCTCATAACAGTGAGCAAGAAAGATTCTCTTGCATCCATGCAGAAGTAGTGACTCTTAGACATAAAATAAATTAAATTATTAAAAGAAATTTTCTGATTAAGTATTGGACAGAAGGTTCTCTACCAATAGTATTTACTTGCTTATCTACAAGATTAAACCATCATTTTATGACAAGTCTTCATTTCATAAAATATTTCTATCAAATGAGATAATTAGCAGAGGTAGAATTAAAAAAAACGCAAAACAAAAAAAAAAGATGTTTCATAAGCTGATTTTAAATTTTATCTTCCAGAACTCTCAGGAAATAAATAGTACTATCAAAGCCAGATAAGCATATGGGCAGAAACTAGTTAAGGCAAGTTCCTAGTGTCAGATAATTATGTTAAATATGTGATTTCCAGGTGCAGGCAAAAATCTCCACAGGAACAGTGTCACTCCACCTAGAATTTAATAAATTGAAACCAACAGCTCTACAGTGTATATCTCACCTGCCATATGTGATTCAGCCTTTAGTGGAATGTCTGTGATAGCTTTAGGTGAATAGCTTTTAGTTTGACTACCTGATATATAAAATGTCTGCTTTTGTGAAGTTTTAGCCCGTTAATTGCTACATTCATTTGGCTCTGTACTGGAAATAACACAATGATGACTTTCAGTCTCTCCTTCTCATCCTTTTACAGGCTGACCCACAGACATCTCTTTCAGCTTGCCAAGTCATAGCCTACATAAGATGTTCTTTGTACAGAAACTTTTTCACCTTTCAGATGCTCTTCTCTGCTCCTATTCCAGTGTTGTATTGTTTCTGAGATGGGAGGACAAGGTCTGTGCAGAGCAGGCAGGACAAATTCACCTCCTAGAGCATACAAAGGTATAGTGGTACCTGCTCAGCATATACTCCAAATACAGATAGTTCTGCCTGTCTCACTTTACACCTCTGTACCTTTGAAATACCCCATTTCACAGGTAAAATATTTCATCTGCAAGCTGTTTTTCCAAATATTGTGTTCTGCTTGGCCTGTATGTGATAGTAGGTCTCCACAGAAAGGTATGAAAGAGATAAAGGTTATTTAAATTACATATAGAATTAAGAGTCTTACTGCTTGCTAGTAGCAAATCAGGAAAAAACCACCTTTTGCTCAAAATAAAATAAAACAATGAAGTGAAAAATAATGAAATACATTGTAATATGAACAGTTTTTGCTTCTAGAAGAAAGCATTATTGGTTATCTCTTCTGAAGTGAGTTAGATCCAGGAAAGAAGTGAAGCTTGGTCTGGTTCTTATAGAGATTTCAATACCATGTAGAGATAGAGGAGAACTCATTTAAAAAATCAATAAAATTTGAAACAGTCTTCATCATTAATAGAATTTGAATAGTACCATATGTAGAAATCTACAGATACGAGCAATATTGGTACAACTTGTGCTTCCATCCAGGCCCTAATATATAAAAAATGAGAAACACAACCCTTTTTTTATTCTCTTTTGCCCATTATGGATAAAATTACAAGCCCCACTTGGATAGCATAAGCTCCAAACCAGGGATCGAGATTTGATTCATCTGAAGGAAGTAAAAGGTCTACAGATATTTACAAACAAAAAAATGTAGACAAAAAGAAGATAACACAATTATAACATGACTTTTAAAAGAAGTCATGTATTAACAATACACTAAGACTATATGTTAAAATCAGATATAAAGTTAAGAACATTCTTTTGTAATTGTGGAAAATTAACTAGTCAACAGCTAACATTCATGGGATAGAAAGAACTGCTTCTAAGAGCTAAATTTACCAAGAATTTGCATTGATGTGGCAACTAATTAACATGAAAATGCACTAAGAACCTGTGTAATCTTGAGCAACCTTCATTTAGATTCAAAACTAACTTCCCTACAGTGAAAAGCCACTGAAATATATTTAAAAAGAATATATTTTCCTCTATTAAACTTCTTTAATGTATTTTATAGAAACCAGCTCCAGCTGAGGTTAACTCTAAAATCCACAGTATACCCTGATATGTAGTGCTAAGGTACTGCTCTTTATTTTGGCAGTGTTGTTACTTTCACAGACCTGGGTCAAGAGATAAATCTTTGGCAATAGAACTGGTTTTCACTTGGTTTAACCCACTTTTGTGTGAAGTCCTCCAAATCTGAGTTCCCAGTGATTTGCTGATATCATAACCCTGTTGTAATTAAAAGTAGATCTAGTAGATTTGCAGTCAAAAAAAGGAGCTTTGAATTAAGGGAAAAGTACAAAATTACCTTAATTGCAAAATAAAAAGTAAAACCTAGGGGTGTTATGGTTTGTTTGGGGTTTTATTTAACTCATTTGTAATTAGCTCGTTGACACTAAGGACTTGGTCCAAGATACTGAAATCAGTTAGAGGTAGGAGGTAATATGGGTGAGGTTAACTTATCCTGAGTTTTAATTATTTGCTTTCTATAATCTGCAGGAGCAGACAGGAAGGGAATCAGTGCAGAAATGTAGAGAGACATTCCTCTGGATGCCTGCAGATGCCTCTTTGCAGAAATGCACATGGGAGAAGATAGAAAGGGATCAGGATGGGATCAGGAGGGGTTGTGTTCCACTTCTTTAAAAGCATAAATCTCCTTTCTGAAGCAGGAAACTCTTCTCAACCAGACTTTGAAAACTGCTGAAAACACCAAAAACGTACTTAGGGGTCTGTGTTAACAACTAAAATTGGGGATAAGTATGATCTTTACTGAGACACTAAACAGATTCGAGTGTGCCTCAGACACACCAGGGCATGTAAGCAAGTAAAAAGGTATCATTCTGCACTGACAGCGAACAAATGAATGACACTTTCTTGTAATTCACTCATTTAGCTGAAGAATAGGAAGGCATTAAAAAGATAACAAGTAGGGAGTGGGAAGACAACTGCTACACTTAAATGTTTTAATGGTATCTTTACATTCATTAGTTAGTTTTAGATATTAGGCAGAATGTTTTATAAATCATTCCTACTATCTATAAATGACTCATCAATCCACAGTCAGATAAGTTTCTTCAACCTCTAATTGTACAACCTTAGTTCAGAGGGGGTCTGTGTCTGTTTCCTCAGAAATTAAGAAAAAGTACAGAAGTAGATTAATGGGTTAGGGAGATTTGGAAAGTGTTTCTAAAAGCAGAGCAGAAAGAGCACTTATATCCTTCCCTCTATGAAGCATCCAACAAACACCTGTGGATTTACTCTACCACATAAATGGTAATGGGATGACACCCACAGAAAATTCACTTCTCTATTGTCTTTCCTCCTTCTTTCACCATTTCTTTGTCCCTTGAGAGAGCTCATGTGGTTCTTCTTTGGCAACCAGAGAAACATTTTCCTCTTGTCACTGTAACCACAGCTAAACAATGACATGCAGCAGCACTAGAGGATGATGAGGTAGAAAAAATATTCAGCACTGTATACACACCAGGGAATTTTAAAAAACCTGCAAATAAATTTTATTTCATAGGTCAAATACTGCCACAGTGTGTCTCCCTTCAATCCTCCTATATTCATACAGGCAGTGTAAATAAAAATGAAAATAAAGTTTACAAGGTAGGTTAAAAGTGCTCTTTCTTGGTCACATTCAATGTCTCAGTCATAAAGAATTGAGTGTTTTCTGCTATTAGCAAACATCTTGCTTTTGATCTCTACATATAAAAAAACCACAGTTTACTTTAATTTAACCCTTACAAATCAAAGCTGAAGTATCAACTACACCAGTAAGCAGGAAAAAATACACTAATGTTACAATTTCACAAGCTGGTACTGTTCAAAATGAATTTGTAGTTACAGGCCATGCTGTGCCTTTCAACAGTGAACGGTTGTAGCACCTATTTCATTAGTCAGTTCTAGTTGAATCTGTTCCCCGACACATGAAATACTGGTGAATCCTCATGTACCTCTGAAGTCTTCTTGTGCAATTGAAAAAGGTGCCTCTGGTATGGGGGCTGATGGCTGTTTTAGCTAACCAAGCACTCCTTCTTGTAAGAAATGCCATCCCTCTTCTGGCAGCCAGGGGTCCCGTTTCTCCTACGGGGCAGGAAGTTGCCTGGCCAGAGTTCCCTCCTCTTTCCTACTGTACCCAGTGCTCCTTCCAAATCTGGCTCTAAAGGAATCAAGATCTACAAATGTGGTATCAGGGTCACTTGTAGAATGCCTATGTCACCTTTGACAGCCTAAGAAGAATGAACTTTTCCTGGCTGGGTCCTCTCAGGAATTGTGGTGAGGATGGCCCTTCTGACCTGAGTTCGCATCCCAAGTGAAAGAAGCAGTGCAGAGACACCACATTTATTTTTTTTAATCTTATTTCTAAACAGTTTTCAGCTCTCCTCCCAGTCTTCCTGGCAAAGGCTCAGATTCACTTTGGTCTAAGCACTGGGCAGAGGTTCAATAAGACTGCATCCGAAACAGCAGTTTTCCTGAGAAGAGAGATTCATGCTCAGAAGAAAAATAAAGTAGAATAAACAGCTGAAGAAACTTAAAGCCCCTTCCTACTTCCATCTCTATGAAATATCAGCAAGTGATTAGATTATATTTCTCCTACTCATTGTCTTTAATATAAGAAAGGGACACACATAGTTTAACTCCCAGCAGTAACTCGGATTAAGTGTGGAAAATACAGTTCTCTACTGTATTCTGCTTACATTTAACCTGTTAGATAAATGCTCAGCCAAAGCCTCCTCTCACTTACACCAAGAAACCCACCAGTTATAGCACAGCTTGGCTGTTAACATGAGGAAAAATTTGTTCCAGTCTCTTCTATACGACCTGCACTTACAGTTAATTCCTCACAAAGATCTATCTTACCACCTTTGTGCCAAAATACTCTCAGGCTTAAGTAACTTTCATCCTTCTCCTTCTCCAGCCTTGAGACTCTCATCATAGCAGTTTGGCTTTGGTATAGGTGCTGAAAACTAGGTTGGATGAGGGAGAGAAAAATAATGTGATAGCATGGTGTAGATTGGCATGAAGATTGTGTTGGCACTTGTGTGAGTTAATCAGGTTACTCAAGAGTAGTAAAGGTTCAATAAAATTTTTCAGGTTACCCCAAAAACTTCTCACTTCAGCAGGTCCTGTAACAGGTCCAAAATATACCGTAAATGCTCATTTAGAACAATGAAAGTATTTTTTCTCAATATGGATTAAACAATACCAAGTGTACTGTAATATTATTAAAGGAGATAGTACTGGTCTTCCTAAAATTCTTGTTTCTTGATTGTTTTAGTTTTAAATATAAAACATGGAAAAATACTTCACAAAATGTCTTTTGGTGAAGTATCTTCAAAGGTATTGTAGCACAAGAAAAAGTAGTTTAGATACCTGTAGAGCATCTCTACCTCTCTCTTTTTCCCTCCACATATTAATAAATACCTATTTATTAAAAATATATATTTTCTAATGGCCTTCCAAGGCACTCCCTAAAGAAAACAGCAATCCAGTAAATGGAAGACATTATGAAAGAGATATTGAACCAGCAAGACAACCCTCTGCAGGGATGAACTTCAAATTTGAGGGGCACAACACTGAAGGCAGACTGACAAAAGGAATTCCTTCTGAAGCTTGGTGTTGACAGGGTAACAGCAGTGCTGGCTCCTACAAGAGCATGCCAGCATATAACTCAATGTGCAAGCTGTGACATACATTAACTAAAATTAAAGAAAACATTAGTTAAAGGAAGATAATGGATTCTCAGTTGGCAAGAGGGTCAGTAGTAAGAATGTAAATTCAAACGTGAGGCTACATCTCCCATCAATGAGATCAGTCATGATGTATGGCTTCTGCTATTAAATTTAGGAACCTACACCAGCCAAATTTTCATGAAAGAAAATGGAGAAAAAATCAAAGGTATATTTGGCTGCCCATCTGCATGTGGATCTCTTAAGGATCTCTTCCTAACTAACATTTTTTTATAGATGATCACCACAATCAAGGACCTCAGTACAATTGTGTATTTACACTTTAATATGGCCAAAACAATGGGAAGAAGGGAATGCTCCCCAGGACTGCATAGCTCTAACAGAAGGCTTTCTACAGCAGTTCAAAATAATTTATAGTATTGAAATCGTGTATTCACTTCTGGAAGTCTCTATCTTATTTAAGTATAATGTAGAATAACTTGCACACAGCACATGCAGCTGTCCAAAGTCAGTGTCCAGGGATAATTAAAAGGTTAGGCAGACACAGCACTTCTCTGGGTCTGGGCAGTGTGATGTGAGAGAGACCTGCAAGGCTCTTTGGAGTGGCATGAGAACAAGAGATGCAACAAAGTACAGCTCGAGCTGATGTAGAAACCTCTTCTTTACTAAAGGAAGTTGTAAGACTGACATTTCAAACAGCAATTCTGGCTTCCCATGAGCTTTGGCTCCTTTGAAATGTGGCTGTGAGCCCATCACATTTCCAAGGCAGTCTGAAAGCTGATGCTTGTTTGTGTTTGCAACCTCGAGAGGAGAGGAGAGGAGAGGAGAGGAGATATACCCAATATTGCAAGTCAAAATACTTTTCATCATTTACATTTTCATCAAAAGGCAAACATATCATCCAAATATTTTCTATTTTAAGCATAAAGTTATCATCTCCTTTTTAGAATGTATTTGGCTTGCTCTGGTCTTTCTATATGCTGGTATGAACTAACAGCAGTTTTATTTTCATTATCTGGTAAATCTATTATCTTGAAATATCCTTCTGTAACACATCTAAAATTAATATATTGTAAGGGAACTGTAGCCAAAAGCTACATAACCTCTCTTATACATTAATTTTTAATCTGGATATGGAAACAAGCCCTCAAAATATAAAAATCCATTCTGACCTTTTAAATATAAGATAGGCATTTGATTCTTATTTGATAAAGGAGTTTTTGAAATGGAAATTTTTAGGAGGGCCTACTTATTAAAGTGCAATCCCCATTATTTTCACCTTCCAATCTTGCACATTTTTTAAACTACATTTTTTTTTCATGAAATAACAATTTGTAACAGTTTTATAAACGTTAAGTGCATCTTTTAAAATAATTCTTAAGGTTTTAGTATCTCAGTACAATTATGTTGTATCCTTATACTGTTCTTAGGAAAGGAAGCACACTACTCTCAGTCCTTCATTCACATCAGCAAAAAGCTTTTTAAATTTACAACACACAAGATTGTGACTTAAAGAAATTTTCTTTTTAAGTATATAAGGATATTTAACACTTACTACTACCATTTAGAATATAAAGCAGGAACTGTGGGATGTATTTCAAGCACTGATCAGAAATATACTGAACAGGGGCATCACGCAACAGTTATATCAGCAACAGGCATTCTTAATCCAAAATTTAACAGGAAAAATTTGTTATGCAGCTTTAATCCCGTCTGAACTTTGCAAGTTGTTATGATGAGCCTTCTTCAGTATCAACAAAGGGAGCTGCAGCGTGACTTAGGTTGGAGCACCTTCATTCACCTCAGAGCACCCCTGGAGCTCATCCAGTCCTGTCTGGCCCCACTTTGAGCAGGGTCAGCTGGATACATCTGCTCATGACCATGTCCAGTCATGTTTTGAATATCTTCAAAGATGGAGACTCCACAGCCTCTCTCAGCAACCTGCTCCAATGTTTGACCACTCTCACAGCACAAAATCTTACTCTAACATTTAACTGGAATTTCCTGTATTGCAATTTTTTGTCCATTGCCTCTTGTCCTGTCACTGGTCACCACTGAGAAGAGTCTGCTTCTCTCTTTGTCACTCCTCCCTGGGCCTTCTCAAGTCTGGGCTAAAAAGCCTCTGCTCTCCCAGTGTCTGCAGATCTGGCAGATACTTCAGTGACTGAAGCTGTTAGCATCCCTTTCAGAAGGTAGCTGTGTTCCAGGTGTCCTCCTGGCACAGGACTCAGAGCTGGATGTTTTGATACCCTAAAGCTCTACGTGTCTCTTGTGTTCAGGTGTTCATGTCATTAATAACCTTACCCAAGTAGTGTGGTAAGAGAACCACATTTTAACTTTCCACCTAGCTTTTGTATAGAATTTTGCAGAAATTCTTCTGAAATTTGAATCACACACTGTGTGCATCAAGATATACCATACAGAAATATAAACTTATTTTTTATTTTCCATAAAATGTGCCATGGTTACCACAAATGGCAGTTCATTATTCCATTGGAACTGCCATAAAGAAAGCAGTGAACATTTTTGTCTTTCACATTTCCTTTTAAACTTGATTCCCAGAACTTCTGTGTTCCATTGTTACAGTAATGTGAGGGCTAATGAGTTTATTGACTTTATAGATAGTTTTCAATTAAGAGGAAAGAAAAATTCTTAGAAACAAATTGCAGCTAAGATCTTCTGTCATCAGTGAGAACATCTCTCAATTTGAGGGTAATAACTGTGTCCAACAGAAATATATTCAGAAACTGGCTCCAGAATTATTGTCCACTGGTATCAAATACCATTTCAAGTGCAGATGAATAGACATTTCCACTGCAGGAAAAAAAATGAAAAGCTAAGGCAAAGAAAAAAGCTCTGAGCAAGAACAAGGCACAGAAAACTGAAGCAGCATAAAGCCCAGTATCAGTGCACATGGACCTTTCATGGCACTGACTTAGGAACTGATAAGCATCTTCTCAAAGGAGCTGGCACATTCACCTAAAAGTCAACAGCCATTTGCAGTTAAGAACAGAGATAGCTAAAGTCAGAACACATGCAGACTTTAGTGTGTACAGGTTTGTGCCTGAAATGGAAAAGGGAATATCATTTCCAGGTCCACCAATTACATCCAAATCACCTAATTTTGCATTTCTAACTAACTGCTCTGTCAGTTATAAGAATGCTTCAACCAGCTGATTGAAAGGCATATATTTTTTTTTTAAAGAATATCTTCCATAAATTATGTTTCTTTTTGATATTTTCTCTTCGTTTTGGCTTTTTTTGCTAGGGCTCAATATTGAAAACCTGATAAAATAAGGACAATGGATTTTAGCAAAATAATTAGGAAGATTTTAAACCAGAAAGAATAGCAAAATTTTACTATAAAATTATGTTTACTCAAATTATATCATTAAACTGCTACTCATGACATTCAAAATGTTTTATATAATGAAAAAATAAATAATTTAGGAAATTTTAAAGTGTATAACACTAGAGAGATATCATTACATTGCTTTTTCTTATCATTATACTGTTCCAATTTAAAATTTTTGTATCTATTCTCCAAAGGCTGTCTTGAAAAGTGTATTTTCTTCTACTTTTGCATTATTGAAAGTCTATTTTTTTCCAAATTTCTTATAAAGTCTTGGTTTCTGTTCATAAGAGAACAGTGAAACATATTCAGCAGTTTAAATGCACCTCTATATTAAAGATATGACCAAAATACAATGAAATACCTCAGTATGCACCATAAATCTATCTCTAAGGACATATACAGTAAAATAATTGGTATGAAGTAATTTTGCTCCTATATTTTATCAATATATATAATTATGCCATTAGCGTCTCAATAATCAGACATAATATATTACTCATTGTTAAAGAAAAAAGTGTACATATTTCAGTAGACATGTTATTGCTAAAAATATCCCCATTTTGTTTCAATAGCCTTCTTGTTTCCAAAAAGACAAAATAATACGAAAATAACTTTTTTCCTTCAAAATATCTGGACTGTTTTTCTCAAACATCAATGATCTAGATGAAGATTAAAATACTGAATTAACTAATTTTCTTTGTAGTTATTCACACATTCATCTGCATGTTATGTATTCATATGCCATAAGCATATCAGTCAATACTAAAGAAATCTGAGAACAAGAAGAAAATATGGTACATGATTTTTTTGTTCTTTTGCCATAAATAGCATTTCAGAGAGAAAACAGTTGTGCCAAACGCTAAAGCTGCTCTGTGTCAATGGTTTATGGAAGTTTATAATATAAAACACATTCTTCAGGATTTCAGCTCAATTTTTTCCCTGATGTAATATTAATACTTTCATAAATATTGCTGATAAGATTCTGAACAACATTATTTCCAACTTAAACTTAACGTCTTTCTCCCACAGTATAATAATGATGTCATTTAGCACACTAGAGTCAAAGTGAATCATGATATTAATATAGTTGACTGTTGAATGTAAATCTAAATAATCCTTTGAACTATTTTTTTAAAGGTTTTCCCACCCTGTAGCAGTTCCATGACAATACATTTCAAGGGCAATGCAGAGGAAGGTCATCAGTCTGAAAAAATGAAAATATAAGTTCAGATCCCAAATAAACCTTCCTCTCTGGATCGCAGATATAGCCTCCTCTCTCTTCCACTCAACTATTATAACTGTTAACAAACTTCCACTTACCAAGGGGCCATTGACATTTCCAGGCAGAAATTTAGTGAAGAAAGCAAATTTTTTTGTTTTCCTATTCTGCTTGGGAAAGCATGTAGTGGAAAGCAAAATGAGATCTCACCTCCAACATCAGAGGTATGTCTCATTTGTGAGGGACAGGTTGGCAGAAACTAATGTGAAGAATACAACATTACAGTGATGCTTTAATTTTGTGCATCTATTTTAGCAGAAGCCTTCAGTCTTGTTCTTTAAATATTACACAATCAAATCACAAAACACAGAAAAGTAAACTGACCAAGAACAATAAATATTTAACTCTCTGTTTGGAGATTTAAGCTGGTTGTGGGGTTTCTGTAGTAGGAAAGAAGAAAAAAAAACAAGGAGGATAGTGGAGGAGGAAACAATCAAAACACTAGGTTTTGCTAATATGTGCAAATATATGTTGCCCTAAGGAAGTTGATATAATAGAGATTATTTGTTTTATGAAATAGGAGCTGAAAAGAACAAGAGCATCATTATGCTGGATGCTATAGGGTGTGCAACATGATGCGTATCTCCAGCAGATTACAAAGCAAATGTAAATTCTATCCTTAATGTAATTTGCAAGTGAAATCTTCTCAGTGTCAATATTGCTAAAGTACAAGTAATGCAAGTTCAAAACTCTTCTCATAGTTCTGTGTGATTTAATTTTTATACTGGTTGATCTGAAAATATGGAAAGTCTCAGCAACTTCTCCATCTGTTCATAATTTCCCTGACCAGCTTATAAGAACTAGGAGTATTGCCAGGAGTATTGCCACTCAGAGATGTAAGGTGTAACCATACATGGCCAGTGTAAAATTAAATTTTTAGCAAAAGTGACAAAATCTATGTTACCATAAAATATTTCCCTGCTGACATTGTGTCAAGTAAACACTTATAATTAGAGACAGAAATACTTTCTCATTTTCATTTTCAAGACAAACTTAATTAAAGTAAATATTAAGAGAATTCAGACATGTATAGAAGAAAAAGTCTTCCAGTGAGTGAAAGGTAATCCCTAAGGAATAAAGTTACATATTCAAGGAACACATTAATGAAACCTTCATATTTTAAGGCCATGAGAGTATTGGCACTATAAAGCACCCATATGGCACCGACAGTAACAGCAGTGCTATCACATTAGTACCACATTGTTCTGGTATTTTGTGTAGTTTTGTGCAGAAACCTTGACACTGGACTGATCTCGTTAGTGTACTGTGCTTTCTAGTGGTTTGGCTTTATTTCGACAGGATCTAATAGTAACAGAGCAACTTTCCTTCCAAAACGCTTCTGTGCTTATTTTTGATTGCAAAACCTATGGGATTTTAAGGACTCCCTGTAAGCATAATAATATATTGAATTTGTTTATGAATGGAAGAAATAAAAACACAAGGTTTGGAAGAATTTGTGACCCTGTGAAGAGTGGCATAGTTGATTGTAATCCCTACTCACATTTGAGTCACAGTCATATAGACTAGAAATAGCAAGTCAAGGGAGGTGATGACACTGATGAAACTGTGCCCTTTTATTTATGGTCTGGTGCACCAGCAGGCAGCATCAGCTAGTGCACTAAAGAAAATGAACAAGCTTTTGAGGAAACATGCCTGGAAAAAAACCCTTCACCTTTTTTCACACGTAGTACAGGTTCCTGAAGTATTTTTTGGAAAGACATTGGTGGAAAGATTTCTAAGTAAGATAGATGACTTTCTACTGTGTCAGTGTCACATCTGGCTCTAACTAGATGTGGAGGGTTACTGGATACTGCTGATTCTGCCGGAATGTATCAGCCATGACATTGGAGCCAGGGTTCTCCCAGGGAAATAGCTTCTTGGGCCACTTGTCTATGTCATATTTCCTGAAGGCAGGCAGCCAAGGATTGGAGACATGATTGGAGCTCTTCATGACACTGAAGAGCTACAGCTCCAGAGAGTGGCAGCCTGTTCAGTCATAAGAAGGAAAAAAAAAAAAGCTTAGACACCTAGAAAATATAGGTAAAGAAAAGGTAACTTTAGGTCTCTCAGAAGGAGTTTATCAGAATCCTCTTTTCCTTCCAGTTTGCTCTTTTCTTTGTTTGAATAAAAGCAAGCGTGCAAGTAAGCAATAAAATAACCCTGGAAAAACTCAATTATTCAGACAGTTTCACTTATGCACCCACTTGCTCCCATTGAGTGTATTACTTATGATGAGTTACATCAGCCTATGGCACGCTATGTTTACAGGACTTCTCCTTGAATTTGAGTGTATTCTGAGGGAGATTTTTCTGAGGGGTGTGGATGCTTTTTTAGAATAGGGAATCTCCCTTGGGGAAGTTTCCAGCTAAATGATCTATAGAAGTGTGCAAGTGTTCTGTATTAGAGTTTCTACGTAGGCTTATGCATGCATAACCATGAGTACCACATTTACTTCTCTCATGTGAGGGAGAAGTGGTACTTTCCTTTGGATTTCAATATCAAAAATATTTTTGTTAGCAGAATTTTGTGAACACTTCCAAGCTTGAATCTTTGAGATTATTTTTCTTCCCAAAAGAGATACTACCAGTGCCAACACAGTTCATGGATGACTGGATGTTATTAAAGTTGGAATTTATCTCTTTTTTTTTTTCTGATGATACTGACAGCTCAATATTAAGAATAGAAAAATAATGTTTTGATTTCACTGTTTTTATCTACCTGTCTGACATGTTCAATTGGTTTGATTGCTACTGGATATATCTTTTTCTACCTAAATCTTTGCTGAAAAGAAAGGAGTATTTATTCTATGTTCTGTGTGCTGCCTGGTTATTATCCTAGCAATTGTTATTGCAAGCTTCAAGTATTCTCTGAATTATGAAAGGGGATTACATGGAGAAAGTATTTACATGCCACATTATGCACTAATGAACATCTCTGTTTTTGCTTCCCTCATTTCCATCTTCCAGTATGTCGGGTCTTTGATTTGAACCTGAATTTTATAATTGTTGGTTTAAATATCCATGATGAAGATCTATGTATTGCAAAAAGCTTCATTCAAATCAGTATACTAATGTGACTTCTGTTAACTCACTGCAAACAACTCTGAGATCTTCTGGGTTCATTCCCAGCCATATTGCTGTGGGAGATTCCCTCTTACAAATCATGCCCATTTTCTGCACTCTATCACCTGCTGGTGCCAGGTTCCCACACTCCTGTGTCCATTGTCCCTGATGCCATGCTCTGAAGGTACCAAGGTTGAGCAAGGACTGAGCACACCTGCTCAGCCTGGTAGTGCCCACCATTCAATTTTCCTTGCTGTGACAATGCTATTCCATAAAGAAGTTTCTTTTGGTATTGTCTCCTCAATTTAACAACAGCAAAGAAACAAGGCTGATGCCTTAGGTTTTAACTTTTTTTTTTTCCAAATCCTGTACTGCTTAGTGTGTAACTCTGAGGTTTCTTGTAGCCTGTTCACTTCTGCTCTCTCGTGCTGGGCAGACACAACAAAGCCTCTCCAGTCCTGCTCTCCAAGGACACTCAGACCGTCCTAGGCCCAAAAAAGTGTAAACCACAAGCCTTTGAGGGGAGGGCAAGCTGAGGGGAAATTACATCTTTAAATTTTAATTGGAGAATTAACCCTGATATGCAAATTAACCAAACCTTTAAAGGTGTGAATGACTTGTGACCTGTTGTCCATCTTGGGGTCCATTTCTGGCAGCAGCCTCTGGCTCCCCAGGGTGTGCCTTTGAAGGCCCTCCAAATGAATACCTGCCTTTATTCCCTTACTCCTGTCTAGTCTCTGTTTGTAGGTGGCCTCTCAAGGCATCAAGGCAACTCCCTCGCTAGAACCAAAATGGAGCTGAGAAAATCATATTTGGCTAAGTTACAGTGTTGCTACTAACCTTAGCACTGAATGTATCGATTCAGACCTCCTGTCTTCAGTTCATTAGTCAAAACTCTTCTGACACAAGCATGGTTTTGGTATGTTTCTATCTCACAGCCCTTGTTTCTGTCAGTTTTGATGTTGTTGCTATGTATAAAATAAAACTAAGTCTTGTTTTACAATCCCAGTGTTGCCTGTGGATTCTGAGCAGTGCAAGAGCTCCATTAGCAATGTTATTCTTCTCTATGGTCACTGTCACACTCAATTTAGCTCCAGTTTTATTTTTTGCCATAAAACAGCATTCCTGGTCACAGTAATTCTGTTACCACAATGATCTAAGAGCCACTAAAGGACATTAATGAATTAACAAAGTACATGGCTTAGTGCACAGTCCCCAGGTGGTGCTTCACCGAGGTGGGAGTGCTGAAGGCTGTATCACTAAGTGTCCATCCCTGGGGATGACCACAACTCGGGGCTGTCTGAGAGTGGTCTGCTGTGGTGGGGCATCAATTCACAGACATATTCTCAGGGGCTGGGAGTTCTGAAGTGAAGGCAGGACAGAAAAGGCTGTTTGTTCAAAGGGCTCTGGGAAGGAATTGCAGACTGGACTCTGCTGGTAAGGAGACCTCTGTCAAGAAAAGGAGCTTTAGAATGAAGCAGTTCCCCAATGCCCAATAAAACACACTTTCCAAATGTCATAAAACTCATGGATTGAAAACACATGCTCATCTGTTTGTCTGTAGTGAGCAATGACCAGTGTTGTACATGAGAGTCCAGCATTTTGTTCTATCTCTCTGAGAATATTATCATCTTATTGGCAACCAAGGGGTATTCATCCCGTCCCCTTTGTTGTCTGTGGGTGTCTCTCAGCTCTTGGGTGCTCTGCCACTTTGAATCCCCTGTTGCTTGCACCAGAAAGGGAAGAGTGAGAATGGCTCTGCATTTGACCAAGGCTCTGCCTGAAATTAATGATGGCTTAATGATGGTACAAAGATATGAAAGGAAAGAACTGTAAAAACATGGGGTAATGAATTATTTCTATGAATTGTTACCATATTGCTGGGCCTAGGAATGAGATCCACATATAGTACATGGGCAGCTGGTCTTCCGTGGGATCAGTAATGACTCAGGCACATATTAAAGACAAATGAAAACAAAAGCTCCTATTTTCATATATATCTAAATGCTAATAATTCAAAAGCAGCTCTGAAATAATGAAATAATGCATTAGAAGATAAAGTATAAATGAGTCAAACATAGTAAAGCCCATATTGTGCTGTTCACTTTATAAACAGAGGACAAGAAAAATGTTACTGCTTCGAAAGTGCAAGGCAGGCAGTCATTGTAGCACACCTCCAACCTACTTTATCTTAAGGCTTCTATAAGAAAAAATTGTGGTAGAAGGGGTAAAAATACTTGATTTGTCCAGTAAGTCAAAAGTAATGTTTTACATGTTCTTCCTGGCACTTTTTTTGTTAGGTCAGTGAGCTTTATGAAGGTGAGCAAAAATGTTGGAAATCTTCTATGTCAATCTACCACAATCTTTTGGCTTTTATTTCAACATTTTGTCCTACCTTTTAAAATATGAACATGACAAATAAGCAGTCACTTTCTCCAGCATTCTAGCCTCTTTTATAGTTTTGGGACAAGGAGAACATATTAAGAGCCTGACATATGGAATGTGGTGGCAGAGTGCTGATTTCTTCAGATGTGAGGAGACAGAGCTGACAATTGTCTGTTGAGATGACAAAGAGAAGCTCTGCAAAAAAGCTGAAGAAGCTGCAGTGATGAACACAAAAATCTGAATTTCCTAATAGAGAGTCCACTCCAACCCTTGCTCTGGACATCCTTTGAAGTTCTGTTTAACTCAGTTCCTCTGTTCCTCATGACCTGAAGAGTCATCTGCTCACACATAGTTCTTTTAGTCTTTAGGGTCTTCAATGGGAAAAGTTATATTGTGTGGCTGTCATTGAAGACAGAGGTGTTTTAGGTAACAGAGTGATACTATCTCCTCCCTTCCATTCCCCAAGCACAAATGAAGAAACCAAACCACCAGCAAAATCAAAACCCAAAATGTACATTATTCAGAAAGTAGAAATCATAGAATTTGTATACATATATATGTTATGGTAATCAATCATGTAATTCATGTAATCAATCGTCACTGTGGCTAAATACAATAGAAGTTAGTGTCTGAAAATGAAGTTTTAGTAAGAATATATATGGGACCTCAGCAATTTTAAAAGTGGGAAAACACACAGAGAGTTGGAGAAACTAAGCATTCCATTTTATGAGAAGAGCATACAGAACAAAGAAAGGGTCCAAAGGCTGTGAACGTTTAGGTGAATTGTGCAGTAGATATGTTCATGCCTTAGTATTGAGTACAGAAGAAACCTAGAGGACTATGCTTTGATTAGACACTTAACTTTGAGATGGCACAAGTTGTTCAAGTTAAACCTTAAATGACAAAGTGACTTTTAGTAGCAGAATGTGAACATTTATTTTCCAGAAACTTTTATACAAAAGACTATTCTTCCAGTCCTATGCTTTCTAGACCAGGAATTCTCTTTAATTTAAACTTTGGATCTCTCAACACCTTGTAGGCATTGTATTGATGAATGAATAATAACAAAACAATGGTTTTTTTTTTTTTCCTGTGAGTGATTGTTAGCATGAAGTGGTAATGTTTCATGGTAAGCAAACCATTCTTTCTGCTGCACAGTCAACCATTGCAGAAACTTGACAAAAAAAATACTGGGAGATGCATGTTTCAGAGCTCCATTTAAAACCATGCTATAACTAAGAAAATTTTGGAGGGTTTTTTTAGCTTTTTTCCTGATGTTCTTCAGAATGTGAATAAAATTACTCAGTGGAGGAATTCTTAACAGATGGTTGCCATTTCAGCCTCTGATGGCAGAAAGCCCTAGAACCAAGCAATTACAGAGTTCTTTGATGCAGAACCAGATGAACAGATTTTAATAATTTCTTCCAAATTGGAGACACCTGGCCCCCCAGAAAATGCCGCAAGCTGGATGATAGCAGTGTGCAATAGAAATATATCCCTGATGGCACCAGCATGGTTTTGGTGACAAAATCATGAAAACCAATGGGAAGTAATGTGAAAATTACCTTTTTCTTTCTACTATTAATGCAATGAAATGTTTCAAATAGCCCAGTAAAATAATTTTAAAAACACTCTGAGGCAAGATTGTTTTGTTTTGATTTTATATTACTAGAACATTTTATCTCCTGTCAAAGAATGCTGTACAGGATATGGATACTCAACAACGCCAGTTTTATTGCTCACCTTTATAAAGCTCATGGGCCTAACTCAGAAAGGATTTAAGAAGCACATATAAAATGTTACTTCATTTTACTTACTCTTATTCTATTTTCTTCATGTACTTCCTGCTTTTGGGAAATTCACCATGTGCACTAGAGAAGCAATTAGACCAAACCCACTGGTATGATACTTCTGTGACAATTCTCCTGCATGGAGAGAGAAGAAAAGGGGTAGCCTATGTTATTTCTAAGGTTCAGCTTTACCTGACCCACTGCCAAATTCTTCCATCCTGTTCTCATTCATTCAGCTCTGTCTCTGCTATCATAAGGTTGTGTTTATCTCACGCTTGGCAAAGCCCTGTCACGGTGCTGTCCATGTCTCTAATAAAATGGAGCTGCAGCCAGCCAATTCCATGGCTCTGCCATGGGATATTAGTGCTATGTGGGGTACAAATGCTTTGCAGGGGATCTGGTAAATCAGTTTGCTCTGGTGGCTGACAGCTTGGTCCAATGAGCCAATTCTACTTGATAAAGCTGAGAAAATAGAGAGGAGTTTTACAGTGCTGTTCCTGGACTTCATAACCGAAGACTTCTTCTCCAATCCTGTGGGTCAGTTTTCCTTAAAACCTCTCCTTCTTGGTATAATTAATTTCTTGGTACAATACATTAAAGTAATTTTGCCTGTGGTTGCAGAATATCATGTATTCTTGGGAATTTGAAGTGTGAGTGTGGAAGCATAGAAGAGACTGTTAAAATGCTAAATATTACATACTAATCTGGTGAATTGATTTGTCTGAGTTCACAAATTTAAGTGTGACCACTGACTCTATCTTTGGTAGATTTACTAATTCTGTATGTACTAAAGGAACCTTGTTTTACAAGTAATGTACCAGAATAGCATTTCTGAACAATTCATTTTTTAAACAAGGAACAATAGACACAAATAAAATTTTCTGATTTTCTCAGCTGACAATACTTTTGAACTGTAGGCCATGATTTTCTTTATGAAGCAACATCTTCTGATCCAAACTGAGCATTTAAAAGGCTAAAGCTTACATCCCAAAGCTGTATGTACAGTACGGCCAAGATAACACATTTTCAACTTGGCTACTTTTATATGTTTAGAATCAGATTTCATTTTCATGAAAATCAAAATCAGAAAACTCCCTGTGCATAAGATATACAAACTCTGTACAGACATCACACATCCTTCTGGTTTTCCTTGTCCAAATTAAATTTGACTGATTTATGTTATGCTATCATATACTATAGCTTTTTACAATGTATATCTGGCAAAGTTATCCATAAAACTGAATACAATAAACATTATAGTACAATCATTCAGTTTTGGTTTGAGATTTGGGAATTAGTTCCATTTAATCGGACTCTTTTTCACAATATGATCCATTCAATTGCATGCTTTTTCTCTTCATTGAAACAGCCTCAGCAACAGAGTAGATTTGTAGTTAGTGCGTTGTAACTTGGTTTGATTTCTTTGTTTCCTACAAAAAGGAATCAGTAGAATCAAGCATATTAGTAATGATTTTTACAGTCAGACCAAAGTGAGGTCAGATGGAAAACAAGCATCTGATTACATTCCCATGTCTCATAGGATACTTTCACATAACAGATAAAATGTATAAAAATTCTTAAACACAGTTACACTACAATCTATTTTCAGATCTTTTTTCACCTTCACTGTAAACAGAGAGACAAAACATCACATTTGTCTGTGGTCCTCCTAAACCTTTAAAACTCTCCCTCGGTGTTTGCTACATTATTTTAAAATGCCTTTTACAACCCTGCAATTTCTGTGAAGTGAGACTGTTCTGTTCCTGTTCCCAGGGCTGGGCATTTTCGAGTTGCAGGATGGCAAGATCCGGATGATGTCAGCCATGTTATGATGATGAAGTGCCATGATGCTGCAAAAGTGGGGGAAAAAGGTGAATGCCTGGACTTCCTGATGCAGAAGTTAGTGCTGTTGAAAGAAAAGCCTTTGGAAATGCCCATTAGGAGAGAAAAAGATTATGAAGAAATTGCTGATTTATTCTGTGAACAAGCTTGGTGGTGCATATATGTGGGAAGAATGTGCAGCCTTTAGCTTTCTGTTTGAATAATAGCTTCACTCAAAAAAAGGGGGAAGGAAGGAGGGGTTGAAAAAAGGAACTTCTTTGTACTTTTGCAGCACCTCAGATTGGTAAAGATAACTGGGTTGTCCTGAGAAGGTGTCAGGTATGGAGGGCTGGAGGAAGATTTATTCCTTAATTTGGAAATACAGTTGCAGTTGCCATTGCCTGGTTCCTGTGAAAAGAGCAACTACTGCTTGTGAAAACTGACAGTGTTATTAAGCCTTCAACCTAGAGAAAAGAGATAAGGATAAAACATCTAAGGTTGCAAATACTTGCAATTTTTTGTTATAGTACTTCATAAAAGACACTGTGACTGGCAAATATAATGAATTCTGATTCCATTTGAAAGAACAAAACTAATTGCTGCAAGAACTTTGTTAATCACATTATAATATGGACAAATCAATGGTATGGTGAATTCTAGGACAGCATTTATGGAAGATCAGAGTATGAGCTATTACACTGCAGAGTTATTGGCTTGCTGAATTTCACTCGTTATCATATCAATTCTTATTTTCCATCAGCAATGACATAATTTTCATGAGATTTCACACTCTTTTCCAGAACAATTTGATATGGATTCTCACCTTGTAATTGCTGAAATTTGACTGAAGTAACTCAGTTGGTAGATAATTACCTAGGGCTCTCTTGAAGACAGGGAATATACCCTCCATCCCTCCACATTTTGCAAGTCACACTCAAGCCATGGCGTGCTTCCTGATTCTGCACAGCTGTGTTGTGACTGATGTGTGGTTGCCATGGGAGGATCACACTATCCAGCAGTTCATCCACATTCCACAGCTCACAGGCTGGATCCTTGGTAATAATCTTTAATACCATTAAAGGAGGATATGATCTTTGACTGTGCTGGATACAGATGAAATTAAAACTATGGTAATGGGTGTCCTTCAGGAACTTAGTAGGGAGTACCTGTTCATCCATGCAGCAAGCATGAAATGGAACATTACTGGTCAAGAAATGTGCTTTGTTTTTTAGTATGGTGTTTTCATCATTATAGCTGTGATGGGATCGTTTCCTTGGTCTCTATATCTATATCTGCCTCTCACAAAAACCCATCCTGAAATGGCTGGTTAAGGCTTTTGCTTTCCTAGACAACTTTTCCAACTCACAGTACTGGTGGTGTTGTTGCCACTATTTATCAGAAGGAAAGTCAATCTTCTGCAGCAGAATGGATAGTACCATTAAAGTCTCTCAGAAGATCATACAGACCCTCAGCCTGGCTCCAAGAATGACTGATTACAGACACTTTTAGGTGTTCTTCATTCTTTCGGGTATTAAAATTTGTATGTGTAGGTCTCCTGTCTTCTGTGTGGTTTTGATGTGTGACTGAAAAATACTTTCCTACTGTGTGGTAGGTTCTGTGGTTTTGGTTCTGTTTGTTTTCTATGGCCTTTGTTGGAACTTGTCTTCTTTTTTCATTATTTTTCATGATTCCTTCTTGCCAAGCGCTGCTTGATCTCTCTGCTGTCACTGTGTTTTTTCTCAAAGAAAGGAGAGGTTCATGTGCCAAGAACAGACAGCCCATTGACTTCATCTCCATAAACTGTCTCCTTTACTAAGGCCAAAACCATATGTCTGGTGAGAATTTCAGAACAGAGAAAACATATAGGATGTATTCAGTCAATGATTTAGTCATTCCAAAACATATAGGATGTATTCACTCAATGATTTAGTCATTCTTCTTCCAGCCTCCAATAATTTGTGACTCAGGAACTTCCTAAGCCTGCAGCACTGTGTCTGAGTGAAATGATCATCACCAGAAGAGGCAAAATACAATATTATTATTTTTTTCCTAGTAACATTGCAATAAAACTGCACTACCAAAAATGAAATGTATGCATTTCACACATATTTAATGAGGGCTGAAGTAGATTAATCTAGCCATGACTGTAAAGGTGGTGGCAGGCTAATGCTTGTGCCTTCATCTTCTTCTGCATATTACTGACACTGTAGCAAAGCAGAATATATTCAACACAACTCTGGTGCTCCGTTAGCACCTTTCCTGGAGCTGCCTTTTGTGGTTTGATGTAACTGTGAGCTGTGATGGCTGAGGAGAGGGCAAACTGAACTTTGAGACACACCTGTCTCCACGATGACCTTCAGCACAGAATCAGTTAGGAGAGCTGAGGGTGACACTGCTGCCTGACCTAAGGAAGCCCTCACTTCCAAATCAGGAGACTCAAAATCACTCTTGATGAGAGCTTCTGCAAAAAACTGAAGCTAAGCTGAATGAAAGAATGAACATCTGGACTCTCGTTCTTATGAGAGGAGAGTTCTTGAAGACTTCTAGTCACCTTATGAAATTTTCGGCAGCCCAAACAGAAGTGATAAACCTCAGCAAAAGCATATCTGTTACTTATTGACATTTAAAACAGCTAGGGAGCATTATTTGGCAGTAAATCTGCTGTGCTTCTGTAGTAAACATGCTTTAGTAAATAATTCATGCTTGTCAAACATCTGTGCATCACATTAATTTAAAGGCTACAGGACTTGCTAAAAATAAGCATGGACTTAATAAAAAACTTTTTGTGTCCAAATCCCTAATTAAACTGCTGTAGCCAGTTTAGCACAACTTCAAACTCGTCCTGCCTGCCTTCTTTTACCACTGTATCATATTCCCCCATAAAAGGAAAATCTCTGTTGATAATGTTTGATATTCTTTAGTCTACTGGAGCCAAGCATAACTAAATCATATTTTCATCATATTTCACATTATGCTTACTAATATTTGTACTATGTGACTAAGTTTCACTAGAAAAACAGCCAGTGTACCCAGCAACAGAAGTAGGATGGAAAAGAGTAAACTAAAAAATTTGTTTCAATAGTGTAATTTATGGACTTTAACAATGTAAATCTTAGAGTGACACAATCTTTCTGGTTTCTCAGAACAGCACCTATGGATGCCTGTTGCAGCACAAAATTATAATATTTGTGTAAGTTTCTTCAACTCTGGCCTTAGTCATAAATATTTCAGTAGATAATAATTTTAAATAGATTTATAGCTTTCATGTCTTGTTTCCATGACCTTCCCAATTCAGTCACACTTTTGTCTCCCCTTTACATAAATGCCTCGGGTCATTTGCTTATTTTAATCAGCATGGAATAACTCTATCTCAGTATACTCTGGGAGAGCTGAAATTTTTGAGAAAAATGAGCTATAAATCCCATGTGGAACCAACAGGGAGGTATCAGGGTAACAAAAGAATGGCTGCTTCTGTTACCATAAGGTACTTTGAAACCCCAGATCTTTTTAGGTCTTTTTTCCTTGGAGAATTTAAAGACAAGTGAGAATATTTAGGCTTGTAATGCGGGCATTTCAGTTGGACAGGCTAAATATAAGACATGCTTGGCAGTGAGTCAGTTGGATTATAACCTCAAAATGCATTTGTTGGGACAGGCAAATGATATTTTTGTTCTTATTCTGACACCATCACTGAGTTTCTATCTTGCTCTGAAAAGCTCATGTGATCTCTTCATTGGTTTCTTTTCTAATTATTTTCTGTCTTGTATTTTTTATTTTTAATTTTTTTAACCCTCAACAGTGTTGGGACTGTCACGTTCTTGTGATTGTGAAGTACCTCACATAAACCTGTCCCAGTCCCCATACAAGATGAGCACCATTCCTGCAGTACTGTATGTAAATATCTGGGAATTCTCAAAATTAAATTTCAGGGATCCAAAAATATTGAAAATTGTTTTTTGTATCAGTCACTCTGAACTAGTATTTTCTTGGGAATTTTCAAAATTTATTTGTTCTGTTAGAGCACAGTATCCACCCACCAGCTGTCAGCTGTTAAAATAAAGAGTCCCTTCTTCTTGACAGAGTGCTCAACAGAGGAGTCTCTGAGGCTTTTGCTGCGTAAGAGGAAGAACCAAGAAAGAACACACACATTAACACAGTGCTTAATTCTGGACATGGGATAATTCATCATAATAAGGTTATATCTGCTTACAGAATTACCAGGGTCATCATTTTAGGAAGAGACAGCTTCTCAGCTGGAAAACAACTGTGGAATTCTGATACCTAAACTGATGATTCAAGTGCTAATTGAAGTAAAAATATGTATTCCCAGCCCTTTGTCAAGAAGATTTTGCTGTTCCAAGCATCACACTGAATATGTAGCAGATGTAGAAGACAGGAAAAATCTTGAGATTTTCCTGCATTTAATGGCATTTTCAGAGAACTCTACAAAAAAACCCCCAATACTTCTGGTGTACAAATGAGCTACCAGCTCAGCAGGTGTTGGAAGCAAGTTTGGCATATGGGAAATGCAAATGCTTCCCAACACCTCAGCAGCAGAGGCACATGATTTTGCATTATTTAAATCTTGGGTTTAAGTTCCTCACCTTAGCCCCAGTATTCATGTTCTCTACTGCAGGAAACACTTCAGCTGCAGAGACTGTGACCAGCTTGATATCTGTCCAGAATTCCCTGTGCTAAAAATGTTTTATTACATTTTAGAGAACTCCCAGCAAGGTTCCTGCTCCATAACTGCTCAGTACAGGTGGACACCAGACTGCAATAATGCACTACTATAATTTTTTATATATATTGGATCCTATATGATGGCTATTACATTTTAATTACTATGATTATTTTACAGGTATTTAAAACATAAATTTTGTCATCTCAACTGTGTTACTTATTGCTTAATTGAAATAAAAATGCCTTACATATTTTCCCATCTTGGAAGAAAGTCTTCCCCCATGCCCCCTAAAATTTGCACATTTGTACAGAATTTACTACTCACTGTGGAATTGTAGCTTAAAGGATTGGCCAGCTCACTATGAGTGAACTCTTGCCTCTTAAAAAGAAAAAACAGTGACTTAAATGCAAGCACATTGATATTATAGACTAGGTTAGAAACTTCTCTTTTACCTTTCATTTACCACTGCACAAGGAAAAAATATATATTATAAAGCTTTATGACATTCAGATACTAATAAAACTGATTTTCCCAACCACACACTCTCTTTAATGGTTTTGGTAAAATATAGTAATTTTTTTACTAATATGCCATTTTTAGTATTAATACAATTCAATACCTGTTGCAGGGAAGAATTATATGTAAAATAACTTATACTAGCTAATAGCTCTGATTAGATAACTATGTGGTCAAATGATTTTTAACAAATACTTCTTTTAATTTCTAAAATTGCAAGAGTCATAACCTCTTTTGGTGATTACTGTTCACTAGATGAGAAAGAGAAAAATTAGGTACAATGTTTTCAGCATCTTAGGGGGATATTATTAGGAGGCAAAAGTTATTTTATGGCATTTCATGTTGAAACACACAATGTGAATATCCTTTATGCAAGTTTTGAAAAGATCATGGTCTGGGTTTGTATCATGGCAGGTCTGCCTGTGATATGGCTGTTCATTTGTGTGTGGCCTTTGGGGCAGAGGATTTGCATTGTAAAGAAATGCTTGAGTCTGGATGCTGTTCTTTAGCAGTTTTTAATTCATACTATAAATCCAAACCCACCCCTTATTCATATAATTAATGGGTTTTCTTTGTAGTGTTTAGTGGTAGAGCTGTATTCTTAGAGGGTAGAATGGAAAAGTAAAAATATTAAAACCAGAAGGGTTAAAACATTTATCCAGTGTTCTACTGACAGCTGTGACTTTAAATATTTACCCCCAGTTGCACTACTTATAAAATTAAGCATTATTATCACATTCCTTAGGTTTTCAAGCTATTGTCATATACTACTGCAAGGCTGTAGAAATAAACCCTTTCCCCGCTCTTTCTCTTCAAAATGAATTTAGGAAACTCAGGTGTATTATTAAACATTCATTCTTATTCTTGCACTGGTTTTTTTTGTTTTACTTCATTTATTTCCATGTTCTTGGATTAAGATTTTTCTTAGTTTGGTAAGCAGATATTTACAGATATAATTAAGTTTGGACTCTTAGGGTTTTCACTTGAAGCAGCAGAAGCATTCTGTTACATTGCTTTTGGTTTAGGTGTGTGTTGCTGTTCCTGAATCACTGCTGAATCACTCGGGGATTCAGTCAGACAGCCCTCATTTGCAGGCATGAAACCTGCACGACGTTTTTGGGTGTGTGACCAGAATTCACACAAGAGGCAACAATGACACCTTTTCTATGTATTTACAGTTGAACAGGATTGTGACAGGTTTGTTGCATGAGGAACATAAAGCTGCCTCCAGTTGCATGTCAAAAATCTGAACTTTTACAGTTCTTATCTGTTTTATAAGATGAGCCTTATTCTTAGAAAGGCTCCCTAAATTGAGATCTGGCTTGTATTTTGAGATGCTACATACAGCTTCAATCTTGTTAGCTATTGAATGACTGCCTAGTGATCAAGCCTGAGATTTGTGTCCTTTATTTTTTTCTAATCTGACTAAGTTAATGCAGTTTTATACTCATAGATCACAAGGGTGTTTTTTGCATGGGAATGTTAAAAGAAAAATAGAGTGGCAAGTCTTAAAATGTCATTGAAGTGTTCTCTATGTTAAACACAGTCAAGCAAATTTCTCTTCATGAATATGTGCATTTATGATTTAATAGAATATTAATTTTTAACCCTAAGTAGAAAAAAAAATCCCTTTTATGCTAGTTATAATATGACAATAGTTCTGAAAATTTGTAAATGATTGAACCAGCTACACTTTATTCCTCTGTTAGACACATTACCTCAAGGGTGAATTAACAATCACAGTTCTGTGTAGACCAACCTTTCCCCTGTTTGCAATGTATGCACTGATCTGGGTTTATATGATGAAAGATTTTAACAGGGAGATAAAATCTCCCTGGTTTTCCTCCTGAAGACCAGGATACCACAAGCAGCTGCTGACAGAACTTTGATGTATCTTCTCAGTGCCACCCCCAGCTCCACCCTGAAATATAATCTGTGACTTGGCAGAATTTAATTGATCATGTTTGCATTTATAAATGCATGTGAATTTACTATCATAAATAGAACATTGCTGACTATGTGGACAAATAACTGTTCATTGTTCTCCCAAGTATATCTCCCCTCAAGAAAAATGGTTAAATTTTTTTTATGCAATGGATTTCTTTGCACGCATATCCAGATGAGTATACTTGAAAAACAGAACCCAAGAATGCCAATGTAATTTGTAATGAGCTTTCAAGAAGAGGAAGAAACTAAATGAAACTTAATGCTATGCTAAGTTTGAAAAATTAAATGAATATATGTGAGGAGATTCTGAAAGTAGAATATCAGATCTTGGTTTTTCAATTGATGTGTTTTAATTAATGCATAAGTTTGATTATGTTTTAAGTTATCTGAACGTGGTTTTGTTTTTCTTAGTTATATTATTACTGCTACTAATTTGGGCAGAGGTTGAACCTGTGATGCATTATGCAGGAATGAGGGCATGGTACTCTGCCAAGCAGAGCCTTTCATAATTAAAAGCTGCCTACATCAGTTTTCTGCAACTGTGGCAAAAGAATGAAAGTGGTGAGAGAGAAAAAGGGGTACTTTTAAATAAAACTGGTGGTTAAAAAAGATGAAAATATTATGGAAACATCTCTTCAAGGCAAATACTGAACTATCAGACTGTTGACCCTCAGGTTCAACACTTGAGCAATACTGGGTTCAACAACTTGTAGAGTTATTTAATGTTAGGGGGGCCTGACCCTACTGAAATCGATAGGAAGAATTTCAAAGAATTTTGAGAACTTTGGATATGATCCAAAAAGTAAACTGATACTCCTGAAGGAGAGATTTTGCATACCACTTTTGGATTGTCATTTGTACTGTTATTGAATATGCAGTTCACTTTAATATTAATTCATAGAACTAATAGGGATTTTTTAGTAATCAGAAATTATATTTCATTCTAGCAATTATGACAGAAATACTGTCCTTTTCATAAGACTATGGGTGTTTCATCTCTATAAATATTTAATAATATCTAATCTTGGAACACTTAGTAGAATAAATGGATTTTGTCAAGTACATCCAGAAAGTAAGCTTAGTTTTTAGCTTTTTTTTTTTTTTTGGAGAGTTATTTGCATTTAAAATGACCTTGAAATTGTTTGTTGTTTTAGGCTTAAAGTCTGCAAATAGAATAATCTGAGATTCTGGTCTTTCATCTGTAACGAGAGAGATCACACTGAGGACTGTTTTGCTACTGAACATGTATTCTTGTTTTGCAAAGACTGTAATATTAAACTTGGGTCAGTAAGGGGAAAGCTTTGCTGACCAAAGGTCTCAGATTTGCTTGCTTCAAAAGAAGAATGCTTTTGAAAACATTTTTATGTTCTCATTATGCTCACTATAAATCACCAGACTGCAATTTTTTAAGTTTAAAGGCAGACAATTTGGGGCTTTGAAGCTGTCACCAAACTATTTCTCCACTGGACTCTTACTCATGATGGTTCAGAGTGTTAGTATCTGTACAGGAGCAGTCAAGCTTTCTGTGCTGATGAGAATGACATTACCTCATGAAAGCTGAAGTATTGCCCTGCTCTGCTTGACTGGTGCTAGCCCCATGGAATCACCAGGCTGAGTCTCTCCAGAGCTTCTGGAGGCACACCTTGAATCCTTCCCACAGGGTCACTCAAGCACATCCCACAAGGTGAAAGAAGTGAAATGTCCTTCCAGACAGCTGGAAACCCAGCAGAGAGGGAGCAGAGAAATCAAGACCAAACAGCAAATGCTAGTTTCTCTGATGTCTCTGGATGCCAATGAGCATGAGAACTTGTTCTGGAGGACTACAGAAAAACTGGGCAATTGGGGTGTTGGTGTCCATATTTCTTGTGTGTCATACTGGGGTATACCAAATAAGTTTGGTTACAGAACTGCATTATAAAGTATGAGGGATTTATATTCAGAGTGTATGTTTCCTTCATTAAACACTTCCCCTCAAGGACAGAAATGTTAGCAATTTTGTCTTGTGACTGACACAGTGTCAATGGTTTCACTAGCTAGACAGAACCCCTAGTCACAGAAACCAGCCCTCTAACATCAGTTTTGCTTCTACGTTTTGGTAAGCTTTGAAAACAGATATTACGTAAAGAAATACTTTACTTTCTGAAATACTAGGAGAGATCAATATCACTGGTTAATATTCAAAGGAGACATTTGGAATAGAAAGACTTAAGTAAGCAATTATTGTTTCCATGGAAAATAATAAAATATACTTGCATTTTCATTTCACTTACAATCGAGACTAGCAACTATTATTTATCCATAGCTTTAGTTTGTGTCCTGTATATACAAAGTCTGTTTCACACATTACAAACCCAAAATAGTTGCAGAATATTAAATCTTTAACTTGTTTTCTTTTCTAGTTTAGCTTTTATAGTGATAAGAGATGGCTTTTCAAACTTAAGTGAAATGTTTTCATATAATGCTTGTGTTTTGTATGTCTTGGAACATAGCTGTGAATATTAAAATGATTACTGAAATATATCCTAATTTTTGAGGGTTTTAAAATATATTTTAGTACACAAAGACTAAAATGCCAGGGAGACCTTCTAGCAACCTTGCACTACCTAAAGGGGGGCCTGCAAGAAGGCTGGGGAGTGACTTATGACAAGGGCGTGTATTGATAGGACAAGGGGGAATGGTTTTAAGCTGTCAGAGGACAGGTTTAGATAAGATATTAGGAAGAAATTCTTTACTATAATGGTGGTGAGGCACTGGAACAGATTGCCCAGAGAGGCTGTGGACTCCCCATTCCTGGAAGTGTTCAAGGCCAGGCTGGATGTGGCTGTGAGCAACTCGGTTTAGTGGAAATTGTCCCTGCCCACAACAGTGGAGATGTAAAACTAGATGGTCTTTAAGGTCCCTTTCAACCAAGCCATTCTATGTTTCTATTATTCACATTTTTTTGTAATTACAAAATATTCATCAAGTAACATATTTTTGGTTTTAATTATAAAAGGCAAAATTTTTTTAAAAGTAAAAAAAATCTGAATCTGTTGAACATGTGATTGACATATTTCCATAGCTCTACAAATAATTGCATATTAAAGAGCCTGTCTCCATGCCTGATAGTAGTTAAATTGTATCAGCAAGGACACAAAAAATTTCACTGGTGGTTTATGCAAGTTATCCTAAATTTTCTTCTCCCTGCTATCTGTATATATATATCAATATACTTGAGCATGTGTGCCACACTGTGTGGATGGTTAAAGATATTCACATGTGGTATTACCTGAACTGATGATGCTTTTTTTGTTGTTCAAATGTATCAAATCTCAGAAAAATACTTAGAGACAAATAGATGAGAGATTTGAAAACAGGTCTTCCTTTGCAACTGCTTAATCAATTAACATTGGCATAACCTTGAAAGAAGACTGCAATCAGTCTCAGCTGATGGATAAAAAAGGAGGCTTTCAGGAGGCTTTCAGGAAATATTTAACATGGAGAATAGCCCCAGAAATTACTTTAAAATTAAGTACATGAAGTGCTATTGTGAGCAGAGAAATATTTTTTCCTGGCTGGTGCTGTACCGATGTCAGTCATGAGACTGACGAAGCAACTGCTCTGCCTGTGATTAACCAGCACTGAACACACACTTGACACATCCGAGATTTGTATCTGCTCAGGGAGGGCGGGGGTAATGTGAGCCTTATGTTCTCACTCTGCCTGTGGCCGGCTCTTGGCAAGCACTGATCCTTGCAGATCTCAGGCTGACATGCTCCAATACTATTAATCTGATTCATCTGTGCTTGCCTTTCTTACACACTGAAATGTATCCTGAGGAAGAAGGGCATGTGTTTTAGAAAAGCAGAATATACTAGCCTGAGGGATGATCTATTTTGATAGAGATGCCTTTATTTGCCATACCAAAGAAGAAAATTATTTACTGTATCAGGCCAAAAATACTTCGCATTTCCAGCCTTTCCCAGTAAAATATTATGTTTAATGCTCTCACTACTTCTGAAGGCATGGTCAATAAAGCTGCTCCTTGACAAGTTCTTGACTCTTAGAGCTGTTATTTTTTTGCCCAGGATCTGCAAAATAAGATATTAAATGTGTTACTAATAAAGTCCTGATGTATAGTTCTTGAAATAAATGTATATATTTCAAATAGTTTGAAGTGAATCAATTAACACTAATTTTTAAAAGTGACTTGGGAACCTAGACACCAAATTCCATTGGTTTATCATTGAAATTCAGGTACAGGAACCAGTCTCTTCTGGTTCATAAGTCACTCCACTCCTGTTAGGTATAGAGTAGTGCAGAATCTGAAGTGTCTGAAGGATTTGATTGCAAAAAGATGGGGTAAGGGAGATTAAGAGGTCCTTAAGCAAGAGATCTTCAAAAAAAATTAGTGGAAAATTTTTGGGGCAGTCAGAGGGACAGAAGCTGTCAGAAGACCCAAGCTTGTCTGCTTAGCTTTCCCCATCCTTCTCATCTCCTCCTGGTCTCTGCCAGAGTTGGAGCCGATCCCACAGGAGAAGCCCTTTGCTCTTTCACAGATGTGCCTTTCCTCCACTCAGATCCCCTCCCTTAGACCACAGACCACCTGATAAGAGGAACTTATGGAAAACATTCATTTACTGGGTAAATGATGTTTCAATTAATTTTAACATGGTTTATAGAGATATAATTCATTAGAATGTCAGACCTAGCAATTAATTTCACCCAGAATATTAAAGAAGACAACACAAAAGGATGAGATCTAACAGTTAAGCCAAGATCTTGTATCAGTCAGCACAGGAATTTCATCTGCTTTGAAAATAAATATCAAAGAATATTCTTTCTTTCCAACCTGAATTCCACATCATCATTGCTTTGGAACAGGCTGCTCAGGGAAGTGGTTCAGTCACCATCCCTGGAGGTATTTAACAGACGTGGTAGATGGGGCACTTAAGGGTGGTATTTAGTGGTGGACTTGGCAGCATTAGGTTGATGGCTGAACTTGGGGATCTTAAGGGTTTTTCCCATCCAAATGATTCTATGATTGCTTGTTCTGTCTTCCAGGACGAATGATTAATTTTTTATATTTCATTTCACTCACTAAAGGAATAAGTTTCCGTAGTACATGACAGATGTGTAGACATGAAGAAGAGGTATGATGTCCAGCACTAGCAGTGAGAATACAGTGTCACCATAAAAGCATCCTTTGCCCAAAGGATCACAGAAGTTGTGCCCATTAAAAAAAAGCACTTATCAGTAAGTACACTGAGTTCTCTAGTTTATTTAGCAACACTGCCACAAAAATAGGTTTCTCCTGACCAGATGTGGTGGATTTTGATTCATTATAATGAAAGAGTATTCAGGGGCAAGTTGAATGAGTCCGTGTATTAACAAAATTAATCACACATTATCTTCTCTGCTCCCCGACTTCTCATAGTGCAGCTGAACTCGTCTTTCAGCTACTTGGCACCTTTTTGTCTCAATATTTACTCCTGCTGGCAGAATAACAACAGAACTAAAATCAGTGCTCAAGCAATCCAAGAACTAAAGCCATGTGATCTCAGCTCAGCCTAGAGCATGGGAAATGAAGTATTGCTCAAAGCCAGTGTCCTGGTGAGTGACAGTATATAGCTGTGGCATGACGTTAGTTCATTGGACTGCATCATAATTTACTTTGTCCTTTCACCAGGAGCATTGCTGGTCACCTTAGAGCACAGTGTATGCTGCATTCATCAAAAGGAAACTTGTTCAGCCTCCCTTTCCAGAAATCATGGCTCACCTAAAGCAATCATGATTTATTTGTCTTCACAATCCCTTCTGCTGACAGCTTCAGCATGAGGTACAGAAGCCCTAATCTGTTTTACTGCCTTGGTCTGATGCAGTTTAAGATAACCCTGCAGATCACACCACAGCTCCTGTTAAGTTAAAAATTCACTCTGTATTTCAAGAGCCTCTGACAAGATGCCTGCACCCAGACCAGAGCCAAGGGGAATCCACAGGTTGCTGGCTGCTATTTCATTCCTCACATATGCCATCCCTTCCCATCTTGTAGAATACTTTTGAGCTGTGTGGAGCAGCTTACCAGGGCCAGTTTTTCCTCACTAGATGCTACAAAATATATGCTTATAGGCAGAAGAAAATACAGTAGTCTCCAGCGTGGACTGAGTCAGAAGAGACCCATGCAGTGCATCAGTCACGTTTGTAGAAAGATGATCAGCATGTTATTTCTGTGAACTGGGAAGGCTGTGGGGGAAAAGATTAAGCAATCAGTTTTGTCATCAATTTTGTTTCCTTAGCAATGTTAGTCTTCAGGATAGTAACAGAGATAAGTCCATTTCTCTGTATAAAGCTATCAACCCTGGTGTCAGTCACTTGATTTTTGAATGGTTTCAATCATTTAGTGAAACACTAAACATGTAGAAATGTAGTCATAGAAAAGAGAAGTTAAACATAGATATATTAAAGTTATAGTAAAAATGAGGTGTGATTGTCTCAACTATGATAGCTTTTCTAAACTATTAGATAGCTGTCTCAACTATTTAGCTTTTCTAAAAGGATCTGTTAGTGTAGGTTTTGGAAAGAAATGTAATAGAAAAATCAACTTAGTTTTCATTCTGAGACAGTGATTCCATGTAACCAAGGGAGTTATGCACTCCACTCACCATAAATACTTTTAGCAGATATTTTTAGCTTAAATTTTGAATAATTTCCCACAATTACTATTTTCACTGTATGACTGTAATATCATGATTTTTTACACACAGATTATTTATCTTTGAATGCCCTTGTGTTGTTTTAAGACACTCACTAAAGATAGTGAAAACGTGCATACATCTTTTAAGGATACACCAGAATCTAGATATTTTGAGTATCTGTGCATTGATAAACCTGCTATAACCTCTGTATCCCTGCTGCAACTATAAGAAAAGACTCACATGGGATGTAAGATACCAAAATTCAAATGGTATGACTGAACTGCAAATAAGAGAGAATAATTCCAGTTTTATCTGCAACTACTGTGGTAATAATGGGTTTGGGATCCTACAATTAAATCCATTTTCCTGGAGTTCAAATTCAGCTTCCTTTTCCCAGACTCATCCCAGAGAGCTTTAGACACTTTACTAAGACAGCTAAGACAGGCAGTTTGTACCTAGGAATATCAGTTTTCTCCACCAATTTGGTAAAATGTCTCTATCCCATCACTCTGTGACAGGCATGAGATTTCTAGATGCCCAAAAGCAGTATGACAACAATCCTACTGCTTGCTTATTAACTGCAGACAGTTGAAAGAAGAGGAAATATGTTTCTCTTCCCTGTGTCAGCCACTGTAGCTCATGAGAGATGGGGTCTGTTTCCTGCTTGCTCCTGAAGTTATTGCATTGAATCACGCTGTCATTCTGACTTTCCAAGCTTTACAGGATTAACTTATTTTATGAGTACTACTTAATGTAGCAAACCTGGTGAGTGCTTATCAGTGAACTCTTTTCTCAGAAGTCCTGTCTGCATGGTTCCGGGTATGTATTATCCTCCAGAGATCAACTACAATTAAGGTCTTGCTTGATTGACCTTCTTTGCAGAAGAAATGGCTTTTACATTTTGCAAAGAAAAAGCAATAGTGTTTTTTACAGTCAAACATTCTTTTGTGAATAAAAGTATATGAATTTAAATATACTCTTTTAAATTTATTTGAAATTTTAATCCTTTTAGTGCCATACTTTCCTGGAGTTTATTTCCATGTGTTTTGACTTCATTTTAATGATTTCATTTTTACAGCATGCTGAGTTCTGATGATCATATAGCCTCAGATACCTCTTTGATGTGCTTCACTGGTAGCTTCAATAAAAATATTTTAGGACTGTACCGTTTCTGTCATTGTTGAAAGTACTGTTGAAATTATTTTCTATATACTTGTTACAGTAGTTTGAGATATATTGTGTTATGAAAAGCTGGAACTATAGTCCAGTCCTGTAATCCTCATGATTTTTAAACCTGAACAGTGATATGGTAGAAGTATAGAATGAACCAAACAAGAGGAATCATCTGGAAATTATCTTCACCAACATGCTACCTCAGATCACAAAATCACACAAGGTGTGGTTGGAAGGGATCACAATGAGTCCTGTGGTCCAGCCTTGCTGCTCAAGTAGTGTCATCCCGGAGCACATTACACAGGGTTGTGTCCAGAAGGTTCTTGAATATCTCCAGTGAGGGAGACTCCACAAGCTCTCTGGACAATCTGTTCCAGTGCATGGCCACTGCCCAGTAAAGAAATTCTTCCTCATGTTCAGGTGGAATTTCCTGAGCATCAATTCCTTCCCATTGTCTCTCGTCCTATTGCTTGGCACCACTGAGAAGAGCCTGGCTCCACCCTCTTGACACTGCCCCTTCAGATAATGATAGACTGCTTCTTCTACGGCTGAACAGATGTCATTCTTTCCTTTCTATCCTCGCAAGAGAGATGCTCCAGTCCTTTAATCATTTTTGTCACTCACCTCTGGACCTGCTCCAGGAGATCCATGTCTCTCTTGTACTGAGGAGCCCAGAACTGGGCACAGCACTCCAGATGTGCCTCAGCATGGCTGAGTAGAGGGGCAGGGTCACCTCCCTCAACCTGCTGGCAATGTTCTTCTTAATGGAGCCCAGTACACCATTGGCCTTCTTGGCCACACTTCTGGCTCATGGACACTTTGTTGTCCATTGGGACCCCCAGATCCTTCTCTGCAGAGCTGCTTCCCAGCAGGTCAGTCCCCAGCCTGTGCTGGTCCTTGGGGCCGTTCCTCCCCACGTGCAGGACCCTGCACCTGCCTTTGTTGAGTTTCAGGAGGTTCCTCTCTGCCCATCTCTCCAGTCTGTAAAGTTCCTTCTGAGCTCTCTGGGGTGTGAGCCTTTCCTCCCAGCTTTGTGCCATCCGCAAATTTGCTGAGGAGGCATCTGTCCCTTCATCCAAGTCATGGGTGAATAAGTTAAACAATACTGGGCCCACTATTGCACCTTCAGGGACACCCCTAGTGACAGGCCTCTGACACAGCACACCACTGACAAAAACCCTCTGGGACTTGCTGTTCAGCCAGTTCTCAATCCGTCTCCCTGTTTACTCATCTAATCCCCACTTTCCAAGTTTGCCTGTGAGGATGATGTGACACTGTTGAAAGCTTTGCTAAAGACGAGGTAGACAATGCTGCTCTCCTTTCATTGAACCAGTGTTGATCATTGGTTGAACAACAATCCAGTCATTTCACTGCTGAAGGCAATCAGGTTGGTCAAGCCTTTAGTGAATCTCTGCTTCTGATCACCTTCTTGTCATCCGTATAGAGAGAGATGGCCTCCAGAATGAGGAGTTCCATCACCTTTCCAGGGACTGAGGTGAGACTGACTGGCTGGGAGCTCTCTAGTTTCTCCTTCTTACCCTTTTTTGGAGACCAGGGTAGCATTTGCTTTCTTCCAATCCTCAGGCACCAACCCTGATTGCCACAACCTTTCACAGATGGTTGTGAGTGGCCTTGCTACGGGGTCCACCAGCTATGTCAGCACTCATAGCCCATACTGAGGTCAGATCCAACTTCAAAGTTAGATCAGTTGAAGCTCATATTGAAAGGCATTGCTCTTCTCAATCCCCTGTATTTCCCCACTTTGCATTCTGCAGTGACGTTTTTTACTGTGACATTGGAAACTCCTGACTGAATAACTGACAGACTATGACTGGCAGTGTTCTAGCTTTTCTGTCTGTGTGCTTGATTTGTGATTCTTCCATCTTAGGTATCTTCAAGGTTTGATTTATTCCATCTGAAAAAAGTTGACTCTAAACTATGTGGTATTAATTTTCTCTGCATTTAAAATAATCACATTGGTAAGCCAACTTCAAGCAAATTTCAGCTCAGAGACAGAGAGATTTAGGCAAAATGTTATCTGCATCTGTTGTTGTGGGTTTTATGCTCACAGGTAGATAAGAGCAAGCTGGACTCTGGGAACTGGAAGACAACAGGAAGGAGATGAAGTTTCTTCTGCCTGTGTATGGCTGTGTTTAGATTAAAAAGACCTCACTGAGATAAAACATGAATTTTTCACCAGTTCAAACAGAAGAAAAGTCAGCCTCTTGGTAATTGTTTTTCATGCTGGAATATGCTATTTATTTCATATTCATCCTCTCTTCTGTAAAAAAGTGGCTTAGTGACCACCAAAAGGCTTAGGACAGATTAGATACAGACTTGTGACACAAAACATTTATTTTCAGCTGGAGATTCAAAATGTTCTATTCAGCAGACATTAAAATAACTCAAAATGTTGCCTCTGTCTTTGATGTTTGAAGCCTGAAGAAATGTGGCTGCCAACTTTATCTGATTACTGAATCTTTATGGTCTGATACATTCTAGGATGCAGAGTTCAAGAGATGTTTGCATTAGAGTGTATAGGTAACCTAGGAATTGTCAGACTTAAGCAGACCAGTTACCAATTATTCTCTCTCCAAGTATTAGCTCCTTAAGGGAAGGGTTCCAGAGGTCACTGGTAGGGAAAGACTTGAATACTGTATGTAACTCACACTGCGGTCTTGTTGTACATATTTCTCTAATAAAGTCAGTTATCCACTTAGAGTTACACTGTATATGAAAAAGTTGGTTTTAAATTTTACTATGTTATTTAATTGCAAAAATTCCTGTAATAATTTTTTTCATAGCTAAATGACTCATCAGAGAGGAAAAAAGTTTCATTTTCTAAGTGTAGAAGACAGACTATTCATTTTCTCATACATTTCATTCTTATCCTTCTTAAACTAATGAGGAGCAGCTGCAGTTTAGGGACACTGAGCCTAATAGAGAACTTTGATGATATAGATGCAACTCTTCATGAACTAAATAGGTTATCTGGTTGCCTCTTTACTTTCTTGTTCAAGTCCAGTTAATCAAAGTGGTTAAAGTGAAGGAAGTTTGGACTTAAAGATTCAAAGATGTTTTGATTTCTTCTTTTTTCCTACTATATTTCCCTCTCTCTTCTATATATCATTTTATACAGTATTTGACGAGATTCAGAGGGTAAGATTTGATGTGAGAAAATGTGCTATAGAGATGCTCAGATTCAAAATTAATTGGCTCTGTCTTGTCATTAATTAATTTTTCCTCACTCATTTTTCCAAAACCCTAAAATAATTTAAAAGTGTTTGACATGTCACAGACAAAAAACAAATTAACTGACCTCTTTCTTTACAAATTTTCCCCCTTTATCATGCTTTTTATTTATATTTTTTATTTTATTTATATTATTTTATTTAAACTTGCCTGTTTCCCCCTCCACAACCTCTTTGTTATCAGTCTTTAATATTTCTCTTTTTTCATCACTCCCATGTCCTGATCTCCCCTTTTACCTGAGATCACTTGTCCTTGATTTTCAGTATTGTGTTAAGCAACCAAGTCCTTGTATTTTATATTAAAAATATATTGGCATTTGATGGTGGAAGGAATAAATTAGAAATTGACATTTATTTTTTTGTTTCTGGATGACCAGAAAACCTCTTGGTTTTTATTAAAACCTACTGCCATATGAAACTCTGCCTTACCTGATCTCAGCAGCTACTTTCCCCACACTTTCCAAGCTCAGTTTTAGGATGCAATCCTCTTATAAAAGAACTGGTTTTACACTTCTTGGCTATACTGGGAATCTGAAAATCTGAGAAAACAGTCCATCTTTTCCTGTCATAGAAACATTCTCTGTCCTAAAAATGTTAGTTTCCAATGTAGATGACACATTCTGTCTTGGTTCAGCGCTAGGCAGCTGAGGCCAGGCAGATGAGCCATGTCTAAAGAGAGGGTAAGACATAATTTTGTTACAAACTGGTAGAAGTCAGGATTGTCTAGCAGCAAGTTTATTGCTTTTTTCTCCCCAACCCCAATAAAATCCTTAGAGGAAAAGTTTTGTATTATTATAGAGAATAATCTCACAAACAATGTGTGCTTTGATTTGCTTAGAAGTTTTGAGTAAGCCACATCTTATTTGATAACAGACTTACAAAGTTTACTTCCTTGGTCTCCTTCAGAAAAGTGTCATTAAGTGCTTTGTAAAGGTTTAGACATTGGGTTTCTGCTGAATGGTCAAGCTCCTAGATACAGCATAAATAAGCAATGACAAAACAGTTTATTTCTGGCATGCTTTGCCATAATATAAAGCTTTTTTGAAGAGAAGGCAATGTTTTTCTTTCACCTCTCAAAAGCTATTTCAATAATGGTAGACTAATTGTGACACTTTGCTGAGTTTTTATTGTTAATTGCCTTTTGTCCTTCTGAACACCATTTCAAACAAGACACATAAGCATTAAATTAAAAGAAAACATTATTGTAAATTAGACCTAAAAAAGGAATACACCCTGAAATCCCATAGAAAGAATCTAATTTTACCCTTGAGTGTCAATACCTTTTTCCAACTGAGAAAATTGTGATATAGGCTGTTGAATCAGTGGCAGGTTTAACAAGACTAGAAGTGAGCCTCTGATACCATTATAAAATCAGAACTACATTTGGATAAAGGGAATGATTTTTTAAATTCTGACCTTGGAAACTCACTCAATAATTGCTTTTAAAACTGTTCCATTCATGAAGAGAAGAAATCTGCTTTGGATAATTTAGCTTTTTTTTTCTTCTGGTGCTTTCTTCAGCTCAGAATATCCTTAATGAACAAGATCTGATTTTAAGCAGGGAAGTAGAAACTACACCAGTCACACATTATGTGTCCTACATTTATGGAAATTGCAGCTTTATCCCAAAAATAAACAAAACTCAATCAAATGTCTGCTGAAATGTCTGGAAATTTGAACATTCCCACTACAGTTCTGTGTCCACCAGCACCAGCCAACCCAAGACACTGACACCGCTTGGGCAGTGCCAAGCATGCACTCAGTAAGGGGGAGATTAGAAATGCTCCCCAGGCAATAATAACTGAGTATCTTAAAGTCAGGCTAAAACTTCACAGCAATGGCAAAAGGACTTGCAGGGCTCTTTGTATTCTCTCTCTCCTCCAGGCCCAACCTCAAGGTCTCATTTCACTCCATTTGGTTTGACAGAATTTTTAACAACTGCTCTCTAGGATATTTTTGTCATGGGAAAACTATTGTCTCAGTCCCCCCCAGCCCTACTTCTCAGGAATAGTTGAACTGAACTGGTCCAGATCTCCTTGAAAGATTTCAGTTTGAATTAGGTGTCCTGGTGGCTCAAAATGTAAGAGACCTAAAGAAGGAATGTATGACAAGAAGTCTTACTGAAGTCTTCAATGACTGATAACACTGAAAATCCAGCCTAAAGTGGCAAATAAACTAAGCTCTCTACCTAAAATATATTTTAAATGAGGTTCATTTGCAATTTTTCCTTCTTTCCTCTCTTTCTTTCTTTTTGGTTTTGTTTTTGAATAAATTATTTAAATCTAATCCCTATCCATTTAAAGAACTTCTGCTTTTTAAGGTATGGGGAGATGAATCTGATTTTGGCCAAAACCTATGAATGGGTTATATGTAACCTTAGTTGTTGGGCATCTGGGATTGATCACACTGAGCCTGTGTTAAGAAGAACACATTTGATGAATCCCAGATGTTTTAATATGGCACTCCCTCCCAAACTTACTGGATCAGGATGGGAAACAAATGAAAGATAAATGTTTCAAAATTAAAGACCTAAGCAGTCTTAAATGTAGGCAAGTTGAAGGTGATGGAGATGGTGGCATTTTGTCCAGGTAAGTGTATGGTCTCTATATTTTTCCTATTTGTTTGTTTTTGAGGGCTGAAATCTCACATGGACATAGAACTAGAGAAAAATGCTTAAGCTTGACAGTGAAGATGGAGTTTGAATTCCATTTCTGTTGCTGGTGCCTGTGCTGCAGCCTTGTTTCATTCTACGAATGGGCACATTAATGATTTTCTAGCAAGGTTTAAAGACAAACTAATATACATGGTAACTTCAAGGAAAAGAAAGGCAAAGCAGAAGTGGCAGTCAGATAATGGGCTGGCAAGCTTTTACCAATTTCTATGTAGCTGAATAAGAGAGACACCAGCTAACTGATAAAAAAATAGACAGCAATTTTGTTAACATTTTCCTACAGCTGACACACACAAGCACAGCACCATCTTTGACTGTCTCATTTTTCTCTTTTGGGCTATTTTCTCATCCTTGGTTTTGGCTAAGTCAGGCATAAAGTATATTGTTCTTCATAAAATAATCTGGCATTTAATCTTTTTTTCTTTCTTCCCTCCAACCTATATAAATTGTGAGGAAAATGTTTATAAAATAAGAAGTTTGCTGTTAGTGCAGCTTGGAGAGTTATCCATGGTTTTTCTAGTACAAGGAACATGGAAGGGGGAAGAGTCTTTTCTTTCATTGTAGTAGGGGATCAGCAAAAGCATGATTCTCACCTTTCCCAGATTGCTTTCCAGACATAAACAGCTGATATTCACACTTTGAGGCCTGTGATTAGGCCAAGAAGAATTAAAAAAAAAACAAACAAAAGTGATAGTATTTTCTAAATGTTGCAGTTTAGGCCAAATGGGATAGTAGAAGCATGAGATCTATCAAAATAAAAGGACATTTCCCACTGTTTGTGTTTAATAAGAATAATTTTAGTTGGAATGTGAAGTAACGTTTATTCTCCAGTGTGGGCTTCTAAAGAGGCAGGACAGTTTTTCTGTTCCTTTTCCCTTGTGGTAGTGTGGCTTAAGATGCAACATGGAAATCTGTCAAATCTTTTATCAGAGTGACTTTGTGGTGAGTTGACCTGGCTGGGTGTCAGGTGCCCACTGAGCTGCCCTTCAAGCTCCTTCTAAGCAGGACAGGGTGAAGAGAAAATAAGGTGGAAAAATCTGGTGGGTTGAGATTATGGCATTTTAATAAAGCAAAAATACAGGTCACACACGCAGAAGCAGAGGGAAACAAAAGATTTTATTCCCTGCTTCCCATCAGCGAAGAGAAAATAAGGTGGAAAAATCTGGTGGGTTGAGATTATGGCATTTTAATAAAGCAAAAATACAGGTCACACACGCAGAAGCAGAGGGAAACAAAAGATTTTATTCCCTGCTTCCCATCAGCGAGGAGAAAATAAGGTGGAAAAATCTGGTGGGTTGAGATTATGGCATGTTAATAAAGCAAAAATACAGGTCGCACACGCAGAAGCAGAGGGAAACGAAAGATTTTATTCCCTGCTTCCCATCAGCAAGTCATGTCCAACCCATTCCTGGGAGGCTTCACTATACACAGAGGTTGCTCAGGAAGATAAGTTGTAAATAAGGAGTGTTCCCACTTCCTTCTCCTTTTTTCAACTTCTGTTGCTGAGAATATTCTAAAGATTTTGCCCACCCCCAACCCTCTGGAGAGGTGGGGCTGTTGGGGAGAGGGCCTTGGAGCTGTGCCAGCGCGGCTCAGCACCACCCAAATGCCTTCCTCATTACCAAGGCAAAGCACAGCACTGTGAGAGCTGCTGTGCAGAAAATCAGCTGCATCTCAGCCCAGCAAAACCTGTATCTGATTCTGTTTGCCCCACTCCTATGTGGAAACTGCCCTCTATTGTTCCAGGAAACCCTGGGCATTAACGTCTTGATCATCCATACCACTTCTATTTTCTTTATTTTCTTTTGTGCTTACTCGAACCTTTTTTGTTCCTTTTATTTATAGCCAGAAGTAATGTATGTACTGTCCTCTAAGTGTGTGCATGTGTGCACACGTTTGCTACCCCGTGGAGTACTGAAGAGAGATTGTTAACTACATGAGGAAGTTTCACTGGAAAAGTATGTGCTGCATTATGGAGAAATAAAGTGTTTCATTTTCGTGAATGGGAATATACTGCAAACCTGTACCTACAGAAATGAAAGCAAGTGCCTTTACAGGGCACTTAGTTTTATTTTGAGACTAAGTAATTAATTTTTGGAACTTGTGGCTTTAAAAAATTACCTTTAAATGTCTAAAGTGTTGAGTTGTACTTTTTTCCACCTAAAATACAGAAGTATACCTAGTCAATACAACTCCTAAAGTAAATGTTATGATTTTATGATGGATAAAATTATTAAATCATTAAATTATTTAAATTGGATTGAAAAACATTGAAAGAACACATTTCAAGCTACATTAAAGACTTGATCAACATTCCAGAAAATTTAAAACTAATATATTAAAAGCACATAAATCAATAGTGACAACACAAATCCAACATGAAGACAGACTTTATGTGATATAACATTACATAAACTTTTACTTTAGAAGAACCATTATTGATTTAATCAGAATTGATAGAAGGAAAATAAGTCTGAGATAAGGCTCTTACTTTGAACTACTCTTGACCTTTTCTTAGGTGTCTTGAAAGAGTAAATGGTCTTTTACTGTTTAGCATGGGATGACTCAGGTGCACTAAAGTACAATCTGGGAATTGTTTTTTAGAAAGAGCCCTGTTTCTTAGCATAAAAGACCCACCTGAGCTCCTGTAAGCACGGCTGTGGTGGGTTGGGCTAAAGGTTCTTCTGGTCCAAGGTCCTGTCTCTGACACTGCCAGTAGCAGTTGTTTCAGAGAAAAGGAATAAAACTTGAATGAGTATAACATGATAGTCCCCATGGCAAATCCTTCCAGATGCTGGCAATCTGTGATTTAGGGAAACCCTGAGCCAGTGGTTGCAACCTTTCATTCACATTTCATAACACTCCATGAACTTACTCATGACTGTACCTAATAACTTTTTGAGTCATTTATACTTCTGGCATCCTGCACACCTCATGGCAATGAGCTCCACAGATTAAGTAGGAAGCTGTGAACAGCTGTGTCTTCAGTTTGTTCTTAAACTTGATTCTTCATTACACTTCTTTATTATTCTAATGCAAGGCCTACTAAGTACTCACCACCTTCTCATTACTTCTGCTTTTACTTTATCTCAACTAATAAATCTTCTCAGTTGTCTTTTTTTTTTTCCCGAGGTTTTAACTGAACTCTCCTTTGTAAAAGGTCATTCTGGATCTGTCTCTTGAAAATGTCTTCATCCCACTCACCTTTCAGAACTGAATTGTTGAAGTTAGGATCTTGTTTACCTATGATTCCTGAAATGACTGGTGTACACGTGTACCAAGGCAGAGAGTAATTTTTTATTTGCCAAGATTAAAAGAGAGTTCCAAAGACAGGCATGGAATTTAACTGTGAAAGAATCTGTTGGTGTTAGAAGCCAACTACAGGCTCCAAACCACTGAAGACAAGTTGATCTAAGGGCAAATTTTGGCCCTAAAATTGCATTACATGAAGTAAGTGCTATTGGGAGCAATTAACAGTTTGCCATCTGCCAATAAATACATAGATATTTTCTTCTGGAGGAATAGGGAATGAGTGATATATTAGGTACCATTTTGTAATGACAACCACTGTACCAAAGTAAAAGTTTTAAAACACTCAAGAGGTCTTTCAGAAACTATATCTTATGCCCTTTGTGTCATCAGACCAAATATATGGCACACAGAGTAAAAACTAGGACACATCAGAAACTGTGTGTAGAGCAAATATGCTCAGACCACTGTCATAGGGCAAGGTTGCATAAACATGAAGAAAAGAAGGTTGCATAATATACTTATATACTTATATATATATACACATATATATATTTCAGTTTTAAGGCCTTATATTTATGGAGAGCTTGTAATTAAGATTGTAACTCAGTTAAAAATTTTAAATTTTTCACCTTAGAGAAGTTGCAGTTGAAGTTCAACTCACGAGGAATAAGAATGTATTTAAACAAGAATCCTAGCAGTCATGTTAGAGTTGTGTGTTACCACTGAAGAGCCTCACAGCTTTGTTAATGATCATCAGTGGCATTCAGCCAGAGTCTGGCTCTGCCATGAGAGGAGAGAAGACAACTGCTGCTCTGATTTGGGTACCTTGAGCAAGGCCTTGCCTTCACCAAGTCAGAGATGAAAACATAGGCTACCCCACCTGTGCAGAATGGGCCACAGCTGTGTGTCTTCATGAAGGTGTGTTGTTATGGAAACTTGCTGGTGAAAAAGTATGTTTGTAAAATTTCCAGAGATTGAGGGGTTTTTATAAACTTTGAGAATTTCCCATTATTCCTCAACTTTTCTTTTGTCACATTATTTACAGATCACTACTATATTACTTGTATATATCACATTACATTTGCATATTGTTCTTATACATACTCAGTTTTTCATATTACTCATTAGTAAGTATTGACATTTTAGTTTAAAGTGAATTTTTCTACTAAGGACTTCCATCCTTTTTGATTTTATATTTTTCTGTTACACTGCAGCCATCCACTTGTGAAATAGAGCTCTTCTTATAGAATACACAGAAACAATGCTCAACCAACCTGTAATCTTCTCCTTGGTAAAAAGTATATTTACCCATCCTTAGTTATAAAGTATAATTTTCAAACAATTAATTACTCTGTTGTTTTTTTTTTTTTTTGAACTTCATGTAATATTTCAATATTTTCCTTAAATTACATAAATTGCATATACTAAATCTGGGTATCTTTTAGAACTGCATAGGCACAAAATACTAAATTGCACATCATGTACCTACTCTTTCTTAATTTTAACTTTATATAAAAGACAAAGACTGTATTAACATCTTCAGTCAAGGAAAATCTTCAAAAATTTGCAGTGAACTAACTGACTGTGCTTATTCACCACAATCAAGCCACTTTAGTCTTTGCTAGTTCAAAAAGTCATCAATATTACTATAACTGTGACCTAGTTTTTTGTTTCCGGTGAGTACAAATTTTTTATTTTGCTGTGAATTGATTTGCATCCCATGGCTTGTCTCTCATCTGTAGGATGATGAGTCAGCTGCTTTATCTCTCACCTAAACATGGAATTATATGCAACTAAAATCATTGGTGACTTTATTTTCCTTCATTCATGATAATTTTTTAAGCCAGGGATCGCAAAACCTTCAAAAAAATTCATTTTAACACAAGTTCCTCTTCTATGCCAGTAATAAACCCCAATTTACATTCATATACACTCAGGATTTAATCCATTTAAAATGTATAATTTATAACACTCTGATTTCCTAAATAAAACCACAATGGTAGAATACTTCGAGTATTTAATAGCACATTCAATATATCATGTCATTAATATTCTGTCTATGGACCAAAGGGATTATGCAATGTTAGTATGACTAGTTCTACAAGCCCATGCTGACTATTGTTAATTTTACTGACTCCCCCTTAACTCTTTACTAATTGATTACCATACCATCATTTATCAAAGTTATGATGACAGGTCTATGAATTATTCAGATTTTTTCATATCTCAATTTTGGCTTGACATTAGCTTAGTTTGGATTTTTTTCAGTGTTCCCTGGTTTACTAAAAATAAATGAGACAGATCCCAAGACACAGTTTTTAAATCTCTTGGACACAATTTATAGGGCCCAGTAATTTAAAAATACCTAAAATTTAGTAATTACCTTATGACATCTGGCTAAGACTGCAGTAGAAAGCACATGTGTAACGTTATGTAATGTAATCCTATTTTTTTATCCTAAAGATAAATAATAATTGAAATAACACTTTCAGATTTTCTGTGTTATTATTCAACCCAATATTAGTATTGTGATTTTCCTTGTTTCTAACACTGAATGAAAATTCTTTAGAGTTCTACTTTACTTTGCCAGGCTAATAATTTTCCTCTCATTTTTTCATTTAATTTCAAAATATGCTTTATTTTTTTTAATTCAGGTATCACAACAATATTCAGGTTTCATTAAGATTCATTGTCTCCAATTCCTATCTTGTCAGTTATAGCTATTGCTGTGAAATTGAATTTAGATTATTCCGTTTCTTCTCTAGACCAGGTTGTTATGCTTATGATTTGGATTTTTTTATCAGCATGGAATTTTTTTCCAGCCTTTGGTTTCTAAGGAATTCAGTAAACTTTCCTTCAGCATTTTCAGATACGAATCATAATTTTCTGTTTAAATTTTCTTTTGGATTATTTGGCTCATATTAATTTCACCTTTGAGAAATTCTTATGACATTATATATTTACTTATATGAAGCAATTTGTTTTAATTAATTCACAATATTTTAAGTCTATGTATCCAACAAATCTTGACTTTCTGATTAATTCTTTCATATGTGACAAGATGGGAAGTAGCAGAATTTTGCATATTTGCTGTAATTCATTTATTGAATAAAATTCATTTATCATTTCCAAAAATTGTGACATTTAAAATTAGTCAACAAGACAGTACAAGCAGCTGCTCAGATTGAATTCCACCATAATAATGTTGTTTTATCTTCCCCCTGTAGTTCTGTCTCCAGGTGTCAGTTGGGTGTTGGCTGACTGATGAACACGAGATGCCACCTAAGTGACTATATTCTGTGCGTGTATTCAAAGAAACAAAGAGGAGGCAATATGTTTTTTCCTTCTCCCTAACAGATTAGAGGTCTTAATTTTAAATATTAGAGTCATGAAAATCTTGTGAAGAGATCTGATCAACACTACAGTACTAATTTCACCCTTCTCCATTGCTCTTAGTGTGAAACTTGTCCACCTTATATATCAGTTTGTTCCTTTTGAAAAAGGAAATTCTGCTTCTGCTGAGCTGTGAGTGTATTCAGATCACATAATTTCCTTCTAAGCTCAAACCAGGAGAGAATTCATGCATACAAATCTCAGGATTCATATCACCTCTTCTCATGTACCTAAATTATTCGATAACACCTTTTGGGACCCTAAATTTGAGTTCCTTAAACCAGACTATGAAGTGCTTTGCACTGGGAACCGTGTCTAAGTCCTGGTGGAAGATACTTAATTTAAATCTAAATTGCCAGAGGAAAACAGTCCAATAGGTATGCTTAAGATCCCAGCTCCCTTGGACATAACTGAGTGTAATGTAAAGCTCACCCTCATCCCAAAGAGAAATGATAGCCTAAAAGCAATGACCTAGTGAGGAAAACACATCCTCAGGAAGCTGGAAAAGAGTGTTTTATGTTCATTTCAGCCTTAGGGGGTTTGAATTTACTTTGCTGAGCAGCTAGGTAGCAACTGCCAGGTTAGGATTTTCCAACTTTAACTTGGAGGCTGGTATAGTACCACCAGAAATGTGGTAATTGAGAAGCCAAAAAAAGACTTAAACTAGATCTTAACCCTGTGTTTATCAAGAATAAATGCTATTTTTTTCCCTTGAACTCTGGAGTAAGCGGGATTGTCCTTGGTGCCTCAGCTTACCTAAAAGAATCAGGCAATACATGAGGCAAGAATGCTGTTATAGTTGTGTAGCATCACACCTCTCTGTGGCTGGTTACTAATTCCACAAATACACAATGAATTGTGCTAAGCCTTTTTTTTCCTCCTGTAGCTATTCCCACTGCTGCATTATCCAATGTTTTATTTTGAGGCCTCTGTCTCGTGGCCTATCCCAAAGAGGAATTGTGCAGGAGCCCTGTGCACAAGGGTCTGCTCAGGGGCACAGCTGCTGCGATGTGCTGCTGCCCACCTGGCCACAGCTCACAGCCCTGGGCTACAGAGAGTTCAGACAGTGGGGTCTAAGAAAAAGAAGCCAGATTGTTGTCCCTTGAATGAGTTCATTTCAAGATCCTAGAAGCAGGCAAAGGGTGTGTGGATGGGCTGAAAATGAACACCCCAAACTTCCCACCATGTAAGGAAGGCAGTGTGACTCTGCCAAAGCGTGGCCACCCCCAGAAACACGGCGCTGTGAGACAAGGGCACACCACTGAGGCATTCCTCCAGCCAGGGATTCCCACCCCATCTCCCTATCTGTCTATATGTGTCACAGACATGCTCTTTGACCACAAACAGGATGGTGATACACATCTTTCTCTGCTCCCTGTAAGACATAGAAGAATGACATAACGGGGTGTTAAAACCCCAGACACAGCTGGGAAAGCATTCTTTCAGAGCAGGCAAGACAACATCACACATACTCCAAGAATCCAGTCCAAAACCTTGGAATAATTCAAGCATGTGTTATGTTTTCCTGGACCCTGAGTGACTCCTAAACTCAAGCACTTTAAGAGATGACAGCACAAACACCTCTGGGGCAAACAAACACTCATGTAAAGACATACTTACAATTTCCCTCTTCCCAAATACACTTTTGGATGGAATCTGAGATAAGAATTTCTGAAAGAGAAGAATGTCAAAGAGAAGTCTCTATCTTTATTCAAATGAGTATTGAAAGGTTTTTTTCATTTGGTATTTCAAAGCTGAGTTTGTGACATTTAAAATAAGCTGACCTTGGAAATTAAACCATTGGTGAAAGCCTGTACTGCTAAAGGAATGAACTATATGCAAAGATAGAAGGAAGAAATATAAATAAACAAGATGAATATTGGAAATGTTAGCCTGGCCAGAGTATAGTGAGGTTATGTCTGTATTAACAAAGAGAGAACACTATTTGGTAATAAAACAATAAGACTAAAATTGATCTGATAAGAAGTCTTCGAGAATGAGAGAAACCCACATCACAGAGAGTATGTAAGATTTATTGCTGTGTTTCATAAACTTTGCAAGTGAAAGATAAGGAGTGAGACTGATTGGAGCTGTATGGCACTTTTATTTATAACTTTTAACACAATGTATACTGTGTTAAAATATTTGTATCCATTAAATGTGGGCTCACAATTTACCATCTAAGCTATTCTCACTGAATTCAGCTAACTGAGAAATGCAAACACTGTCACATACATGGTAATTAGGTACAGATGTGATTATTTGACAAATAATCATAACGAATAATTGTCACTTCCTTGTTTATAAACCACTAATTTAAAACATGTGTGTGCTGACCTAACCTCACTAGTGCACCCTTTTCTAATGTGGGGAGAGAAGAGGGAGAGAGGTTCAAGCTGTTATCTTTTCTACAAGAAAACTAACCTTTTGTTCTCTGGCTCTAACTTTCTGCTTCACAGAGTTACTTTGCTCAGCAGCACGTTTCCCACTGGCTTCTGTTCTGCAACACTTGTCATGAAAAACCACTTCAGGAGAGAGGAGCAGGAGGAGAGAGGCCCAAGACACAGTTTGTGGTTGATACCATTCCTTCCGGACAGAGCAGTGAGAGTCATTTAAACCATTAGAGCGCTGCACACTCCAGGATGTGAGGAATACACAAGTATCTTCTCAGTCAGAAGAACTGCAGCTCAGATTAAGGCAACAACTAAACTGAGAGAGATCTCTTGTGTGAGAGAATGAATCATTTCAGAGAGAGGGAGACCCCAAACTACCTTCTCATTTGCACACAAGCAAAGTTTTCAGTATGTTCATGAACCAGACATGAAGTCAGTAATGGCATTTAATAACACCTCCTGCGTTCATAGGAGACATATGAAATTTTGTTGTTTACATATTAGAAAGTCAGAATTTAAATTTGCCCATTTAGGTCTGTAAAATCAAAGGTAATTTCACGTCAATTAATGATGTTATACCAAGGATAAACAAGCAATGTCATCAGTAACAATTAAAATGGTATATTTCTAAGGTTGCACATGTCATGTAACAGTGTTTACTTTGAAATATGTTGTTTATCTGTAGTGAAAAATGTTAAACCCAGTCTTCAAACAATTTAATTTAATTTGCAATCAAGTGCTGGTGTGGAGTCTTTAGGAAAAAAGAGCAAGACTCTTAGTGAATGTTTATGTAAAAAAGTACTGTTTACATTTCAGCTTCCCCTCAGAATCTCTAGTGTAATGTTTATTGAAAGCAGACAGCAAAGTTGTATAATTTCATTATAATGAACAATCCCATTTAAATTATCATTATAACTTTCTCTTAGATCACCATTATGAAAAATTGAGATAAAGGGGGTTTTGTACAGTCACAGGTTGTTGAGTTCTTGTCTGTTTTTTAAAGATACTTCCCATAGCAAAATAGAAACCCCACTTTTGACATCCCTGGAGATGCTGCCAAGCTCTTCTCTTCACAGTGATATTGGTGCTGCTGTCCATGCAGTGCTGTCCTGGCTGTGGTGAGGATGCAGGATGGGTGCACCCACAGCCCTGCTCCTCAGAACACTCTGTCTGGGAAGATAGCAGAGCATACCACAGATTCCTCCCTGTCCACAACCCCAGGTTGTTTTTGAAAGGAAACCAATGGACACAGGAAGATGACAAGCACACAGATCTCATCCTGGAGCTGAGTGAGAACGAAGCCAAACCTGGTAACAAAACAATCAGAACTGGGAAGTGAAATGTGAACCACATCCTCCTGCTCAGCAAGTTCAACACGTTCTTTGGGTATCTGAAATTTGGGTATAATTCAACAATTCTTTGGGTATAATTGAGCTTTTGTGCATCTGAATCTTCATAGAGCAGTGGAGCATGCAGGTAACAGAATTTCCAATGCTAATTACTACTTCTCAATTAATTAATACTATTCTCAACTATGGTTTTGTAAAGTATTTATTCAACTCATAGCTTAAGGCAGATTTTAAGAGCAAAAAAGCACTCAAGCACCCAAGATAAGAGAACTGCACTTTTCTGAAAAAAGCCCTTGGTCCTGCTTCTGAATTTATGAGTTGATCAAAATGTTTCACACTACACTCTGAATGTTGGTGTCCTATCTAAGTCCTGCAGGGAGTGTGCACAGCTGGTCTATCCCCAGAAATGACAGACAGCAATATTCTTGATCAACACACAACCATGTGTGGGACCGCAGCACCTCAGAAACATCCACCCCAGGAGAGATTGGGGATCATAATCCAGTCTCTTCTCTCCAACAGCATGCCTCTGCTTTGGCACTATCTTCCTTCCAGTCCTCTTTACAGCAACCTATACCACATACTGCCACCCCTCCCACCCCAGCCTTCTCCTCTCCCTTATTTTTGTTTTGCTTCCATGACTCTGCACTCACTCTATAGAGCAGCCCCAGAAGCTCATTCCAAGAGAGGCAGTGGGACCCCAGCTGGACATGCTGTGGGTGAGACAGACCTGCCAGTCTCACAGCTGAGGTTGTCCCAGTGGTTCTGCCATCCACTGCAAATAAGCAGCTGCTTTGGATCCCAGGACTGGGAGTAAACTCCAGCTACCTCACCTCCTAGTACCAAACCTCTCCTCCCTCCTCTTCTCTGTACTTTTTATCAAAGAGAGCAAAAGTCTAAAATCAACCCTCTGCTTCAGGGTAATTTGTAAATCTTCAGCAGAAACAGTTTTCTCTACTAATAGTTAAAATTAATCCAGATTAAGAGGCCCTGACCAGTATCTCCAACAAAAAAAGACTCAAGAAACTCCCAAATAGATGAACTTTTCACAATCAGGCTTTTTACTAACCTTTCAGCTTCAAAACCCTGCATGTTTGGTTTTGGTTGGTTGTGTTTTTACCTCCTAATCTAAACTCCATGTGTGTGTGTGTGTGTGTGTTTGTCATGGGAATTAGCTATGGTGATCCAGGGTTTCTGTACTCAAATATTTGAGCTACTCATGACTGCTTTACAATGACTTTATAATGATCAGGTTAACACCTTTGTGATCTTTGGGTGCATTTACTCTATCAAAATGAATTTTTGTAGTTTGATCAATGTATTTTGATTCCATATTGATTCTACATGTTTTTAAATATGTCATTTAAGTGCATCTATCTAAAGGAGATTATTTGGCCTCACTTTATTCTACAGAGAGAGGCTCATTTTCTGATTAAATTACTTGATGTTTCCTCATAGAAATTTCCTACAGAAAAATATGTATACATTTAAAGCTAAATCTGTGTTTTTCTGGATTAGTCCCCAAATAAATGCAAAGAATTAGACTTGATATCAGGAGAACTAGTTCAATATATTTTGATTAAATTAGGGAAAATAAAGGTCAGAAAACAACCCTTTATTTCAGATTAATTCAGAAGAAGGAAAGCTGTGTTGATGCAACACCTGTCCTCCCCAATGCCCCTTAGTGTCTGATCTCAGCATATTGAGACATCTGTTATTTCTATGTATGGCTGGGGTCAGAGAAAGAAATTAGCTTCTTCTTGTCCTGACACAACTGTGGAAAGAAAATTTCCAGTACTGAGGTCAACTTCTCCTCACCCTGCAAAAGACACAAACAAGTGGAAGCAAGGAATAACTGACAGATATAGTGGGAAATATATATATAGATATATGTG
>VXAC01004557.1:1004088-1065854 GCA_013399225.1 Rhipidura dahli | reverse complement strand
AAACAAACAAACCAAAAAACCCACAAACACCCCAAAAATAGTTTCTGACAGATGGGAGTAATGAAATCAAGGGAATTACTTGAAGAATGAATTGGCTTACAGTATTCTAAAATGCAGAAAATCTATCATTCAGCCCAGATACCTGCCTTTCCAGCTACAGCTCTGAGGTAACTCAACCTTGGCCATGTTTGCAGTTGCATGATCTGACAGACTGTCAGTTGACAAATATGGTCAGCTTTCTTAATACATATGATAACCACGGAAATGTTTCTTAGGAACTGAAAATGCATGAGTGTCTTAAAAGGTATTAAAACAAGCTGTCATTTGTGTATTTTCTGAAATCTTGTTCACAATAATACAAAGAGTCATTAGAGATTTGCGGGTGGGGGGGAAGGATAACTGGCTGAGACTTAGGGAAAATGTATTTATGTAAAGAAGAAAAAGACAGACTGTACCACTGCACAAAATGCCATAAGGTGTGCTGAGTCTTGTAATGTTTGTATGCAGTTTATGAAGTTTCAAGGTAATGTAGGTGGTGATGCAGGTTATACCACGGAAGAATGCCCTAACGTGAAATGCCTGACACGATGTATTGCCCATCAGCACCAAGTAGGGACAAAAGACCATGCTTATCTTTCCCAACTGGTCTTTAACTAGTTCTTGGTTATGCGAAGGAGGCTACCTGTCGCCAAGAATATTTATCAGAGGAGAGGCTGCTGACATGGCAAGTACATCGCGGCATCGTGCGGCACACTCCCCCGGGAGCAAGGCCGTGGAGTGACGGCGTGATGCTCTGGAGCAGATACTGAGCACACGCGGCACCCTCTGTGCGCGCACAACTGCAGCGGGGCCCACGCACAGCTCTGCCCCGCTCACGCATCACCCTTCCCAGGCACTTTGGCTTAAACTGCGCGGATCCAGGTCCGTGCCGGTTCCTCGTGTTTGGTCCGGCCCCTCGTATCTCCNGCTCTCGCCGGGTTCGCGGGGTACCGGCTGTCCGAGCGGCGGCGGGAGCCCTCCCGGGAGCCGGCAGCCGCCGAGTCGGGCGGGGCCCGGGCGCTGCTCCCCATCCCCGTGGCGGCCGCTGCCAAGGAGACGGTGACGGTAGGTGTGTGCGCGCCCCTTCGCAGGGAACAGGCTCTGCCAGGGGCGGCTCTCCGGGAGGGCGCTCCCCGGGCTGTGGCGCAGAGGTGACCCTGCACGGAGGCAGCCCCGGGCCGGGAGGCCAGGCAGGGCCCCCGCGGGAGAGACGGGCTGTCACCGGAGCGCGACCGCGGGCTCGCCTTGGCTGTGCCTCGCAGTGTGAACTCTGCGTTTCGCCTCTGGTGCTGTCCTAGTCGAATCTTTTTTTAACAGGAGACGCTGGTTTGCAAATAGAACAGCTCCTGGCAGCGCAAACCCTGAGTTTCGGTTTATACTCGTGACAATTACCTTTCTAATATGAAATTCCCTGTAGAGTGAGAGGTTTACACTGAACTTCGTAAGAAGTGACAGCCTTGTGACAGATAACGGTTCAGCTGGACTAATTGAGCGAAAACACCGGTTGAGTAACCAGGGGTGAGAAGAAACAGTTGACGTTAACCTGGAAAATGAAGTTTCCTGTGATAGGGATGAACTGCACCGCAGCATTTGTTATGTGTGGTAATGATAGGGTTGGGGTTTTTTCATTTAAAAATGTCGAGAGCTGTGATTAGGCAGTTTGTCAGAGTGGCATCTGCTGAGACTGGAAATCAGTGGTGCAAATGGCTTGCTTTTTCTATACTGAGTTTATTTTATACTGTCTTTGAGAACGGGATTTACATTTTTGCAGCGGAGGCCTAATGCTTAAGTGTGAATGTTTTTAGCCCTTTTGCCCTGCATCGTTTGCTGAAAGGCAGATTCTGTTGGCAGCATCCTTTGTGAAGGGAAGTTGACTCTAGTATTTTTGATTATTCACGGTCTTGTGTCTGGAATGTGTTACTGTGGCACAGAGGACTGAAGACAAACTGTTTCAGTTTTTAATAGTGTTTTGATTTGACAGAACTTTACACTGTTTTACTTATCCAGTCTTGTCAGTTTTCTTTAAAGGGAAGTATTGCTGCTGCACCTTTGAAAAGTCAGTGAATTTACTTGGATGTATGATTATGAATTTTCACACACATCATTATAAAAGCATTGAGGTTGAAAATTAAGAACTAAGTTTATATTTTAGTTAATGTAAAACTAAAAAGAACCCGTAATGCTTGTGTATAACTGTTTTTTGAAGACATGCACTGTCTTGAAGCCAAACGCCTTGCTTCCATGTGGAAAAGGGCTCTAATTGATTTGGTTTTGTTTTTGCATAGCAGAAAATTTGAAAGATTAACTTGAAATATGTCCCTTCAGATTGTGTGGACTAAATCCAGACTGATATTTGGGAATATTAGTTTTATGTTGCAGGGTTTTATTTTTGAATGACCAATCTAATTGATTTCAAATTGCATGTCTGTGTGCTCAGGATTCCTGAAAAAATATCCTTTCAATTGAAGCCCCTAAAAATGAGGATCAAATAGCTGTGGAATTTTTGGTCTAAGGTAGTGGGTTCCTGTGCTTTCTTTATTATTGACTCTTGTCCTGCCTAATGGCTTGTGGGGAAAGACCATAGTTTGAAAGCATGCTACATTTGAAAGAGCTACATGGGGGACTACCAAGAGTAGTTTGACCATGAGCTCTCTCTGTGATCCATTTATAATTGCCCTCTACACCTGTGATGAGCACCAGCTCTTTCACTACAGATTTCTAAAACATTTCCAAAGGTAGAAAAAAGGTTGCAAATGTTGTGTTCAAATTGTGTTGAATGGTATTAATGGTATTCTGCAATGGTGCTGTAGTGTAACATCCTTTGTTAGAAGGCTGAATGAGTGTTGCGTGAGTGGCAGTAACTTACTTAATTCCTAATTTTGAGTGCTGAGTTTTCAACTTTAATAGATTCTAACCGTTTAAAAAGTCTGATAACTTTGAAAGTAGAAAATTCTGTTGTGAAAAGTCATAAAGATGTCAGTCTTACTAGGATCAGGGTTGGAGCTCTTGGAGCTACTGCAGAGTGTGTTTAGAGTAGTCGTTGGAGAATGATAACCTGCAGCTTCTGTATAGATGAATTTGATGGAACTGTGATGCATGTTTTGCTAGGATACTTATACAGTTTTATCAGGTACTGACCAGCAAAGAATGATGAGGCTCAAGTATCTTGGGATCCTCTCCAGCTGCTTTTGGTTGTTTCTTTAGTCGTGGCAGTTGTTTTCTGGGGTTTTCCAGATTTATCCATACCTCACTTTCCTATTTCCCTAATTCCCCATTTCATTTTCAGTCTCAGGCTGCTTTCATTCCACCAAAGCAAATCATGCAACAGCTTTTCTTTTTCCTCCCTCCATCCAAGCCACACTCTTCTACTTCATCCTGATATTTTCTTTTGCATGTTTCTTCCTTAATCTTTCCTCTAGCAGCATGCTTTTTCCAAATGCTATTAACTTGGATCATTGGAAGCAGGAAATGGTGTCTCTGCTGTCAGTGTCTTGGTACAGAGATCTACAGCAGCTGGTAGGAGCAATTACACTGAATATTTCTTGCATCATCCCCGGGGGACAGAATAACCACTAAAAAAGACCCCAGTACTGACAGTAAAGGGACCAGCCCTTGCAAAACCTGAAATCCTTTCCTTTAAAACCTAGACTTGTATAAACATAGACTTGACAGAGAGTCTTAAAATTTTTGTAAATGTTCTGGAGGGGACATCTATTTCCTCCCGTAGATTTTGTGCTAATTTAAAAAAAAAAAAAATCCATTCTGAAACATTAGTTGATGATGGATAATTTCATTTTTAAAGGTTAAGACATAGTGAGTTTATAACTGAAAACAATATCACAGTGTGAAGTATTCAAATATTCAGAGGTTTCAGGAATATTCAGGGTAGTTATGGCTGTCTCACCTGTAGCAGTGTGGTTAACCTTGGCCAGCAGGCCCCACACTGTACCACACAGCCATTCCCTCATCGTCCAGCAGTGGGATGGGAAAGAGACTTGGAAATCTAAAAGTGAGAAAACTTGTGGGTGTAAATAGAGACAGTTTAACTAGCAGAGCAAAAAAAAAGCCACACAAAGCATAGGAAAATAAGCCATGCAAATAAAGGAAAACAAGGAATTGATTCACTGTTTCCTGTGGGCAGGCAGGTGTTCAGCCATCCCCTGGCAAACAGGGCTCCATTACATGTAATGGTGCCTTGGGAAGGCGAATGCACTGAATGTGTGTGTCCATTTCCTCTTTCTTCCCCAAAGCTTTTATTACCGAGCACAATTATTGTATTTTGGTAAGTTGGGGTCAGCTGTCCCAGCTGCGTTCCCTCCCAGCTTCTTGTGCACCTCCAGACAACTTACTGATGGGACAATGTGAAAAGCAGGATGAGCCACAACACTGTGACAGCACTGCTCAGCAATAGCTGAAATATCTCTGTGTTATCAACACTTTTGGTCACAAATCCAAAACGTAGAACCATACCAACTGCTGTGAAGAAAGTTAATTATGCCAGCCAAAATCAGTACATTACCTAGTAATAGCCATATGTCCTTATTTCTTCAGAGGAATTTTTGTGAAAGTGTAATAAGTGAAGTGGCCTTCCTTTTTAATCCAGGCAGCTCCAGTGGACTGCAGAATAGTTTTCTGATACTCCTAAGCACTAAAAAACAGGGGTTAACCTAGTTTACATTTCGGCTATCAAAGAACAGCTTTCTTTTCTGGCAGGTCACCTGCTTCCAGATAATGTTCATATGGCCTATGAGAGTATTTTGAGAGTTGTGCTAATCCCAGTTAGTATCCCTACAGCTGACTTCAGATTCTGTCACTGAGTTGACATAATGCTTGGCAGTAGTTACAGAATATTTAAGTATATAAAGTTATCATATATATATCTTGATAGTTGGTTGCTTTGTCCTGATTTGTCCTACTACTTTGTCTTCTAGGTTTTATGAATCAGGAAATTTTAAGAGGGCTTTTAGATTCCAGGACTGATAGTGATGATTACACAGATATTGATGGGATACCTTTTTGACCAGTTCAGAAACAAGGCATGTCGTTTGAGAGCAACTGGAAAAAAAATGTATTTGAGACATGTAGAGAAACAATGGGTCAAAATGGTCTGCATATCTGTCTCCATGTTCTGTGAAATCATTACAGTATGAAACCTGATGAGCAACAGATTTGTGAGTTTATGTACAGATGAGTAAGAAAATGCTGTTTGGTAGAAGTCAAGTAAGCTCTGAAATGTGTCACATTCATGGAATGTGTGGTGTGGCAGACTGATCAGACGAAGACCATGAGATCAGTGCAAAAGTATACTTGCTTGACCAAGCATAACATTTGAGGTATTCTGAGAGTAAGACCTGTTGCAGAAGCAGCATGAAGCTAAGCTCCCTACAGGATTACCTTTTCCCAGATGCTTTTTGAGAATAACTTTGGACCCGAGGGCTTTGTATATGATTACTTGGAGTGAAACCTTGGACACTATAATAAACCAGCAGTTTTAATTCCAGGGGTGCTGCCACAGAACATATCAGAACCAAAGTAAAATTCTGCACTCAGAGCTGCTAGTTTTGTGTCTGAAGATTTTGGTGAAGACTGGGAGAGCTCCACTAGCAGACAGCTCCTTTCAAGTCTAGGAGAGACTGTGCAGAGCAGGAATCTCTTTGAAAGAACTGTTATTTTGACAGAGTGATGGAGTTTCTCAGAGCAATTAATATTTGTCTTCTAGTTCCTTACTTTCAGAAGTTCAGTGTCATTAGTAAAAGTTACTAAAATGGTGTTGGAAATACCGATGATGCCTCTTCATACTCCTAAGAGATCTTTTATGTAATTATGTTGTCATTATGTAAAGGTAGTGAACTCCAGGCCTCTATTTTTAATTTTTTTTTTTTTTTGGGAGGTGGGGGGTATTCTCTAAGAATCACTTCCTTCAGAGATGATTTAGGAATTTAAAGAGGGGCAGGGAGAGGCAGACGCAAAATGTGTACTTTATCACATTTCTTGAAGGCACATTCATTTCCAGGAGAAGGAAGCTACATACCTCAGATGTTTCCAAAGGGTTTTTCCCTAGTACCTCAGCAGTGCTGTCAAACTCCCATTTTCTGAAAATACTCAAAGGGTCAAGTGTTTTCGTAGCAGCACATTTCTAAATGCATTCCATCATTTATTTCCATCTCTGTGGAATGGAGAACACAACTTTACCTTCAAAAAGTAAGGGAAGCTCCCCTAGGGAGGAGACTCTCCTGCCTGCTCAAAGAGGATGCTCTTCCAAAAGATGCATAAGCATCACTTTTCCAAAACCCACTTGCAGCAAATGCTAGTTCATGAGTATTGTGCGTTTCATGTCATAGGTCAGTTGCCGAATGTAGGAAAATGGTTTGCCCTTTGGCTGATCGTATCTGAAGTTCCTTACCAGTGTAGTCCTGAGAAGGATACTGCCTGCCAGTCGGGTGTAGTGAGAGCCATCCATGCTGAAGGAAAAGGAAAGTTTACCTTTCATCACTAATTCTGTGTTCCTCATAATGTTAAAAAGGTCCAGCTACAGTGTGCTGTAGTGTTGCATGCAGTGAAGCATATGACCACAGGGAGCTGGGCATGCATACTGACTAAAGCTTCTTCAAGAACTGCTGTCGGCGAAGTGGCTCCCCTGTGAAACTAATGCAAGGACTGATACATTAGTTACCCTAAGGATGTCCTGTAACAGAGTTATACCTCAATGTGGCCCTTTTTACAGCATTTTAAACACATTCCAGCTTCCTATGCTTGTAAATACTTTAATATAATAACGTCCTTATCTCAGTGAAGAGGGATCAACTAACAGAATTGTTAGCTGTGCTACATCTAAGTAGTCTGCTAGAAATACAACTTCAGTAAGCATCAAAACAATTCTGTCTGCTTTGGGATTTTCCCACACTGGGAACCTGACGGTTAACCTTTTGGCCACCCAGCATGAAAACAGAATTGTGCTACTTTTATCTACATGGGAGCATATTAAATAAGCCTGAAGTCAAATATAAACGAAGGAAGTTAGGAACAGGATTGCTTTGAAAACCTTTGTATTTTAATAATTTGCACAGATTCTCATTGATGGAAGACAGATTACTTTGCAAGCAAAAATTCAAAGAAAGTTATTCTCTTGAAATAAATTGAAGATTAAACTACTGTAGCAAACATATTTTTGACTGCAAGCAAAATGTACCTTTAGTAGTAAATGTTGGCTTCTTTAGCTAAAATAGACTCTTCTTTATCTCAGTTGGAAAAAGCAAGAGAACACTGATTTGACTTGGAACACAGCAAAGTTGTGAGATTTTATGTGATACTGCTGGAGCTTTGTGCCTCACATGCACACCCAGAATGTGTATTTTTAACTATTTGTTCTGTAAAACATTTTTCACATTTTGTGGATATTCTCAGAATCTGGGAATTGGAATATTATTCTGGGTTTTGATAATGGATTCTTGTAGTTTACTTATGCAGAGCTTTATGAGCTTGTAAGCATCAAATTTTTAATTTCAAAAAATCCTGTATTTGGCATTTAAGCTTATCTCTGTGGGAAAACTAGATATTTTGTCCCAGAATAAAACTTACTAATTACTGACCTAATGTTACACAAGACTCACATTTGACAAAGAACATTTCTTTTGTGTTTTTTAATAAAAAGAGTAATGAGGTACTGTTTTATCTTTTGACTTTACTCCCAGTGAATTTGAGCCATATCATTGCCATTTTTTGATATTTGCAGGTAGTGCAGTGTTCATAACTACTGCAAAATTTTAGCTGTTTTGATGTCACTCTGGGCTTGTGCCCTGTGTTAGGCCTTGCACTGTGTTATGACAATGTCAAATTATTGCACGGGTTAATTCATGTTATACCAAATTTTGAAAGGAAATGTTTCTGAGGTAAGACAGCCAGTAAGACGAACATGGAACATGGGACCAGAAATGGAGATTTGCCTGTGCTGCAAGGAACTTCAAGGACTACATGGAGACCTTTGATGAGAATGATGCCTAAGAAATGCTCAGGCATCAAGAACACCAGATTTTCAGGGCATTTTGACTTCTCTCTATGGATTGACACAGTACATGAAAGATGAACCCAAAATGGGAATGGGTTTTTGACTCTAAATTTGCTTGATAGAAAGCCTAGATTGTCTTCATTCAAGTTTTTGCTCTGCATAGAGGGAGAAAATACTGAGAGGTGTCACTCTGAAGAGGTTCTGCAAGGCATGCTTTCAAAGTTGATTGACTCAAAAATGTTGATTGTCCGTAACAAAAACCTTCATCTAAAGGACTACTGCTTTGTGACACGTGTGGTGGGTATTATTACAACAGGTAGGGCTTTAGGTGGCCCTCTTTAAATACAATAGTTGCAGAAAAGAGTTTTTAGCAATGATATTAAGTCATTGAAACGTGACAGGGAGAAAGCTTTATCATCATATTTTCATTTGCATAATAAATTTGAAACTTCTGAGGCCTTTCCCAGATATTTTAGGCTATGGTAATATGCTACAAACATAGATTGACAGTGACAGCACACACAATTAAAGAATGATACTCTCCCTTCAGAGAAGTATCCTGCCAAATTACTACGTGGTCTTCAATTTAATTTTTACTTACCTTTTCCAATAAAAAAATGTTTCCTTCTGTTTCCTTTGCCTGATTGTAGTGTGTGTTTAAGTGTTCAATCTATTTAATCCATTTTAGAAAAGGCTTTGAAATGTTCTCCATGGGAGAATTAGGTATGTGTATATGCAGTTCTGTGTTAGGGAACAGCAGGAAAATAAGCCAAGACAATTTTTTCTCTTCTGCTGACTTAAGCACCTGAAAGAGGTGCTGTGTTTTCTCTGCAGTCCTTCTGCAAGAGTATGACACAGGAGGATGGGGTGAATTATGGAGCAACAAAGTACCAGAGTTTGAGGGAGGAAGGGCAGAAAGGTGACAACCATAAGTTGTTTGATTATAACTGTTAACACTTAGAATTTTTTGAAAATAGGGAGAGGATAATATATTGCTTGTGAGTTCTTACAAGCTTCAGTCTTGCATCTTTTTATTTACTTCTTGAGTTGTGAAGTTGGAAGGATGGAAAGTTTATCTCCCATCTAGATTCTTGGTTTCAGCTGTGGACTTTTTTCCTCTATATTTCTGCTAAAAAAGCAGGTCAGTGTATGTGTGCAGGTAAACCAGAGATAAGCAGCAATGCCTAAAATTAAGGTATTACTGCTCTTGGGTCATTTGTGACTTTCTGTGTGAAGGAAATGGCTGTGTCTGTTTTTTAAAAGACAGGGAATTGTAACGTGATACACGATCATAGTAATTAGTAGGCATGATTGCCAAGAGGGTTAGTAAATATGTAGCATAAAAAAAATCTAAAATCTACCTTCATTTGTTTGTCAGAGATGTACTTTCATGAAAGTTTTTGAAAATAGTTGGCAATCACAGAGAGATTTAGTCTGGATAAGCTCTTGAAACTTCAAATAGAAATTGGAAACCTAGTGAATCCTGTTCACTTCTTCACCAACAGTACCTTCCCTGAGGTATTAACATTAACATTTCTGTCTGTTATTCAAAGAATCATAGAATGGTTTGGTTTGGAAGGGACCTTAAAGATCATCTAGTTCCCAATGCCCCCTCCATGAACAGGGACACCTTTCACAAGACCAGGTTGCTCAAAGCCCCATCCAGCCTGGCCTGGAACACTTCCAAGGCAACCACAGCTTCTCTGGGCAACCTGTGCCAGAGTATGACCACCATTCTTTTCTTCACAGTAAAGAATGTCTTCCTAGCATCTGATCTTATTCCGCCCTCTTTCAGTTCAAAACCATTCCCCCTTGTCCCATCTCTACATGCCCATGTAAAAAGTCCCTCTCCAGCTCTCTTGCAGGCCATTTGTAGGTCCTGGAAGGATGCTCTAAGGTCTCCCTGGAATCTTCTTCAGGCTAAACAATTCCAGCCTTTTATCACTGGAGATGTGCTCGTTGCTACAGTAAGATTGCCCAAGGTGGGCATAAATATGAAATAAATCAATTGAGGAATTGATGGTATCATTAAGATTTTCACACTTCCTCACTGCATTATCATTTGCAAATGTTGGGGAAAACAGGTGTTTCATTGTTGCGTGTTGAGGTAAATTTCTTAAATGAACGCCTGAAGAAGTGCAAATTGAAGTAATACTTTAGAATGTCCCAGTTTTAGATTAGAATATTTGGTAGTTCCCAGTAATTACAGTTTTTATGCAAGAGAAAATGTTCTGTATGTTACATAAATTGTTAAGCATAATAGAAGCAGTAAAGCCCTGACAAGAAATTTGGACAAAAAAAAATATTATTTTGAAACATGGTTTTATTTGTCAATTTGCTAATTGTATGCCTGGAGTCTTCTGCAGCCAAACTTAGCTTTTATTTGGACATTTAGTGTATGGACCAGTGATCAAATACATGTTAAGCCTTGGTTATGCATATTTAAATTCATGTTGGATCAATAGCAGAAATAAGTTGGTTTGAGTCTTTCAGATAAAACCACCAAGTTCAAAACAAAGTGGTGTTTTTACTCCTGGGAATAAAATTATGCTTAAGCTCAGTTTTCCCTTACTTGAAGTAGGTGGAGCTTGCTGCTGGAACAGGTGGTATTTTCTTTTCCATAATCTGTAAGTTCCTGAGGCCTAGGTTTTGAAATAACTGGTTTTTTTGGGGGTAGATCCAGGCATCTGTCTGACTTAAAAATAACATCACCAAAAGAAAAGTTCTCAGTCAGACTGGTTCCCTTATCCAGTTTGATTCTTGGAAAACTGAACATAAAGCACCAGAGCAAGGGCAGGCAGATATGGGGCCTTTAGGGAGGTACTCCTCTTTATGGGGGCAGGCTGTATGTCTGTCAGGTTACAATGATTTTGAGCCAGAGCATGAAATATTGACATTGCTATATAGTCAGAGGGAAACTAGATTGAAAAATGAGGCAGAAATTAAGGCTTTGCAGACCTGAGTACTAACTTGCATCAATTTTTAAGCATGTCTTTAAAATTCCATGTTTGCAGTATGTTATTTTATACTTGTAATAGCATAGAGTCCTTAAGATGCTGAAATATGTGTCTGAGAATTTAGCAAATGCTTTTCTGAGCGTCTCAAGCAAAATATTGAGCAGTAGTACCTGAGCAGTGAGAATTCCTGAGGGAGCAAAGAATCTCAACATGCTCTCTAAATACTGACAGTGATCAAAACTAAAATGATATTTGAGAGATACATTATCTAGGGATTTCTGTGATTGTGTATGATTGATTATGATTGATTACAATTGATTACACATATGGTGTGTATAATATGGCCTTGAAGCTGTTTCTTTTCTGAAAATTGACTTTGCAGAAGTACTGCTTTGTTACTCGTGTTTACCATCTGAATGTATTCATGAGCATGTTTGTAATAGTGATAAAATAACATATGTATCAAAAAAAGATTATTAAACTTCAAATACAGGGATAATCAGTTGTGTCACTACAAGCTCTGTCAAAACAACTGAGTTGTTACTTCCCACATGAAGGCATAGCTTGAATGCCACTGGTCTGCTGAAGGATCAGTAAGACCAAAATATTCAAACAGTGAGATAGGACAGAAATATTTTGGCTTGCATATGAGTATGTTAGAAAAGAATTCAGCTTCTTTCTGTCATTTTAAGATGACTTGCAGGTCTGGCTGCATTTTTTTCTCCCCATATATAATTTGGTAATCATTTGAAAATTATAAAAAACCTGAAGCCCTGGCTTAGAGCTGCTTCTCAGGCAGAAGTGCAGAATATTTGTAGAGCAGTCTACTGAAAACTAAATTATTGTATAAGACTTTCTCCTAATCTTACTTTCTATGACAGGTTCATCTGTTGAAACAAAACATTTTCACACCTGCACACATGGAGCAATGATTTTGAAAGTACTAGAGACAGTCCAGAAAGAGAAATACACAGTCAGTAGTGTTTTGTCCTTACAGAAGGCTGGCTAAAATGTTCTAGATAAGGTATTAAGTAGTAAGACTCCCCTGTAAAATACCGTCATTTTTTTTTCCACATAGACAGTGTTTCACCTCTTACAGACACATTCATTTTTGATGTTTCTATTTGACAAATCTAATTTAATCTCCTAGTTAAAACTGAGGCCATAAAATTTTGTTTGACTGCAGTAGTCTCACCAATGTGGGTTTTTTTAAGGGTGTTGTTTGATAAGCTGAAGAAAAGTGAGCCCAGATCAGTGACTGCTCAGTATAAATGTGTCTTCGCTTTTAATTGCTGAAATCTGTAATCTGTTCTTAGAAGGGTTTTGGAAAATCACTTTCTGGTTGTATTTGAGGACAGTTATCTCAGTGGACAACCACTGTAGACATCTTCCCACTTAGGTTTGGGTTTGGGCGCCTCTCTGAAAAACAAAGTGCATTTGTCTGTTTTCTTAGTTGTTAAAAGAAAACATAATATTAGTTAAATTGTGTGTTCCTTAGTTAGACAGATAAAAAATTTTAGGAATACTGTATTAAATGACAGGAATACTGAGCAAGTTGGGATATTCCATTGATAAGATGCTGCAGTCCTATTTTAACATAATGTGAGAAATTACCTATAGGATTGCTCTTCCTTCTAGGAGACAGTATGGGTTTGGTTTTTTCATCTCTGAAAAATGTTGATACTTACATTTTCTTCAAGATAATGATTCCACAGAGGAGCTTGCCTCATTATGGGCTAAAAAGAGTTTTCAGATAGCAGTAGCATATTTTCTATTAAAGATTTGGCTGTGTAACAGAAAGATGTGAGAATTTAGAACATTTACAGTTTTGTACTACCAAGTTTACATGTAAATCAGATGGATGGGAAATATACCAGAAACTCCTGACATAAACTCTGTGATATGTGAACTTAATGTCATATTATACTTTTGTAACTCTGGGGAATTATAATTATGCTCTTCTCTTCTTCAGTTCCCTCAAATATGGTAGCTTTATACTGGAGTATATTATGGAGGTGTCTTGCCTATTACAGTCAACAGCAGCCTTCTATGTTAAAAAGCAATATAGAAAAAATATTACTCGATTCTCTTCTGGAAATAGCAGAGCACTGAAATAGTTTTCACAGAGTTGTTTGAAGTCTGCCTGCTGAAGTTATAAAGACTTCTTGCGCTAAAGTTGTCCCTTCTATGATACAGGAGCTGAAGTTCTCTCTTTAAATTTTTTTTTCTGAGGCTTGGTATTACTGCCTGTTTCACTGCACAAAGATCTGTTGCTAAAGTTATAGAAGACTGAAAATGATAGAAGTGAAATCCCAATTGTAATTTCAGCTCTTATCACACAAAAATACTTGGATGTGTTTGACCTTATGAATTATCACTTTTATAGTTAGCTCCTTTATGGCAATTGTAAATCAGAACCTTTTTCATAGATTAAAACTGTGTCCTTTTTTCTTTGAAGGTTACAGAAAACAGATCAGACCTTGAAGATTTACACCTTTATGCAACTCCGCGGGAGCAACGGTTTCGTAGGTTTGCCAGTCTGGAATATGAAGGACAGCTATACATGACTCCATATGACTTCATTCAGTCTGTTACAAGTGATGAACCCAAACGTAAGCAGGAATTTTATAATGCTAAAACTGCTAAGGAACATGTCTGTGGTGCATGATATTTTCCCATTTGCTTTTGATTCCTACTTCCATTTTTGACTGTAGTAAAAAGTATCTTCCAGAATTTTATTTTTAGTTGTGTCCAAATGCATACCACCAGTATCTTGATGGTACCTAGGTTATAAACATCTGTATGCTAGTTAAACATTCTTCTCTTAAAGGTTGCAAACAGCTCAACAGTCAAGAAAGATGGCAAGTTAATTTGTGCCATTTTGCATTGACACAGTTTCTGTCTGAGCAGGCCTGTATTGCCGTAAAACTCTTGATTCCTCTTTTGTATAGTTTCTCTGTAAGCAGGCAACATATGCATTCTCTAAAAGACTTAAGATAACATATATAACTATATCATGGCTTTCTAAAAACATGCTTTGAGTAAGAGTTTCAGTTCCCCAGGGGATCAGTTTTTTACATTTAAACATTGCCAGTACTAGTACTGTGTTAATTAATAAAAAAATAACTATCAACTTTTATTAGGTCGTTTATTGTAAAATCTTTGCTTTAAGTATCAAAGAGTGACTAAATACTAAGGTGATCCCTTTCTGCTCTAGTTTGATTTCCTGGCCCTCAGGCTTGCAGTGCATTGGTAGCAGCGCACAACTTCTGGGGAACAGAGTATCTTTGCTCCGGTGTGACATTGCATCATCACTCACCTTAGGTTTTCCTTTCTTAAGTCTACACCACAAAGTTACTATAGAGAACAGTCAAAAGCAGTGCTAAAACAGTCAGAGGAAGCTTAAAGTTCTGTGCAGATGTTGGATTTTTTCCCCTTTGTTCTCTTAACAGTAATGAAACAAGAGGAAAGAATTCAGCCCTGGCATATCAGTGATCAAAACTTCTGTAATGTTTGAATAAAGATATAATCTCATTGTAACAGTGAAGGCAGAAGATAGAGCTTAGATGGTGAAAACTTGCAAAACTTTGAAACTCTTACCAGAAAGCAATGTTTTTTTTTTTTTTGCTTTGCAGTTAAAAGAGAGGAAGCAGATTGCTTATCACCCAAGTTAATACAAATACACATCAGTGCCTTATATCTACTTCCTCTGCTCAGACCTTCAATTCTTTCCTTTTTTGTTTCTGTGGAGTTGGGTTTCACCGTGTATGGTCATGAAGCATTTGTGCTATATATACTGGACATCATTAAAACATTTTGGTTTAACTCCATTTTATGACAGTTTGATTGGCTAGACCACACTACATGTGTGGTTTGCTATTAAAATTTTTCCATGCTAATGAAATTTCTGCTTCCTCCTCTCACAAAGCAAGTATTCAGATTTTAAAAACAAGCTCATAAGGACATTTTGTTTATCTCATGGCAAAGGAGAAGAGATCTGGAGTTGGTCAGGCACCCTTCTGAGTTCAATGTTGCAAACCTTGTTTCTGTCAAACACTTTTCTGTTCATCCAGTTCACCTCTGAGTCCAGAAGCAAAACTAACCTGGATGTCTTTTAGGTTGTTAGACTGGTATCAGAGATGACATGGCTGACACAATTATTTTAAAGGATTATAACTGAGTAGAAGTGGATGACTTCATTCCAATGCAGGTCTTATTGACTGGGACTTTGGGACAGAAGACTGATAAACAGGAAGTATTAGCTGAAATAGTAACAGCACAGATTACAACTTCCAGCTTCTCATCTCTGACTATGGTAATTTCAACCTTTGTACTGCAGCATTGCCTAAGTACCACTTTGTCTCCTTGGGGAAGTCAATTTTCTGTCTTGCTCTGTTGAAGGTAGTACATTTAAGGAAGGAATTTTTCTATTAATACATTCTAAACATTTTATTTTTTATTTTTGAGGTCATTTTATAAATAACTTGCAAGTTTTATATAATTAGGTCCATTCAGGCTGACATACTAGACCACCTATATTTTGCATAATAAAAAAAGAACATATACCTGGGGTTTTTATAAATGAAGACTGGAAAGGTCTTGAGTTTTGTCGAAAAGCAAAAATATCCTTTGAAGCATAATAATAGAAGCTCTTTATGTCTGCTTTATAGAAAAGCTAATAATACTAGACCTGAATGATATTTGTGATGGAGTGAATGCGTCTATTGTGACTGATTTACTTTGGAAATCATGTAAACCCTACAAAAGTCAAGAGGGTTCACTTCCTTTTTTGATTAAACACTAACTAATATGGTAAGGGTATGTTTTCTTTTTGAAAATGTAACTTTTTACTCCAGGCAGTTATTACAAAAAATACAAAATAAAAGCTGTACTTAACTTGCTTTTGCCTTTATAGTGCAGGCTTTCATTTGAAAACATATTTTTTTAAAGAGTCATTCTTGATACATTTTATAATCTGAGTATGTGTTTATATGTTTAGAAAGCAAAGAAAGGAAATAGATTTGTTCCCCTCAGTGCTAACTGTAGTAAATTTAGCCTAATACTGAGCTGTAAGAAGTGTGTGTGTATATATATATGAGTGTAAATTTTCACTGACTTGTCTAGAAAGAAAATATGTATATAACATGTATGAGTCTGGGAAATTATCTGACTGGAAAATTAGATACATTTATTCTCCAAGTTCTTTATGGTAGGCCTAAATATATATCAATTTATATGGCAAATGAGGTTGTTTTAGGGGACTTTATTTAAAAAATTAAACTGAAAAGCTTATGAAAATCTGTTACCTCATGTTATGACATTGTTTGATATAACTCCATCACAGTTAGAGTGGAATCTGTCAACTGTCTTGATGCAAACTTTTTCCAAGATGTAAAATTAAAATTTCAGTCCTTTTCTAACCATGAATTAATGAAAGACCATAGTGAGTAGCTTTAGTATTGTTTTAATTATTTAATGGAGCATGCGTTCATTATGAGAAAAGGATTTTTGATTACACAGTGTGTTTTGCTCTATAAAAAGAAGCCTTTATCCACAAAAAATGATGGATTTGACCACATAAAGTGCTACTGTCTGGACATTTGTGAATTCTAGTATTTACAGTGCTTTATCTTAATATTGAATCTATACAAATATTTGTCTTGAGAGGGGGCTGATGAACTTCAAGTTTTGAATTCTTGAATGATTATGGACAAGTCTTGTTCAATTATAACTAACAAAGAATTGAACCTGGAAGAGGAGGCACGAATCTGATTAGGAAGGGATGGAGGGTGTCTTAGCACTAGGTGCAGTTTCATGAGCTTTTTTTCTGTATTTGCTTTAAAAAGTATGAGTAGTCAGTGAAGCAAGTGTCATAATCCAGGTCTCCTAACAATCTGCATTTAATACCACTGCTACTAAATAATAATTTCAGAATATTGATACCAGGGGTTAGCATGAATGCCTTCTATTTACTGTTAAATGTTCTAAGGTTGCGTTTTGGAGGTTGAAAGTATTTTCCTGCATTGAAGCAGAATTGGATTAAAAACTATACATCTGAATTGGTTCTTTTAAGTTATGACTTCAGGTATGTATTAAGTTAATGGGTTTTTTAATAACATAAAAGACAATTTCAATCATGAACTGAGGCAGATAATTCTTTGTCTAGAAAACACAGTATAGCTGCAGTCCAGTTTTTATGACACCCCACTGGCATAACTAAATTGTGTGCATTCCTAACTTCTTCTTTTGTTGCAGATGCTAAAAAGTGGCGATCCCTTTCAAAGCAGGTGGGCAGTAATTCCTGTGTGGCCTTATAACCATAGATTTTGTTAACTGATTTTGTTTGGGGTGTAAATGTAGAGCTCTGTGCAGGAGGGTTTAGTTTCTTCATTTTTGTCACTTCAGACTCAGCTGAATCCAGAATCTCAGATACTTTAGCAGCTGTGCCTGTTTTGTTGGCTTTACTGACTTTCTCAAGCATCGTCAGTTTCTCCCTCAGTCCGTATCTGACTGCATTTCTTAGTGTCTAGGTGTATCCAAAACTGCCTGAAATACTTATGCCACTCTCTCCCTTTTGTGGTGTTTAAGTGCCTTTTTTTTTTTTTTACATTTGTATAACTGCAAAAGGACTCTCTCTGTTTCTCTGTATTTTAAGTAAAGTACATTCTATTCATGGCTGAAGTTTGCTTTAGTTCAGGTCGAGTGTTTTAAAAGAACAATTGCTAGAATTTTGTGTAAAAACTTTACTGAAACCCAGGGGGACTTATCCTTGGCTCCAGTCAATATGAGCAGTGGTGAGTTATTTCAGCCACAAATACATTGCATGTCTCTCTCCAGCTCAGAAAACACTTAGTATTCATGCAGATGAGTAATTCTTGCAATAATTGTGTGTGCAAAAATTTATGGAGTGCTTGAGTACTTCCAAAATCATTGTGGTGGCTGAAATTAGATTAACTGGCAGATTTGCATGCAGTTCCTTGTCTTTTATATTGTTATCCTAGAATTTAATAATAATCTGTTGACTACTTCATTAAATGCTGACATATATGCTTTTACATTTTTTAAACCTTATTTTTTAGGAACTGAATCAGATCCTTATGGAGACGCCACCAGTTTGGAAAGGATCATCCAAACTTTTCCGGAATCTTAATGAGAAAGGTGATTGGGGAGAATTTATTTTCCTGAACCAAATTATCACTCTATTAACTTTTTTGTGATGGTGTACTTTAATCTGAGTCACAATTTCAAAAATAAAAAAAGGACTTGCTGTTGCTTTCTGCATTTTACAGCATGGAAAAGTTCCATGTAGTCTCTACAGTGTTTTAATGATGCCATCTTACAACTAGCCTCTGTAAGTGATTGGGGACTCAGAGTTTGTTAAACTGATGTTTGAATATTTCAGGTTCAGTTTGTTGCTATGAATGGTCTCTGGACTATAGACAGACTATTTTAGTAAAGAAACAATATCTCTTTACTTCTTTCCAATAGGTTCAGTAATGTGGTTATTTCTAAAGACAGCAGTGGTATCTTTGATCACTGAATAAGCATTTTGTACGCAACACAAAGAGAGTTTCAGAAATGTTATATATTTCTTGAAACTCTGCTGATGAGGGCTTAGATAGCTCTTAAAACTCACACTGTTGGTAAGTGAAGAATCCCTCCCTTGTATTATTTTTATTTCTTAATAAGTTCTATTGCTTCAAAACAAAAAAAAAAAACCCCATAGGGAAATAAAACAATGATGGCTTTACAGACATTCAAAAGCTATTTATAATAAATAATCTGCATATTTCTTTGCTTATATTCAGAATGGCAAAAGTCTGGTGGCAGATTTGAAGTATTTTTAAAAGCAGACACAAGAAAGACACTCTATGGATGTTTAAAATAAGCATGCAAGCAACAGAATTCCAATCAAATGTGTGCGTGTAATTGATTAATATAATTCAAATGCAGCTCAAATTTATTAAAGGAGTAAGTAGTATGGACCTACTCTCAAAGGAGTCTTGGTTCAACAGTATCTTACTCCAGTTTTCTGCCAGTGAAGTTCTACAGAAGTTGATGGAATCAAGAGGACTCAAACCGTCAAAAAAAGATGGTAAAATTAGTAATCAAATTTAGCACTTGGATATCTTTTCAGTGCGTTTTATGAAAAAGTGAGTCCTGTTGTCCAGTTTTATAGACAATAAAAGAAAATAAAATGGGTCTTATGACTGATAATGTAAACTGGTGAAAGAAATGGAAATAGAATTCAGGTCTCCTTAGTTATAATTTAGTCTTTATTTTTTTGTTTCTTACTCATTTTTTTTAAAACATGCACATATGATGCCAGTAGCAAAAATCTATGTCCATTTATTTTGCCATGGATTTATGTAATTCAGCTGAGGCACTCAGATTTATGCCCATTGACCTTAAATTTTTATTATGTTTTACCCTTGAGTACCCTCCTGCTCTCTTTCTGATCTTAGTGTAAGTTTTTCTTTCCCTTCAATCATCCTTTCAGAGCCTCTCTCCCATAACACTCAGAGCAATCAACCAGAACGATCTGTCTGCAACTACAATATGCCAGTACAAACAAAAGGAGAGAAGGCTTTCAAGGCCATTTATATTGCATTCTTCATACCTGTGATGGACTACTTGACAATTGGACTTTCTTCCTGTTTTACAACAAAGAAGGTGCCATCAAAAAACCAAATATATATATTTACATTTATTGACTGGCTATTAAAGAATGTTTCCATCACTGAATAAGAGGTATCTGATTTCTTGATAGGAGTTTGTCCAAACAGATTCAAGCAGGCCTTTGAAAACTTAATTTCTGCAAGCTGCTGTATAAAATCAAGAAGATAAAGCATAGACCATGTGTTACTTAAATGCCTATATTTAATCATTGCTAATCTTCAGTAATGTGTAAACTGAGGAAAAGAGTAGGTGGTTTTAAAAAATTCTTAGTAACTTTCCTAAGTAAATCTACTAGCAGTAATAAAATCCTGGTTCTGAAGATTTCAATTTGCTCTTGGATCAAAAGATGGGATATGGAAGTAAAATCCACATGAATGATACAATGTTTTGAGTTTTAATTGTACAGGTTTTTCAGTGCAAAAAAAAAAATAGATGACTGTTTACATAGTTTGTCACATATTCAGTTGAGTCAGATTTTAAAAGATATTTAAACATCCAAAGATGTGGCTGTTTTTGGAAAAACTTTTGCACCTGACTTGGACTGAAATCAAGGAGACAGCCAGCAACTTTTGAAAATCCCAGCTGATAGACATCTTTACTCTCAGGCATCTAAATACTTTTTTTTTTCATGCTTTTGAAATGGTCTAATATTGTGGACTGACTTAACACTTCTGGTTTTGGAGGACAAGCAAAACCAATTTGTTAGAAATCAGGAACAAATTTTCCTAGTTGAGCCTCAAAGATTGCTGGAGCTAAGAGCTTTTGGGAGAGCTGTAAGCCATTGTTTTCAGTTCTCAATGAACTATGAGATGCTTCTGTTCATTGCTGCTCTGGACATTCTGCAGTCTTTAATCTTTAGCCCTTACTCCAGAGCTAGAAAGGCACAAGTACAACTTACAGTACCAGACATGCTATTTGGGTACTGACTTCAGCTCTAATTTAAATTTTGCTTAAGTTGTTTCTGAAGAGAAAAGGAAATGCCATTTCACAGTGTGGTTCCCTTTGGTAATCTTGCAAATAAACATGAAATCAAGTTTTAAGGTAATATAATATATGCATGTACAAAGCACATATTAAAGTCAAGAATTGTGTTCAAATGGTGTGTATCAGGAGGAAGCCCTATTAATGTTCTCAGAGTAAATGTTTTCATACTCTTAAAGAGTATTATCATGAACTACTGGTGGGTTTTTTGGAAAGAAAATTGAATAAATCATTTATATTCGCTTTTGAGAGTCTATCCAGTTTTTGTTTAATGAGCTGTGCTCCACTGACTGTTGTTTCATTTGCCACGTTTAATGTACTCCTTCCCTGAAATACTGAAATACAAACCCCAAACAAAAAGTCCCAAACCATTGATTACTACTGTAGACAAATAACTTATTTACCAGGTTAGATAGTCACATGCACACAAGTATGAATATGCATATGCACGTGTACAGAGATTCTCCTTATATATAGATACAGTGTTTTCAAGTTTAGGATGTGAAGACAAGGTGAAACTAACATGTCATAACTTTTTTTTTTTTTGTCTTCAGGTGTGATATCTTACACAGAATATTTATTCCTCTTATGTATTTTAACAAGTAAGTATTTTTGGAGAAAACATCTAAAAGATTCCTTAGAGTTTCAAAGCTTTGAATGTGTAGTGTGTTAAATTACACTTCCCCTCCCTGCATATAGAAAACTACACCATACATCTCTGTGTCCATCTGAACCTCTTTTGCCCTTCTGGACTCTTGTGTTATGCTTTATTTAAATGCATTGTTATCTAGAATACCTTTTAGTGACTGTTGAGGAAGCTGTGCCATACCTTCCAAGCTAAACCCCAGACAAGAGCTTAAATTTTTCTTGTTTGAAATTCCTACAAAATTTATAGCTAAATTTGCTGAAGTTCATAAGGGACAATGGCTACAGGGAGAAGACAAATATACACATTATTACTGGTTTTTTTCACCAATTAGTGCGTAATGAGTAACATCAAAGAGTCAATGGTAAAATATAAAGTATTTATGTCAGAAAACACTAACAAAGTTGAATAATTGTTTTTCTATCACCCATAAAACTGAAGTAGAATAACTTAGAATAAAATAAGCTTGATACAGACTTTTTTTTGTATTTTAAGAGGAGCTTTCTGGGAAGAAGCAAAGGATTTTACTTGTCTTTCACTTGTATGTAATTAAACAATTTCTATTGAATTCATTAGTGGGGATTTTTTTTGACATGAACTGGATTCCTATTATGAATCAGAGCTGGAACTTGACCCTGAACCCTTAGTATCTTCCACTGTGGGATCAATGGATATTCTTCCGTTATTTCTTTGTTATGTGAATGAACTTTTGGCCATAATTCATGCATACTGAAAATCACTTGGTATCCCCAAAATGTTGCCTAAAGGCTTTACTGAGTTACCTTCAAAGTTGCCATGTTTCGGAAATTATTTAAAATTCTCATCTGACCTCAAATTTCAATGGCTCTAAGCATATACACAAGAAAATGTCTTCCAGCATAACATTTATTTTGACCAGAAGTTGCATCCTGTACCTTTTTTTTCAAAATGTTTTAAAGTGTCTTTTAGAACACTGTGTTTTCTTATAAAATTTCTTTTCTACATATCTGTGTTTGTAACATAAAATGGACCCTACTATGAACTAGCACTCTTTTATGAGATATTCTTGGATATTTCATGTTCTATTTCTATTTTTGCAAGCATGCCTTCTGTTTGAATAACATGTTTTACAAATGTTATGATTTTCATTTACTGTGTACACAAATATCCTGACTTAAATTAGTTGGGGGTCTGGCTTTTATGCAGGGACACCAAATAATTTCTTAGAATATTACACTTGCTTTCTTTCCAAGGAAGTAAATAATTGAATGTTTGGCATTTTTCTGGCAGAGCCACATGCAGGTTTTAGAATTGCTTTCAACATGTTTGATACTGATGGCAATGAAATGGTGGACAAAAAGGAATTCTTAGTGGTATGTATATTTGCAGTTTTTGATGAAATCCTGAAATTAATGTGATGATGCCAGTAGTCATGAGAATGCTATCTACATTGCTAGCTATTCTTCACTGAATGTAATTGTTTATTTGCCTTATTTAATATAAATAGTTATTATAATGTAACCTGAAAATAGAAGCTCCTTCTTAGAGTGCACAGGAGTGTTGTATGTAATTATTTTTGAAGCTTAATTCTAATTTCTATTCCAGATCTTTTTAATTGGTACTGTAGTCACGGGCTATTAAAGTAATAGAAATGTTTTAATGGTTAGGAGAGTTATTTAATCAATCTAATGATGAAAGGACTTGTAAAAGAGTCTTTTGCTGGGAGACCACCTCACTTTGCCATTCATTCTGCTGATAATCGCAAGTGACCTGAAAATACTGACTGACATAATGTGACATTGTCATCTGTTTTGGATTAGACTTGTAATGAAATAAAACATACCGTGCATATATCTAGTTCAGCCCATAAATCCATATGTTGAAGCAATTTGCTAAGCTGGGGTTCAGTGAGGTTTTTTTAAGGAGAATATTCCTAAAAGCGAAACTGACTTTGACCTGAATGATTTCCACATGCTTTGGAACAGTCAGCAGGATATGTAGAAGTGGATATCTTGGCAGTAGTTAGGTTGCATCCAAGGTTTTGTTGCATTAGTAATTTGAATGACAGTATTTTTCATATTAGAGCTTTACTCCGTTTGTGGCTTGGAAAAGGCAGTTCTGTAAATTCATCTTATTAATTATTTAAGAAGAGTTTAATTTTTGGGGGTTAGAAATTTAAACAGTTCTAAAAAGTCCAGACTTTGAAAGAAAAATTCACATGTTGTTGAGATTAGAAAATGAAGAATAATTTGGCTCTTGAGGGAAAATGTTTGAAAATATTAAATCATCCACTATATATTCCTTTTTATCATGATAAATCTAATAATTGCATCTTAAAATTTGAATATGTCATAAGTTTTCCGGTAGTAGGATCCACCAAGTTCAGGAGAATTATCTTTTCACTAACAAGAGGGCTATTTGTGATTTATGTTAATTTAATTTATTTTCTGGTTTCTAAAGAAATGGGAGGAATAATTAATTATTCTAAATGAATGTCTGTGATTGATCATCTGAAAAAAAAAAGGAAAATGCAGAAAATTGACCACTCAAAGTTGGGGCTTCTGAGTTTACAACGACTATGTGGCTTTAGGTTAAAAAAAGTGCACCATAAATCAGAGATCTCTGAATTGTTAGTATCCACAGGCAGCAGCTGTCTGGGTTTACAGTGGAGCACTTGTGAACGTAGGTTTTGACATTTCTTTAGAAATTAACATTTAAAATTTTGTGGTTAGTGACGTAGACAAGCTTTCTGAAAACTACACAAGGCCTTCATTTTCTACTGAACAAGTACAGATGATTAATATAATAAAACATTTATAATAATTGAGTCAGATGTTGGAAAAAAGATACTTGTGTATAAGACAAACATTTTATTTTCATGTATTTTTTGTAGTTGAACTTATAAATAAATACAGTAAGTACACATGAGAAAAAGCCCAGTGCCTTACTGAGAAAAATGGAACAAAATACAAATAATGAAACTGACAAATGGAATGTATTTAAGTGTCAGAGCCCTATTTATTTAAAATAAAGACACCCTTATTTCCTGTGTGTGGTTTCCTAATTGATTCAAATAAACTATGCTAACCTTAAGAAAATAGAAATATGGAAGAAACTCTCCTCTATATACTGAACTTCCCTCAATTCTCCTTTTCAGGGAAGTAAGATCTGAGGTCTAGGGGCTTGTTCTGGTGACATGGCTTAAGCAGAACAGGTGTCTGCTTAAATTCCAAATTTGTTTTGGAAAGTGACACCACTTGCAAGTTGTGGCATGCTGGTCAATTTTCTGTATTCTGTTATTGAATATACACATCCTTGTATGTGCTAATTCTTTATAAGCATCTCCTCCAGTTGGAGGAGCAAATATTGGATTAATTAACAGAAGGAGAATAGAGGAAGAAGAAGACGAAAAAAGCAAGTATCTTTCATGATTCAGAATGTGGTGGAATAGACTGACAAATTTGTTCTTAAAACAAAAGAAGAGCTTCCATTACTACAGCTAAGTGGGAGGAAATTGAAGCAAGAGGCTTTGTCTTTCAGAAACTGATGCTAAACATGAAATAAAATAAGCATATAAAATGGGAAGCAAGGACAATATTTAACTATGGACATTGCATATAGCATAACGCATAAAAGTATGCTTTTATAGTCCTTTTCATGTCCTGCTATGTGTTTGTTCTCTGTCATGATCCCTGGCTAAAGTTTTTCCTTCTTCTTCTGTTAGCAGACTTGGTGGATAAAAGAAAGCAAGTAAAATTTTCAAACATTAGATATACTGTCCTCCACCTGTGATAGTATTTAACAAGTTTATATAGATTAAGCTTGAGTGCAGATCTGCTTCATTCAGTGTCAGTGATCCTTCAAAAATTAGATCAGAACCCTCTACGTCAGAATGTTTGATCTGAAGTGAAAAGAACTAAAATATATAGGTAATTAGATTTTTGTGCAATAAAAGTAAATATGAAAATAGAAGTTGGTTCAGTGATACTGCAGCTGTGATAGTGGCCCCAGAACATACATTTGCCATATTTACTCACCTTGCTTGCATATGATGTATCATATCCTGTGTGCCTGGAAGCAGGAGTGTTGCTTCCCAACACAGGAGACTGTTCAAGAGTTGCCATTTGAACTACCCCAACATCTGCAAAGTATATATCCATTAATTACAGGCAGCTATTGCAAAATTCGTAGTAAATGCTATTCAGTTTTGCAAATAAAGAGACTTTAAGAGCTCTGTTTAGGGATCATGTGTTATGTGATTCTTGAGGAGTATATGTGGTGAAGAGTTGAGAAATACTTAATTTTTCTGATAGGAGCTGTATTGTTTTTGTAAATGAATTCCATGGCGTTTGTGCTTTCCTCTTTGCTTATGTCACAGGGGTGAGGTCAGGGAACAGAAGGATTGTGTTGCCTTGTTACTGGAGATCTTGTTTTTGCTGCCTTCAGCAGTCAAACTCATTATCCTGTTTCAAACAATGTTCCTATGAAAGTGCTCCTAGACCCTTTTTGCATTCACTTTTTTACTCACTGGTATCCTATAGCACTCCTTCTGAACAAAAGATCCATTTCCAGAAGTTTAGCAAGTGCTTTCATAATGCATGCAACAGAATCCTACTCCTTTTGCTTCTGTGGCAGGGGAAATAAATCCAAGGATGCCTTGCTTTTTACTGATCTTTTTTGGTTTTTCAATTACTGCCACTCTGCTCTCCTGCTTGATGGCTTGTCACTTCACTTTTCACAAGGGATTTTCTTTCTATTTCTCTCTGTTCATGTAACTTTTTTCTTTGCATTGTTTTGGGTTGCAGACTGTGTAGTGCTCTATCCTAGCGTGATTCATTCCTTGTCAGCATAACTTACAGTACCTTGTACCTGTAGGTTTGCAAAAAAAAATTAGAAAAAATATATCAAGGTCTGTAAATTGATCCCATACTCCAAAATAGGTATTGTGACTCACAAAATATTCTGGTCTGTATTTGTTTTACAGGAAATTCTAGAACTCTGTAGTCAATTTTGGAAATTCATAAAATGGTTTTATAAATGTGCTTGCTACTGAATTCTTTATTTCATGGTTGTCAGACCCCTGCAGTAAAGCTTGCTGATCCCCTTGTCTAGTCATCTGCCTTCTCTGAAATAAAGGTATCCTGAAATTTAGTTTGGAAAATTTCCTTCCAAAATTTATCAGACGCACTTTATTGCTTCACATTCCAATCCTTGTGGAGCTCTGTGTACATGCCATTACAGTATCAGGTTTTACCAGACTTCTGGTAGGTAAAATTGGGCCTTTGAAAGGACTGCCACAATTGTGTCTGTATGCCAAGGTGTTTGCTTCTGAAAATACCATACTCTAGATAGGACAAATTTCTCAGATCAGGGTTTATTCTTTTTCCAGCCCACTTAGAGGTTAACAGATGCTACATGTGACAGTACAATATTTTCACATTCAGTTTTTTAAAAGCTGAAGTTCTGGTAGAGATCTAGATGGTATTATAGTTAATACTGCTCTCTCTTGCTAAACACTGTGACGTTTTTCTAATGGCTTGGAAACATTACTTGATATTATTATAAATAAAAATATCTAAATAAAACAGATACTTGCAAAGAAAGGTAAGTACAATCCAGTTCTTACTCAGACGACTTTACAAAAATAAATATGCTTAAGAATCTGTTTGTTTGAAAGCTTGTATTTGAGGTTTTCTCAGAAGTCATGTTTAAAGCTCTTCATGCTGAGATAGTTGTGAAAGGGGTATTTTACAAGACCTGAAGGTATTCTTTGAACAGACTTGAAAAGAAAGGGTACTTGATAAATTACTCTTGAGTACTAGTTTGTTGCTGCTGAAGGGGAATGTTTCCCCCCCACCAGGTGTTTCTACCCCTCCCTTGTGCCAGCAGGAGTAAGAACTGATCAGGTTGGAAACTAATATGAAAAAAAGATTGATCCAGCTGACTACATAACCACACAGATACTAATTAGGACCTGACAAGAAAGGATCTGCCTTGAGGTGGTGAAAAAGGTTGGAACTTCCCCTTTCTGTATGGGCCAGATTGGCTAAATAGGACATTCTTAGTATTGTGCTCCCAAGTAGAACTGTTACCCTTCCTTTGTGGAAAAAAAAACCATTTCCTTTTTCCCTTTCTGTGTCATGGTTTAAGTCACAGAAGGAACATGAAGGCATGAGTATGAACAATAAAGCATCATTGAAACTCTGATATTTCAGTACTGAACTGCATTTTAATACTGTTTTTAATGTTCCTTATGATGAAGGATATTGTTATGCATGTGAAAACAGACTGAACACTAAATATGAACAAAATTATTTGGTTTTTAGCTCCAAGAGATCTTCAGGAAAAAAAATGAGAAGAGAGAAAAAAAAGGAGATGAAGAAAAACGTGCAATGCTGGTAAGTAAAATCAGAATTGCATCTGGTAGTTTCTTTGCTTTTTTTGATTTAAGACAAAATTATGTGTGTATGTATTTCACTGATCACTTTTTTTAAACACTAAATTCATATTGTTAAAAGAATATGCATAACTTTTATGTAGAACAAAGCAATATTTAGCCTAAACGGCAGTTACTGGAAAAAAAAAAAGAGGTTTATATAAAGGGAAAAAATAGTGTTTAAATACTGTAGTACATGTTATGACAGTAGCATTGATTCCACTTGGAGTTCAGAAATCTAGGGAAAAGTGAATAGCAATGACCCAGTGTTACTGTCTATGACAGTGAGAGGTCTCAGTGCGAAGACCAAGCTATAGACTTGTTTTTAGAACTGACTGAAGCTGTTTATGTAGACCTACTGATCCTGATGCTTGTTATCAGTTATAAAATAGATTATGAAATGTTACAACTGAACTTAGATTTCATATTCAAATATAATTTCTTACTCAGTTATGCTTATGAGCAATGCAAAATATATTAATCTGAAGAGATTTTCATAGAATATTGGGTACTCACATAATGACAAATTTGCATTTCATGTGAGCATAAGAAAGGTAAGTCAGAAATATGTGAGTCTCTGGTGGTTTTTCTGAAGGATTGCAGCAATAGCAGATACATATTTTACTGTTGGAAAAGTAAACATCAGGGACAAATCTCTGTCAAGGCCACAGCAGAAAAAAAAAATGTTCATTTGCAATTTGCATATTTATGGAAAAAGCTCTTTATTATAAGAAACATTTTGACACATAAGCACAGCTTCTCATAGTGTCCCTTATACTTTTGCCAACATCAATGCTTGGTCTCAGTTCTTTGTCCCTGAAACCACAGGAAGAATGATTTTCAAGAATTAATACTTTTTAAATCTTCCCTGAGAAAAAAGAAAAGGATTTTTTTTTTCTTCTCTCCCACCCAAGAGAGATCTATCCTTCTCAGCTTTTCAAAACTGTAGGTCAGTGGTTGAATCTCTCATAGACAGTTTATTTTGAACAAAGGAAACTGACACCTAAAGGAAGAGCTTTCAGAAACTTAGAAATTGCAAAATGGCACATAAGTCCCGAGGGTAATCACTAAAAATCTGTACTTTCAAAAATTTCAAGAGTAAGATTGAAAAAAACCATTTTTTTTGTTCACTGTCATTTTAAAAACAAATAAACAAACAAAAAGACTAATAATATATAAAGGTTTGCTTGTCTTAACCTATTCTGTTGTCTTTTCCCCCCTCTTCTTTTGTCTTCATTCTGACTTGTGATATTTGGCTTGGCCCATGTCAGCGTCTTCAACTTTATGGATATCATACTTCTACTAACAGTGTATGTACTCTAATTATTTTCAATTGATGCAGTCTTCACCAGTGAGATGAAATAATATGCTATGAGAAAATTTATTGTATTTATCTTTTTCATCAAGTAAATTATTTCTGCTAATGAGTGAAAATGTGAGGAATCTTGACTTGTATAAAAGATTGTTGCATGCATTCTGAACATGCAAGCCTACCAGGAGGAAACAGTATTTTTAAGGGAAAGTGCAAAATACATTTTCAATCGATTGTAGACATATTTTTAATTAATGTGTGTAAATTAAGTCATCCTGCATGACTCATTTGATCCATGTCTTTGTTTCCTTGTGTATAGTGTGAATAATTAGGCAATTGAATCTTTCACTTCTTTGTTCCCCCTAAAAAAGAAACCTGAAGAGAGCTTTCCTATTTTTATGTTTCACTTACAGAACAAATACATTAGAACTTTCAGTGCTGAACTAGGAAAGGATTTTACAAAAAATAGAACCTGTATTACTTAGGTGACAGTGAACTTCTTTTCAGTCATTTTTGAGGGGTGGGAAAGAGAAGCAGCAAGAGATGTTCTGAGGTTTTTAATGTCTTCATCATGACTTGAATAATCTCTGGATCATGGCAGAAGTAAAACAGTTTTTAAAAAACAAAGTGATTTGATGTTTAAATTGAAGAATTCATCTATTTGTGGCATTATTGTGATATTCAATGTGAGGGGATGGAGTCCAGGAGAATTAGATGACTAGTGAAATTCCAGTTTTAAGATTTTTTCTAGTTTCTTTATATAATTATTCACAGAAATGCACAGATTTCTTTCTTGTGAAGTTGGCACCTATAATTTGAACAATATGCACGAAGGAAGTCTGTTGAATTAAGATTACTGCAGTGTTGTGAGAAAAATGTAGTAGAATATGCAAAGCCTGATGATTCAAGAGGTTTCAGATCAGGCTTTACTGCAGCAAAACTTGCTGGACAGTGATTGCTATATTTGTATGCTGCCTCCTATTTCAAACTGAAACCAAACTAGTTCAGTTTGAGTATTCTACTCATGTAATTTTCAGCTTTAGTGAAAAAACCTCCTTTTGGACTCCAGCCATGTTCAAGCACTTTATCAAGATAATGTCCAGGTGTGTGCCATATATTTTGCCCTCCTACTATCTGAATGGAGATCTCCATGCAAAGGAGACTCAGGTGTATAGGAATTCAAAAAACCCCTCATCCCTGAAAATTGATACTTTGGAGTTCTATTTCTCCTACTGAAACAAGAAGTGTAGCAGCCTTTTGTTTCCCTTGATGTCCTGAGGAGTTGAAGATACCCAGGTTCCAAGAAGATGCAACCCTAAAATGTCTGGGATAGTCCATCATGCTGTTGCATGCATGTGGCCCTTCTCACTTCATCTTACAAATCAGTTCTAATATTTTTAGAAGTGCTGAGGTCCACAGGGCACAGAAAGCATATAGTGATGTTTTTAACTGGGTTAAATATTTTAGGTATTTTCATTTGCATAATTCTTTCAAGTCATGTTCTGGTGCATACTGCATTTGTGTCTAAGACTGCTTTGGCATGTACTGTGTGAGTGCTTTCACTGGCCAAATGCCAGCCAGAACATGCTAACTATGATGTGATGCATGTAGTGAAAATAAAAATGCACGCCCAGAAGTACTAATTCAATTGACCAAATTAACTCCAGTAAGAAAACAAATCCAGTGAATACTTAAAATAGATAATTACAGAATTGTACGCAGGAAAGAATGAGGTGTTCATTCACATGACAGGGTAAGTTTGATCTTCAGACATGCTCATTGTTTTCCTGACAAGTATGTCACAGTTGAACTTACTAGGCTTGTTTTTGGCCTCTCTTTGATGACATCATTGCACCAACATAAATATTAGGGGAAATTAAATTTGTGTAACTAGTTTTATGGTGAAATATTTTGACAAATGAAAAAATCATTACGTAAGTATACAAATTAATATTTTTTGGCAAAATAGAATTGATAGAAATAACAGTGGCAAAATGCTGAGTATAAATGGCCATTTTGATACATACTTTTAATAAATATTTCCACTCTACATTTTGCAAATTGATTTTGTTTGGGAAGGTGGAGTGTGGTGATACTTTTGGCATAGCCAAGAGCATTAAGCAAATAGCTGTAATAGACCAGTGTTCCTTTCATTGACAAAGTGTCATGTAACTGGTTAAAATGTCACTGTTTAGAAGCAAGAGAATCAAGCTCTGCTTTTGAAGATCAGTTAGAAAAGATTTTAAAGGCTATCAATGGTTGTTCTGTTGTTCTTTGTTTTTCAAACAATTGTGCTTCTTGAAACTGCAGGTTCTTAAAACAGAAGGAGAGGACCTGGTCCCCAGAAGCTATTGGGATACTTTGAGACGTAGCACAAGCCAAGCACTCTTTTCAGACCTTGCGGAGGTATAAAACAACCTCTCTGGTCTCTGGTCCATAAACAGACTGGTATTTTACTTATTCTGTTCTAATTGTTTTCCTATTTTATGAACCTTGTTTCTTCTTTTCCTTTTAATTACTTTTTTGTTTTAAACCTGAAAGTTCTCACATCAGATGAATTTGGTTCTGTGCAGTGCAATAATTGAAGGTTGTCAATTTCAAGAAAAAGCAAAGTTACCTTCTGAAAGAGGTGGGAGATGTAGTCCTGTTCAGTCCTCACTATAGGAAGCATTTCCTAACAATAATAGTGATGGCATTTTACAGTAAGAGAAGTATCAGGAAACCTTTGTCATTTAGGCTTGGTTAAGTGATATGACAACTTTAATGAGAATTGTAGCCCTTTAATCTCTTAATTTTTAATATTCCTAATGTGCTTTTTATGTATATTATCAGAGCTTGTCTTCACAAAAAGTATAATGCAAAGATTGTTATAATTTTTGGAGAAAACCAGGAATGTTTTAAGGTAACCAAAACATTGGTCAGTCTTTTTTAATATTACATGGTCATTATGGAGGTCTAGAAATACCACTGAGCTGTCAAATTAATTTCCATAGTGCTTTAAGTTCTAATAATTAATGTTTCATGATCTGCTTCTACATGATTGAGTAATGTATTTCTTTGTATTGATCATTTCAGAGGGTCAGAAAACTAGATCATTTAGGCTTTTCTGTGCTCCATACACTGAGAGTTGATTGCTCTGCTGGTTGTGGCATTAAAGGACAAACAGCAACTGTCCACTGACTCTGGTCTCAGAGTTCCATGTTTCCTAAGCAGCATCATAATGAGAAAAGAACAAGGAACCGAAACTGGCTTCCAGAGTAAAACAGTCTTTTTCCTTGGTTTGTAAGCAATGTGTGCTTCATAATAAAATTAATTAGTGTTTTGTCCCTGCTGTTCCTCTGCAAAAGCTATTGAATAACCTGAGGACTTTGATGGACTTATTTCTAATTTCCAGGCTAAATTTACTCCTAGTCTCTTTATAACCAGTCTGTTGTTCCTTAATTTTCATAGGGCTTTTTCTTCTTTAGTGTTAATCTTCTTATTCATGGTTTTGTTTATAAATGCAGTCATAGCCTTCAGTTTTAATTTATTTTAATTTTAATTATGGGCCAAACAAAATAAGGTATTTGATTTTTCTCTTAAGGTAGAACCTACATTTCCCAGGTATTAAATAGACCTTTTCTGTATTTATCTGAGCTTGTGTTCATTTGCTGTTGAACAAAACAAAATGTAGTGTTACAGAACTAAGTTTTATAACAATATTTATAGCAATATCCATAGTAAAACATATACATAGTAATCTTGTAATAAAGCAGTATACCCAGCCTATCTTCCCTTGCTTCTACATTGATGAGCTTCTGAATTGTTAATCCAGTTATTAATCCTAATTTATTCCACTGAATTTTAAAACCCAGAATATCAGTTCTCTTGTCTAGTCAGATAAGGAGACATAGAGGGGAGAGAAGACTTCTCATTTCATTGATTATTTAAGAAACTTGGAGCATTTGAGTTGTCTGAATTAAATGTCATCTTAATGTACAGTTAGCTGGCATGAATTCAGTCTCAAGTATAAATGGACTTAAGTTTGGTAATCTCTAGACATTTAATTTGAAGAGAGAGAGGTTTTTTAATATCCAGTGCCTCAGACTAATATCTGTAACTACAATGTAATGGAAGCTTAATAGCAGCTATACTCAGTAGCAATTTAAATTCTCTGTAATGTGTATAAAAAACCTGTTTGCTCACTTCTAAATCATTTACCGAAGAAAAATCATGTTCTGTATTTTGTCAACTGACAATTTCCCACTTCTCACCATAATTATTTTTTTCTTGCTTGGTTTGGGCCAGCTGACTTTCATCCCTGTTCTTATCTCTCCCAGGTACTCTTGCATCTGAATAATATTATAGCTATTTGTAGTAAGAAAGTGGCATAAAGCAAGGTGACACTGGGGTCTGTGTTTTTTAATAGGCTTTTGAGAAGGCTATGTATAAGTTGAAAAGGATAGTAAATAAGGTTTGTTGCTATGGGAATCAAGAGGTCTCTTTGGAGAGAAAAGTCATTTATCACTACTAGTTTCTTTCTGGGACAGTGTATAATACTGTTTCTGTTCTTACTAATTTAGCCATTGCTCTATCCTTTTGGAATATGGCAGTTATCACTAAATTCAGGTTCTGGGTTTATTCTTAAATTACGAAGTAAAACTGGAAATCAATAGGTTAGTTATCATTGCTGGAAAAATCAAGAATTAGCAGTAAGAAAGCTCTTACTAAATCAAATCGTAATAAACATAATTATTGGAACATGTTGGTAGAAGTGGAATCAATGCTCATAAGCATTACTACTTTTTGGCAACCCTTGGTAATCAAGAACTTGAAATGAATTTTGCAGAATACAAAATAAATAGACTTTGTGTACTTCAGATTAGAAAACTGAAAAGAAAAGCTATTGCCATTATGCAGCAAGGCAATAAGGTGATTGAAACAGCTGTCTTTGGTTTGTCTCTTTACTTGCATTTGTATTCCAGTTAGTGTAAAGGTAAAGAGAAATGAGCAGGATTTTATTGTCATTTAAATGACTGCAAAATATATTAGATCAAAATTGAGGCTCATATTTGTATACATGGAAGTAGGGGAGGCCATTTAATTTTCACTGATCTAAAATAAATAATAAATAAAATTAATTTTATCATGAAAAGTAAATTCTAGCATTAAATGATTAAGGCTTCTGGTTTTATCCTTTACCACATGAGAGAGAGTTCATTGCTGTCAGTGCAGAAGGAGCACAGGAATAGTTTTCAGTTGCCTGCAGATCTGCAGAGAAGCATATTGGGTTGAGTTTCTGTAGTAAGGTTTTTGTTTGGGGTTTTTTCATTTAGTGAGGCCAACCAAGTGGGAATTGTGAAAAGACTTACAGATTGTATTTTTTTTTAAACGGTTCTTTAGATATGGGTGAATGCAACCTAAGTCTAAGGTTTTGAAATGTTTTTGCAAGATGAAAGGCTGTAATTTAACATTTGATATCTTTTCAGTGTACTTGAGGGAAATTGTTTGAATGTGCTTAGGGATTTAATTGCTTAAAAGACATAAGAAATCAGGGTATCTACATTTCAGTATATTGTGTCCTGTAGTGGAGGATAACAATATTAAAAGACAAATAGTGATTACTTTTCTGAATTAGTTTGCTCACTTGAAGAGCAGAGCTGTCTCAATTGAAGGGCATGAAATATCTTTGCCTCTATATACACTATGTCATCTTATTTCTCCCTGGAGAAGAATATGAGAATAAAGAGGAAGCTAGAGTACATGAAATACAATCTTGAGAATCCTAAACTGCTTATACTAAAGAACAGAAAAGTCTCTCTCATTTCTTTAGATTGGATGTTGAAAGGAAGGGATTTGTGTTGTTGCTGCCTTGTGTTTTCCCTTGTTGACACACAAATACTCTTAATGAATATTTCATTTTACATTTTTCACAAATCAGTATGTGAATTTGAAAATAATATATTTTAGAGAATGTAGATACGAAATGCTATTTCATGGTACATGGTTTATCATGATGTTGAACTACTGCGTATAGTTCAAAATTTTTTCCTGGTTTCTTCACACAGAGTTTCTCTATCTGTTACAAATTTTTAGCCTCATCAGTGAAGAAGCAGAGTCACAATTAAAGGACTCTGAGTGTGGCTTGTAGGTTATACATTTGTAGAGATGTATAAAGTTTTCTATACTTACGGTACATCCCACAGGTTTATAATCTATCATTATGCTGATAAATTAGCACTGTTACATCTCCCAAATATTTGCTAGGTTTCTGTACTGTGCCTTGTTTTGTATTGTAACACTAGAGTCAGCAGGCAAACGTCCTAATGGGTGGTAGCTTGCCTAGGAAGAGCAGAGACTGCTCTCCTCTTTTCATAAGGTCTTGTCTTTGTAAGAAAAATGAGAGCTCAGACAGGATGTAATCCCTAAGCAGGTACAGTAATGAGGCTAAATATATTACTTTTTAAATTTCAAATGTTGGCAGAAGCATGTTAATGTCAGGAGGACAGTGTCATGTTCGACTACCGTGGATTATTCAAGAGCCTTATATTACTGAATTATTCTTCTAGCTTTTCAATGTATCAAGAGCTTCTTTTTAAAAGAGGTAAAATCAATGCACATACACAGTAGTTAAGGGCAATGAATATGTAGTAAAAAAAGTGGAATGTTAATGCAATCACTATACACAGAGGATAGTTACTTCTGTTTGGACTCCAGTTTGCAACTTTTGCTGCTACAAATGGTCAGAATTAGTTGGCTTTCTCTTCAAAGAAGGTCTTTGAAGGCCTTCAAAGCCTTTTTTCATTTATTAAGGAAAAAGTATTAATGCCTATTTAGAGACTCCAGTCCTGCTCAGAGACCACAACCTGGTAGATGAGGAACATTCTTAAGAGAAGTAACCCAAATATTGCTTCATTATTTCAAAATCTTTCACAATTCAGGTGTTTTAAATGTGTTGGGGCAATAACATTTAAACTGTAGTTATCTCCCACTTACAGAAAAGAGTAATGTAAAGTACACTTAACTAATGTGGCTTTGGAACACAATGCCATACTTACTTTTTGATTTATAAAATAAGATTATATGAACTACTGTCCTTTAATTTCTTTGTAGTTTCATAGTAGAAGGGAAAGGAGATTGTGTACAAAGGGAGTTACATATATGGTTTATTTTAACTGACAAGGATTTTTTTCTCACAAGTTTCTGTTTTATTTTTCATGCCTTTTCCCCCTTCATTGCAGCTTCCTTTACATAATTTTGTTGGTTTAACTGTTTTCTAGTACATGCAATTAACAGTGCTATTTTTGTGTGAAAAATGCATGGCAAAATTAATGTAATGGATTTTAATACTAAAATCTTTTTTAGAACTACGAACATAAAACACAAACTTTTAATAAAAAAATCTATTATGATGATAGGCATTCTCAGATTATACTTCTGTATTTGATCTGATTGTGGCCTTTAATTTTTTTTATTCTAATATTTTAAGCGTGCTGATGATATTTCAAATTCAGTGTCAGATACTACACTGCTTGTACACTTTTTTGGCAAGAAAGGAAAAGCTGAGCTGAACTTCGAAGATTTTTATAGGTGAGTCTCAACTTTATTGATTACTTTTAAAAATATTTCTATAGTTGTTCTAATTAATGTGTATTATATTACTATATACATAGCTTATGCAGGTATGTTTATTTAATGTTCCTTTTGTGTGCGTTATGTACACAAAGAGCAAAATAAAACAGTTAGTGGCCCAGCAATAGAAAGTCCTCTTTCAATGCTGCTGCACTTGCAAATTTTGTCAGCACTTGTGTATTTAGTTAGTTTGGGGTGGAAACATTAAACCCAGCCCTGTCCTTATTGGTAGGTAGGAGCTTCTTTCTTAATTTTGAATTATTTATATAATCTATGACTGTTTGTCAGTGCTTTAAAAAACATTTGGCTATTGGCTTAGTTATTGTGCCAGTAAATAGAGAATTTTAAAATACAGGGAGGGTGCCATAAAAATAGAACCATGAAAATGTATGCTTCTGTATAATTGAAAGAGATACAATGTTTAGTTATTGCTTCCTCAGTAAATACTCCAAATACCTATTGTCTTTATCATTATCACTTATCCAAGTGTTCCAATCAATCAGAAGTTTGCAAAATATTTTGCCTCAAATGAAGAGTCCTGAAAAGTATTCAGTATTTTACATAATATAAAGACTGAATATTTATATATATGAATATAAAAAGTGAAATCATTATGTAAGTTCAAAGTAGGCAGCAGCAAAGAAGGTAGTTTTTCAAAATGCATCTAGTTAGAATGCTATGGGTTGTAGTTGATAATCAGCTGAACATGAGCTCCTCCCAGTGCACTACTGTGACCAGGGAGCTAATTTCACCCTTGGTTGTTGCACTAGGACATCACACAGTGTCAGGGAAGATACATTTGCTTATTGTTGGTAGCTCGTTTTATATTTGGTGTCCAGAATATACTAAATGGGTTGTTAAGTTAGGAAGAGTTTATAGAAATATCATAAGAATAGTGAAATATTTTTTTAAAATGGTTAGACTGAAAGACTGCAAGCACCCATCATATTTGGCTTGTTACAAAGGTAAGGTTAAATTGCAGACTCTAAGTAACTACATGGGGAATAAATTCTGGGAATTAATTTAGTACCATGATGGAATTTTGAGTTAAGCATCAGAAATAAAGATCCATGGCCCACTGAAGAAGAAAATTGGGCAAACACAAACTAGAATTAGATTAGAAATGTAAGTATCAAATAATTTTAATCCATAGTGACACAATTCATCATTGTGTTAAGATTGTTGTATTGACTATAAAATATGTCAGTATAGATAAGGGATTTACCAAATTTACCATCAGCGCTGCAAAAGGAGAACTAATTTGTGTAACATTATTTGTCTCATATTTTACAAGTCTTTTAAGGACATGAATAGTAGAAATATAAAGTATGACAATTTCTTCATATTTATGTTTATGCTTTAGATTTATGGATAACCTGCAAACTGAGGTTCTAGAGATAGAATTCCTTTCCTACTCTAATGGGATGAACACCATCAGTGAGGAAGATTTTGCCCATATTCTCTTGAGGTATACAAATGTGGAAAATACATCAAGTTACCTGGAAAACATGCGCTGCAGTATTCCTGAAGAAAAGGTAATTGTTTAACAATGGACCACAGCATGCAGTCCCAGTGTCATTAAGATGAAAACAGCTTTGTTTACTGACTGAATTACTTAGCACCAGGATTTTATTCTGATCATAAACTGCATGCCTGGTTTTTCAGATTACTTGCTGAATAAAAGGTAGAAGAGTAAATAGCATAGAATTATGTTCCAAAGGATTAACTAGTAATATTGTTGAAGTTTAGATAGAAGACAAAGATATGGGTTAAATTGCAAAAACCGTAAGACATTAAAAAGAACAATTCTCTAGCAACAAATTACTTTAAAAAAATTTTTTCCTTTTCCTCTGCCTTTTCCTCTTCCTTTTCCTTTTTCTTTTCTTTCCATGCTTCCTTCTTTGCACTGCCACTGGAGTAATATCTCTTCAGAAATAACGTCACATTTTATCTCATTTTATAGTCTTAATAGTGGATTGCTTGTAATTGTTGTAGGATGTGTGGGTTTTTTAATGACAGTAGAGACAGAAAAAATAAACAGTAAAGGTCATGAGGTAGATAGCCTTTGATTTGTTTAACAACAAATATGTTGTCAAAAGTGTATCTGAGAGAAATGTAGTAGCAACTATGCATCAGTGATAATCTATAGGATAACATTAAAAGTAGCCCTTCAGACAAGGGATGTTTTGGATATACTTCCTCTGTTTGTGTTTACAGAAGGAGATCAGGTTAAACTGTCCTAGAAATCTAACTCTTTCACTAGCTATATCCTTTAATAACACTGACAGCAGAGCTTGCAAAGAAAAGTAATAAATCAGTTTGAACAGTTCGTTTGGGTTTTTTTAATTTCAGAAAGGACATTGTAATTTCAGTCTTCTCAGTAAGTAAGATCAGTCAACTGACCTGATAGAAGCACACTCCAAAAAATCAACAGTTTTCTGTTCAGATAGTTGGATTATCTGATTCTTCCTGTGGTTGTACAGCAGTTAGGGCCACTGAGAGTTAAATACAGCTGGGAAAGCAGGGCTGTCTCTTTTGACCAGATTAGGTGTAAGATGAAGAAGTAAGATTGGGATCAGAATTCCTGCTCAGTCACTCTTTCCAAGTTCTTGGTCTAGCTGCTGAGACACTCAGATCAAACTGCCATAAAAGGTCTGTGCAGCTTTCAGTATTCAGAGCCAAGACGGTGCAACAGAACTGCTCTGACTGCATGGTTCCAGATGGAAATCTAAAAAAACAAAGCCACTCACTTGGGGTCTTGCATAGAAACAATGATGTAAGTATCACTTGGGAGACTGAAAAATAATGACAGTTGTAGGTATAGAGAAATACTTTGAATGTCAAAGGTGGAGTTAATATAAGTACGGACATTTTCTTTTGAACACAAGAAAGTATTCTTTGAAGTTCATCTCTTAAGTCTTCCAATATCATAATAAGTATTCCACTGTTATTTTCTCTTCTTGGTCTCTGGTGGGACCATCAGTTAAGGAAAACCTACACGCAGAAAGCTTTGTTACTCAATTACAAATTTGCTTTTATGCTGTGTTCTGGGAATGTCCTGGCACTGGACTGGTGCCATGTATCTCTATGCCATATGTTATACCTGCATTAAGTGAAACAAGACATTGCTGGTTTTCATAACTTTGTATCATTGGCTCCATAAATGTGCTGTCAGTACAGTGGGAAAAGTAAATCCCTGTGACATCTCTTATGCTGGACACAGGCTTTTGAGAATGAGACTTTGCTTCTTGCTGCATTGGAGGTGTTGTTCATAGGTTGTTCAAATGTTATCACATTTTTTACTCTTGTCATAACACTATAATTTGAAAATTATAAAACGTGCTCTCTACTTCATGACAGTGATATGCTGCAGTACTAATACTGATCAGAGGATTCCATTTAGAAGAAAAATTAGTCGAGTCTGTAAAGTAATAAGCCCCTACTCTCACAGCTGGCAATGTTAATCTTTCATGGCGCTGTACGAAGAAGCCTCTAAAGCAACATGATGATCTTTTTTAATATTTTAGTCACATTAAAATATTCAGCTGGCATGCTGCCTTCTCACAGGATGTCTTCCTCCTTTTACCAACTAGATGCCAAGCAGTGATTCATTTAAGCTGGCATCGTGAATTGCTACGGATATCAGCTCCTGAAGAAAGTCTGTGCATTTTTAGCAGCATTGGTACATTAATTGGAGTTTTCTTTGCTGTAGTAAAATCTAATCTGTCCACATAAGTAAAAGTTAGGTTCCTTTTTTTGTCATGGTTTAACCCCAGCCATTGACCAAGCCCCACAAAGCTGTTCGCTCACTCCCCCACTGGCAGGGTCAGGGAGAGAATTGGAGGGGTAAAAGCCAGAAAACTTGAGGGATGAGAAGGAGACAATTTATTAGGAAAAGCAAAAGTCATGCACGCAAACGAGATTTTTGCAGTAGCCTGACCTCTTACACTTACTTTTTGCATTCAGAATTTTTACAGACAAATTGGTGCACCTTAAGGATTTGTCAGCCTAAAAATGTCAGCTCAAGACTTTGGTGGATGCTTTCTATGATGGCTTTTTTGCCATGAAGTTTCACTGGGAATTTCACAAATGCATGACAGAATTATTCCAGTCCCACAGTTTTCAGTCTAAACATAGTGCAAGAACTAGGACTTGGACACATAAACTATTGGTGTCAAATGCAATGAAACAAAAAGACAGTATTGATAATTTTAAGATTAAAATTTAAATAAGGAGGTGGTTCTTCTTGTATGTATGTAAGTTTCTTCCCAATTGCAAAGGATCTGCTTGTTGAGAAAAGCGATTCATGATGGAGATGGGCCAAGCTGTCCAAAGAGTTTATAAATATTAGCTAGGGCTTAGGTAGGATCACTTAAGCAGGGGTTTACATCTCAAGTGTGTGGAGACCTATTAAATTCTTTTATTATAACAATATTATGCTGTTCTCCACACATTTTCCACAGTCCTTGCTGTTTCATATGGGTTTGCATCCAGCCTCTGCCATCCTCTCTGGCACAAACCTACGTTTGTATGTTTTCTGTGTTCCAGCATACCATAAAGACTGTGTATATGTTTGAGGAAAGACACAGATCAATGTTTTAGTTTGAACAGAAAGGCTCACAGGCCTTCAAGTATATTTTCAGAGACAAGTACTTAAATAGGATAAAAGGATAAAAGCAAACCAAAAAATAGCCAGGAATTACTGTGAAAGGAGTCCAGGGAGATCGAGGTTTGACAAAGAATGCCATTCCATGTTCAGAATGGTTGAGACCAGTGGGAATTTGATATAGGCAATGGTCCTGGCTTAATTCAAAGTCTCATTTTCAGGTCTCTTTCAAAATTGATTTAGAGATAGTTTAGCATATCTTTGGACCTCTAATTAACGTGAGAGAAAAGCAGAAAAAATATCACAAGGAAGGAAGATAAAGGAGGCTCTTTTAACAAGAACATTTTCAGTGAAACTTTCACAGAAGATACTGTAAAGTCTGGTCAAAATGCAATAGATTTTCTTAAAAGCTGAACAAGCCTTCCAATACTTCATACTTGGAATATCAGGTGAAGTGACTTGAGTGTCTAAATCTGGATATGTAAAAATCTCACATTAAAGTACAGGCTTAAGGTAGATCATATTTATGAATACATTCAATGTATCTATATGAGTGTGGCAAGCTCTTGCTTGGTTCCGATCCAGTTCCCTTGTTGGTTTCTCTCGGGCTCGGAGCGTGCACGCAGGGATGCGTTCCCGTAACCCCCGATTACACAGGCAGCTCCGGAGCTGGGGACTCCTGGAATCGCTTGACCAGGCAGGGTTAACGAGCAATTAAGCGAAGACAAAGAGATGAGAGAGAGGAATTCTTGCAGCTTTATTCCAGGCTCATTCTCTCTGCCCCCGGGGAGCAGAGAGTCCCAAAGGGAGCTGGGCAGAAGACCCCTCTGTTCCCCCGTGCGCCAACTTAAAAGTTACAGAAAGAGAGCGGTATATCAAGGATATCCAATCAGCCCTGGCCATGCATGGCAAGGGGCCAATAAGGTATCCCTGGGGCAGGGATGAGACCTACACTAGCTAATAGCAGAATAGCTGAAGGAAATTACAAACCACGCTATCCTCAGAGGCTGGTTCGGACACAGGATAGTCCACCCATTCTGAACCCCCCACGCTGCAGGCAGTCTGAGCGACTGCAACATATGAGCACACACATTCACATAATAGTGGTTTGCAGGCTTTCAGCAGTAAACATAGTCCAATGTTCATCCAAACCTACATTTTTTATTCTCGGTATTGACTACCATATTGTCAATAATAATCCTGACATTCTTAAAAATTGCCCTCAGCAATGGAACAGTATTTTTGACTGCTCTGATGGGAATTGCTGTCTCATTGCAGTTGCAGAGAGGAAAGACATACTGCATTCCTCAAGAAACTCCAGTTCTCTGCTTTACTGAGTTTTACTACAAATCCCTCTTTTTTTTTTTAATGGATGTGGTATCTGTTCTTAAATGAAGTAGACATATATTATTGCAAGGTTTGTTTATTCAGTTGTTATTACTACTGTTAATTCTTACAGTGCGTATTGTTCTCCTATTTTTAGGGTATCACATTTGAAGAATTTAGATCATTTTTTCAGTTCCTGAACAATCTAGAAGACTTTACAATTGCAATGCAAATGTATAATTTTGCAAGTCGTTCCATAGGTCAAGGTAAGTATCTATATTTTTATAAAAATCCATTGCTGTCCATATAGAACTGTTGACAAAAATGCAAATATGATTTGTATTTCCTAGTTTGTAGTTCTAACATTTCCAGTAAATGGCTAAAAACGCTAGGACTCCAGCTTTGAGAGGAGAAGGCTTGGTCATATCATGAGAGATACTGTGCAAAGTCATGTAAGTGGTGGACAAGCTGAATGCACAATAGATGTCCATCAGTTGTCCAATCCTACAGTACAGGAGTTAGAGGCACTTGATGACACCAATGAGAGATCAGATTAAAGCAAACAAAAGCATTTCTTTACACAGTGAGCATCTGAAACTTGGCCTTCTACAAAGGCTGTAGAAGAAAACTGTCACAATGTACAAAGAGAGATCAGACAGATTTTTAACAAATCTGTAAGTGGGTACTGAAAGAACCAGGCACGTATGACCTTCTAAAATCCTTAATAAAACAGTTGTGATGCCTGGGGAGTGCAAGGTGAGCAATATGCAAAGTGGTCCAACTTGCATGCTCTCCTCAAGTAGCCTCTTCATGGGTCTGACCCAGTAACACCAGCATGGTACTACCTCATGTGCCAAGGGATTGTATCATTTTCTCTGTGCTCTATTTCTTGGGCTCTGTTTTGTGTCAGGTAAGTAAATGCCATCTGTGTGACATAGGTTGAATTATAATATGATGTTCTAATTTTGTTATTGCACATGGTATAGTATATGGACTGTTTCTGTGTAAAACAGTTGGCACTAATTAAACAGTATCATTTTATATCAGTTAAGAACTACTTCATTTAGAACTGTGAGATTCAGTCCTAATTTTCCCTTCTTATTTTTTGATTATTTAAATGTGAAAATTCAAGTTAAAAGTTTACTTGTATTTCATAATAATGCTACTCACAAAGTACCATTAAATTAACTTTTTAAAATTTTTTTCTGATGTTCTCCTTGTGCAGATGAATTCAAGCGTGCTGTGTATGTAGCCACAGGTGTGAAGCTTTCAGCACATTTGGTGAACACAGTGTTCAAGATTTTTGATGTCGACAGAGATGACCAGTTGAGTTACAAGGAATTTATTGGCATTATGAAAGACAGACTCAATCGAGGGTTTAGGGTAAGGATTCTAATTTTTATACTTACCTTAGTTGACTTTGCTACTTACCACTACTTTAGCATCTGTAGATTTCAAACCAGCAGTGCATATGTTTAAAGACATACATTTTATAGAAATACTGAAGCAATCTGTAAGATAATATCCTTCTTAAATTCTTGGGGTTTTTTTTTTTTGTTAGAAAGCAATACTTAGAGAACATGATGTACCTTTATGTGAGCAAACCAAATAGGAGATGAGATATCCCTGTACACTGTCATTTCTTCTGTATTGTGTGATTAATAGATTAGCATTAACAATTTTAACAAGGGCAGCAATTACCTCTGTATTGCTTGCAGAGAAAAGAGAATTTGTCTCTCTCAAGCTCAGGAAGTTTAGTTCAAGGTCAACTCTAAAGGCTCTTCTAAAACACTATGTAAAATACCAACTGCTTATAATCACAGTTGGAAAGAGTTGCAGCAGAAGGTAGTTTTAATTTTCGAATAAAGAATTAATGAAGTGGTGTTGAACAATATTATGTTCTAGTCCGGAGCTGATTTTAATAATTAAACTCTGTATCTAATATATTCAAGTATAATAAGCTACAGGGCAGGAAATTACTTGCAGTCATTTTATTTCTTCATATGACAGGTGATAACATTTTTAACTAAATGTAAAATGGTGTTCTAACTAACAACCTTACTGCTTTACTGCTTAGACAAAAATCCTGAACTGCATTGTGGTTCCTAAAGTCATATTTCAATATGTTATTTCTGTAATTTTAATTAATTTTAGTTAGCTTCCTAAATGTAATTTTAGAACTTTCTGTGGTGTTGAGTCTAATAGTTTACTTGTTATTTCTGTAATATTATGATCAAACATAAAATGTGGATAACAACCACTGCATTTGTAACAAACTTATTTCCTCATTGGTCCTCAATTCCTTTTATTATGGTGTGGTAATGATGACTGTTTCACAATTGTTTCAAGCTGTTCAGCTATATGTTTTAATTGTTTACTAATTGTAAATGTGCAGTGTATGTTAATTTAACCAGAAAACAGTCTGCTTACTAAGTAATTCTTGTATTACATGTTTCTATTTCACAAAATGCATGATAGAAATCACATTTAATTCTTATAAATCTGTATCACCCAGCACTATTCAGTCTTCTGTGTGTATCTTGCTTTTGCCTGGACCACTATAAAATATTCCAGTGGACTGCAAAATAACTATAAAGAATAGCCAATATTCAGAAGAACAATAGTCTTTCATAAATTATAATTTTAATTTAAGTTAAAGACTAGAAATCTCCTGGATTACATAGGAGGTAATTATCATTTGGTCCTGTAATTCAGGTAAATGCATTCTCTTCACTAATCAATAGTATCCCATGACAATTACAGTACTAAACTGAAGAATTATAATTTCCAGTAAGTTTTCATAAGTGTCACACAAACCAATTTTTTCCAAGAGTAGATAATAGTAAAAATTCTGCAAAAATTTGCTTTCATTAAAAAAAAATCTGCAAAAATTTTGCCTTAATACACATCTCCCACCCACTGCAGTCTTGGTTTAGAATGAAAAGTAGGAAATGCCTAAGAACCTTCTTCCCAGAACAAATTGGTGGAAAGTGTCATTAATTGCTTTCTATTGTTTGTAGATGAAAAGTTACAGAGTATTTAGTGTGTCCAAAACAAGTAAAACTTTGTCCTCTTGCTCCTACAATGTGGAGGGCTCAAATGTCGTCTTGTGCTAAATCAAAACTAACAAATCACTAACCTTTTCTTTATCAATAACTGTATCTTGAATCCATATTCAAAGATTCAAAGATTCAAAGTTCCATTATAGAGATAGATGATCATAACAGCTTTGGCTTATTCAGTATTTTGTAGCAACATAGAAATCTTGGCCATGAGAAATCTGAACCTGTTTATGAAGTATAAATGCCTTATTTTAATGTTGTGTCCCACAATTAATGTCTGCAAATTAATTTAGTGTCTGACTATCTTTCCATAAACATCACAAAATAACAATTTCAATTAGGCCTATGATTTGAAGTATGATTTTACATTTAACATCTTTTACTTAGCAATTCAACCTTTTTAAAAGTTGTTTCACTAAAATGTTTGCCCAGTATCTTAAGGGCATTAGAATTTGGTACTGGGACCATGTATTTTAGAAAAGGGCATTTTGTGGTTATATAGCCCAGCTAAAGTAAACCTATTTAAGAGCAAAGAGTTACACAAGTCCAGTGAAAATGCAGTTCTGAAACGTCAGTCAGTACCTAGCATGTTAAAAGCTGTCTTGAACTTACAAACTTCAGGAGGGTCAGGTACTACCTCTTATAAGAACACAATAAATGTTCATGTTAATACAGATTTTAGATACATTTTTGGAAAAGACTTTACCAAATGAAATTTCTCTTTTTCTCCAGTTTAATAGCTTAACCTGAAACCTTTTTTTTGTTTTAGTGGTTTGAAGCAAACTCATATATTAAGCTGCCATCAAGTGGTCAGTCAGAGTATTGCCATAAACGTATTCAAAATATTCACACATGAAAAGCTTTATTTTTGCTTACTGATTAGTTAAAATAACTATTTCCCTTTTTCTTTTCAAAATTAAAAATATATAAAAAGATTCCTTTTCCTTTACAAATTCTATTTTTAAACTGAAAGACTTGGAACTTAATGACTAAATGATAAACATTTTGCCTAACACATACTGTACTGTATCTCCTAGCTATTTGTCAATTAAAGCCATTTTTTTGTATTTTCATGATACCGTTGTCTTATGCTTACCCCTGGCTGCCTCCACATGTTGTCTGCATCTGCACACTTCTCCATCTTCTGCTCCACAGGGCTACAAACCTATACAGAGGTATACTACTTTCAAATCCTGCGTGAGGAAGGAGCTCTATAGCAGATAAATGACGGTATGTGTTAGCCACCAGTCTGAGTGTGCTGGCATGCCTGCAGGAATGGCTGAGTGTTGAACTGTCACTGCTTTGTTTCCTGTTCCAAAAATCAGGAATGGGTTATATGACTGCAAGCAATGTAGTAGCTCAAGGCATCACATTGTGTTTTTGATAGAAGCAATAGAATTTTATCCTGGAGTTGGTAATGACTGATTCACATTGTCACTGTTTTGTAAGCTGTGATTTTGTACTGTGCTTGAAATTAGGAAAAGTATTCTTTCATGGTTCCTGTTGCTGTTTTCTGTCTGTCCTGTTGCCTCTTCTTAAGTAATTTCTCAGGTACCTATAGCTAATAAGTATTTACCAAGGAAGATTGTAGAGGCAGATTTTTCTGACTTAGTGACTGTATTTCATTTTGATTTATACTGTTACATTCTTGAAAGCAATAATGTATTATTGGTTCAATTAATGCTGTACTGGCAATTATGAAAAATCAACACTATGTCCACACGTGATCACCACGGCTGTTTTCACTTATCCACTACATGAGTGTCCATTTGTACAGTTCAGTTGTACTGTGTGTTTTGGTGTAAAAGCTGAGGTGCACATATTCTGTAGCCATATTATGAAGCTGTGACACAGTGGACACAGCAGACGCTGTGTTAGTAGGCATTTCTCCTCCATGAAGCAGGAGGTTGTTCCTTTGCAATTTAAGGGTTTTTCCTGTTTCCATGTAAAGACTTTGCAGGAGTTGCTGTGAAGGCTGTTGGCTCCCAGGTGTATTTTTTACAGAGGGGAGGAGCAAAGAGCTGTACACTGTGACAAGCAAGGCCCCATGGCTGGTGGTCTGCTCCGAGTGACCCTGTAAGGGCTACAGCACATCTCATGCTCCTGAGCCAGGAGGGTTTCACTATCATTCCCCTGCTGTTTTTGATTCTGAGGCACAATATTAAGCTGAGATTCTTTTGTTCAGTAGCAATCTTCAGATGGCTCCATACATTGTCATATTGGCCTCTGGCCTTCCGAGTCCTCTTCTGTTCTGTCATATGCCTCTCTGAGTACTTGTGCCTGGTTAATCCTTCCTTCCTAACTCTGAAAGAGCATGTCAGAAAAGCAAAGCAAAGCACCTTGGAACCTCTTTATCTGGGGGGATGTTTGGTTTCCATCAGCAGTGTAAAATCTGAGTCTGTAAGGATGAGAGATGGGGTCTCTTTACCCATACTGGTAGCCCATCAGCTCTCCAGTCCCACTAGTGTTTTCTTCTGTAGACCCCTGTGCAAGGGAGAGGGAATATATCTGAAGTATTGATCTATTCCTGTGGCACAGGATGTCATGTAGCACAAACCATGTTTTTTGGAACTTCTCAGTCCTTTTTTTTTTCAGTGAAGTGTCACATCTTTTGAGCAGGCTGGTTCTTTGAAATTCAGCAGTAGAGATGGCTTGGGGCATGTCCAGGGATACACAACTGGTTTGTCCTGCTAGAAAGATGAGTTCTGTTTGATCTGCATATGCTCTTCTTTCTGTATGTGTAACATTTAGCATCCATAGGATTATGTCTTTATTGTTTTGATTTACTATTAACACTTTTTAAATTATGCTTCCTTTTTAGTATTATAAATCTAATACTGAAGCATTATATTAATATGTGAGGGACAGAGTAGGAAATTTGATCTTAACAAAGCATCTGGTTTCTCCACCTTACTAACGGGAAGTGTAAATGACTAATAAAGTAGTTTAAACAACAGTAATCCAAGTCACTAGTCACATGAGAGGGAAGTCATGGTTTAGCTTAATCTTTTGACTTTCAGAGTTTCCTTTCTTCTTTTCTCATGTATTTTTAAAAATAATTATTAGGAGTACTTTGTCTTTTTGTCAGAACCCACACTGTAGTTGCACATCAAGTATTGTTTAAACTGTAAACTTTCCAAGATGTGGAACAGCTCTTGCAGGAAACTGGCAAAATTCTCCACAGTCATGATGCTTCCCTAATTATTTCAGTGAGGGATATGTGACCAAATAGAACAAAATGCAGTGACACAAAAGAATCCAGTATTTAATCAACAAACCTAATAGAATTATGTTGGTGACAGAAAGAGACGGTGGTAAAAGCATCAAGTGTACATACATCAACACCTTTTCAGATCTAAATTCAGGCACTAAATTAATGAATTCATATGCTGAGATGATGTAAACTGGGAAAAAATGTACCATGGAGATTTATAAAGGGTGATGTTGTTCATTCTGTATAAAGTCATTCTCAAAAAAAAATTTGAATGCTAGTATGTCTACACTGCCCATTTGGAGACAGAGAAACCAGGCTAGTTGTCAGGGCATGGACTTGGCTACAGGCAACCTCACCGAGTTAATGTAGAGGCTGCTGGTTATTTACCCTGCTGTTCTTCCCACCTGGAGCTCCTGGATGCTAGTAACAAAAATGATTCGTGTACCCAAGCTTGCTTGAGTAGGTCTGTATGAAATACCTGTTGCTTCTGCACTGAATAATACAATGTAAGCCTTGTATGTATAAAATTCTCTGACACATGAGTTTTCTACTGCTCTTCACTTGAGCAAGTGCTTCTATGTCTTATCATGAGTCAGGATCACAGAAATGTTAAGGTCAGGAAAGACTTCTTACATCAAGCCCGGGCATTACAGTGACATAACCAGCTGTTAAGAGTTCCTTTTTGTGCAAAACATTGCATAACTCATAATATTTCTTCCAATTTGTTGTAAGCTTCTACCAGGGTTTGTTGCAAGTGCCAGTTAATGGAATTGGAAACTTTAGCCAGGGCATGTGAAGTGATTTGGCAAAAATAGTGTGGAGTAGAACAGAGATAGTTCTGTCTTTGCTGTACATCGTGGACTGAAAATGGATTTATATAATTCTGAAAATCATTCTTTTCCATTTAATGTGTAAATTGAAAAGATAATAAAAATGGAATAATTTGATTTGAAATGGAACAATTTCAATGGGTAATTAAATTTCAGTCTGATGTCCAAAGAAGCACATTAATGTACATGAAATACAAAAATCAGCTGCAACTACATCCCAAAGTTAGGTGCAGTGCAACTACTATTAATTTTTCCAAATATAAATGTACAGTTCATTGTGCTTTGAAACATTGTGCTTTTCTATGGTAAATGTAGAACTCTGGTGAAGGAGATTAAGATACTTGGCACACTTACCACAGATTATGCCCTGCTTTGAATCTGCACTCTGAAAAGCAATAAACAGCACATTGTGCTGTACGTCACGTATCTCTGAAATGCACTAATGCCATTACTCCACAGTGTAAAGGATGTTGTACCCTTATAATAAATAATGAGAATTTCTCTGTGGGGAATAGCTGTACAAGCTGTGTGTGGCCCCTGCAGGGCACACAGCCTGACTCAGCACTGGCAGGTACTCCTTTGCACACTCTGCAGGGAGAACTGAAAAACATGTTTGTAGAGAACTGCCTAACAGAGCACAGAGGAGAGCTCTGCTTTGAATGTCTTGTGGAAGGATTATGTAGGAAATTCTAACAAAGCCCTTTCAAAGTAAATTTCCAAAAATGGATGATAGAGACCAACTTACAAAGGGATTCAAGTCCATCTAAAGTACTGTTTGCTAAATTATTTGTGTGCTCAGTGACTATAATAGATTCTTAGGCCATAACTGTGATTTTATTGACTACTGAAGTATTGAAAGTAACTATTACATCACAAATGTAAATCTAGAAATTAATTTCTCTGTACTAGTAATTTTCTGAGCATCTTAAGATTTTTTGCACTAAAATAACTGATTTCTAGATGTTCTGAATATTGTAAGGTTTCAAAATTTCTGATTAAAATCTTTTAGGAGGTAATGGTTAATAGCTGAAAAGAATACCTTGAGACTGACTGAGGAAGGAAATTTCTTTTGAAAAAGACATGAAAAACTGAAGCATGGATTCAGAACCTCATTTCCAGCCATTTCAACTATAAATTGCTGTCTTTTGTAAACACTTCATTCTGTCAAGTGAGATTAAATTTGTCATCTAACTAATCTTTTTTAAGTTTTTAATTTCTATACTTTCCTGCTACACAGCAATTGAATACATCTATTGTAAAAGACAGCTTTAACAAAAATGAAAGAGGCTGTTGCTTACTGTTTGAATAGACTTTTGCTTACCTCTTCTCTAAAGCAGAGAGGTGAGAAGTGTGTGATTAGGCACACCTTCCTGACTCATCTCACAAAAGTAACTGGAAATTGCAGAACTTGTGCTTTTGATCCTAGACTTGACAAGAAGCTTAAAAACATATCTGGATACAGTGGGAGGAGATTGTTCCACTGAACTACAAAAGCATTGCAGAATGAGTGGACAGACTGTTCCTTTTGTGGATTTGGTGCACTGAGAGTAGATAACAACAGTGCATACATTAGAAATAAGTAGATGAACAGTCAGTGTATTTCAGCATTTCTTTTCATGCCTTTCATGAACATTTCTCTGAACTTGTTTCATAAAATAAATGCAAATCTTAAAGCACACGTTAATAAACTGAATATGCTTGTGTTAAATATTGCAGTGCAATTTGCAAGTATTGCATTTTTCAGGAGATTGACTATAAATCTCAAATTATTCATTCATCTAAGTATTATTTCTAATATTTCATTTAACATCTGTATAATATACTGCTGTGGATTAGATTGTTTTCTGAATTCACAACTTCTCTGTAAAATTGTATGCTTTTTAATTAAACAAGATGAGGGATAAGAATAAAAAGATGTAGGCTTCACTGTCTAATGGTGGGGTTTAATGTACTGCAGTGTGGCAATCTCTTTAACATCTTCACTCAGTTGAACCATAACAAGGTATTGGACAGTCTCTCACCATGTGTCCTGGTTTTAGTTAAGAGTGAGTTAATTTCTTCCTAGTACCTGCTACAGTGCTCTGTTTTAAATATAGGATGAGAATACTGTTGATGACACACTGATGTACTGGTTGCTATGAGCAGTGCTTACACAGAGTCAAGGACTTTTCAGCTTTTCACCCCACCCCACCCCACCTGTGAGGAGGCTGGGTGTGCACAAGGAGTTGGGAGGGGACACAGCCAGGACCCCAACTGGCCCAAGGGATATTCCACACCATATGCTGGCATATACTCAGCATATAAACTAGAAGCAAAGTGGCTTCTTTCCCCAGTTCTTAGTGTCTCTCCATCTTTCTACACTTACTATGAAAATAGACTTGCGGAGTTAGGACCAGTGGAAGAAATAATGAGATCCAGTAATAACTACAGATAATATGGAGCATAGAGCAGTGAATCTCCCAGACCAGCCTTTGGCCAGTTTTCCCCTCCATTCAATGGACAGTTACTGATGTTGCTGAACTACAATGCACTTTATGATTAAGGTAATCTAGTATAAAGAAGCTTTCATGTCATCTGCCCATATGGTATTTGGCTTTTGCTGGTACCTCAGTTTAATGCACATTAGTAATTTTCTACGCTTTTTGTTTGGTGTCATAGATGAACTTTTTAGTATAGTGTCAATACAAAGAAGGAGCAAAGCTAAGGGAGCTGGACATACCTGAATAAAGATGAAATACTTTCTTGCATCTTTTAATATAAACAGACTGTGTTGAATGCTAACTGTGTGCTGTGAGGTGAGGATGCCTTTTGAATACTTAACCTTTGTATGGATTTATGACCCTCGTTTTACAGAAGTAAATTTGATCTCTCATTATTTTAGTATTAAAACATCTCTCTAGTGTGTATGAATCTGAATAAAATTTAAGGTAGAATTAAGGAATTTAGTGAATGGTATCTTTTTTCCAATTGTATGTTTTTCACTTTTCACAGGAGACTCCGAAGTATGGTTGGAAGGAATATTACTCTTGTGTGATGAATGTAACCAGTGAACATCTCAGAGATCTGTGGAAGCAATTTCGGAGACGAGATATGCTGAGATGAAGGAAGAAGTCAGGATTATCTGCACTGGCTAGAATTATTTATTCCCATGAATTCTTAATGAAGAACAAACTAACCCAGGTGAATTGTGAATCTTCCAGATGCAGTACAAAACACAGGACTTCTTTTCCATTTAGTGTAGTGATCATCAACTCTTAAAACTGTTGTTCAGTATGTATTTTATTTAATTAATGAACTAACTATGCCACATGAGTGGCAGAAGACTTTTTTTTTGTAAGAACACCTTTTGAATATTATTTTTTATTATTTTGAGATGAATTTGTCATTTAAAAGAAAACAAAAATGAGTCTTACACCTGGGCAGGAAGATGTTTGGCAGCAAAGAGAAACTGCCTGCATCAGCTTAGACTGTGAATTTGCTTTCAGAAGAGCACTATTACAAGTTTGTGCTAAACTGAAAATGAGACTACATTAAGTAGCATAATAATTTTAAGAGCTGAATGGACAAATTAAACTGTCAGAAGCTGTTAATTTACAAAGAGAGTAAAGCTGTTACAATGATAATGTGAATGATAGGTATTTACCTAGGAAAAGTACTGTATGGACTATAATGTTCAGATTCTCCAAGTCTTATTATTATGTTTATGAATTTATCCTTTCAAAAATAGTACAGATTTTAAGATGTCTTACAAGCAGTATGTCAAAGAAAAGTCAAAATGTTCAAATTCATGTAACACACACTTTGTAATATTTATTATAAATTTTATTGCCATACATGGATATGTTTCTGGTAGAGTACAAATTCATGTGTTTCTCGTGAATAGTGCACTTTTATATGAAGTGGCACTGAGTAGAAATTATAGTTGTCTAATTTGCTACTCTGGAATGCAGTATCTGAAAACTAGATAAATAGCTTGTGTTTATGTCAAACAAAAAGAACAACAAAACATGAATGCATGCAGCAGTACAGAACAAACACTAAGTAATATTACTTGAATATTACTTGTTTGCTATTCAGCAACAGCATTTTTCCTTACTCCCTATTAAGATTATTGTTAGGTAGCAGGAATTCAATCCACATAAACAATAACATATTTTTTACACCCTTCTTGAAGAGGTTCACTGGACACTGAATCAATCTGTATCTGTTTAGAAACAGACTGTGCCTTGAAGTGTGTGCAGCTGAATATACACACACTTAAACTAATGTCAAAAAATTGTCATCAGAACCACAAATATTTGATTGTCAGACAATCAAAACAGAACTAAAATAATGCTTTTAAATATCTTACTCCTCCAAATACACAAAAGAAAACTTGCAAAAAAATTATTCAGTGCACATGTTGCTCAATTACCATCTTATAGGTCATGTGAATAGATGCATGGTATTTGTGTAACAGTGCACCTAATATTAAAAATGCTTTATTTATAGTAAGCTTTATCTCTGATAGAAAAATCAAAACAAAACGAGAAGGAAGCTTTTTTTAAGAAATTCCACACTGGGATTTGTAGAAAAAAATATGTGCTAAGTGTGGTTTTTATCTGAAAAAAATATCCAAAACCCAAGCCAGTTCAGAAAACTATCAAAGGATGATACTTCAGTTAGTATTTCATGATAAATAAATTCAAAATTCCCACCTGTGTGTCCCTAAATTACTGACAGCAAGAAAGAAATTGAATAAATTGAGATAAAGGTTCTTGAACTGACACAGCAGAACACAGATAAGCTGCAATCCCTGTCTGATCATTTAGGGAATCAACTGTATTCCATGTATCGTCTCGGTACACAGAACTGTCTCACTGCTTCTTGTCAGCATATGCAAAACCCAGTTTACTACTTCAGTGATGAAGGACAAAAAAAAGGGAAGAAAATATTGGGAGTCACTGAAGGGGTTCCCATCCTTCCTTTTCACTCATGACTGCCCACTCACAGTGATCCTTCCCTTGGAGGAAGCAGCAGTACCATCATCGTTTTGCTCTTCTACTGCCCTAGGCAATAGTGCACTTTGCTTTCATGGCTGGCTTGAGGCAATTTTAGCATTTTTCTATATATTTCCTATCTATAGGTACTTAATATAAAATAGAATGTGAAAGTGTCAGATTAGTTTTTAAGACTATTTTTTCTTCATGTTTAATAATGTTATTTAATATAAATATGAATATATACATATAATATTCTTGTTTATTTCAAAATAAATGCACTTGAAACTAATTTTCTTTGCAGTGTATATAATTAAGATAATTAAGATTCTTTTGTCATTTTTTTTTTTTTTTTGTGACATGAATGTATAGGCGTTTTGAATTAGAGCATCTCACCATCACAAAAAAAATAGACCTGTTTTCATCTTTTAGTCATCTCTTTAGATTGCTTTGCTTTGCAGCCACAGAATTCTGCATAAAAGACCTGAAAATGCAAGGACAGGTGAAAACAAGGCAGGGTAGTAGCACATGCCATCTGCTGTAGAGGCACCCCTCGGATAAGCAACAGCCACTGGGCTCAGTAAAACCTTATTCAAAGTCTGCAAAATTCCTGGCAGCACAGAAAATGTGTATGCTGCAATTACATTATGTGAAAAGTTGCATAAATTAAGGTTTTGTTTAAAACCAGCTTTTGTTCTCCCCTGTAAGTTGTGGAAACTGTAATGAGGTAAGTAAATATTCAGAGGATGCTCAGGAACCTCCCACAGATGCCCAACCAGCTGGGATAAAAGGAGAACTAGCAAACCTTCAGCTTTGGGCAGCCTTGTGCTAGTAACCAACTGTTACCTGGGCTGTGATGAGCTCCTAGTTGCTGGTAGGATATCCTGTAGTGCAGGCTGCTCCCTGATAATCTGCTGATGTTTAAGATCACAGTGGCAGTTTCCCCCCTTGCACATTTTAGCTGTAAGTGGATACAAACTCCTTCCACTGTAGATTCTCGCTTTGTATGACACAGGACGTTACCAGCCTGAAGGGAAAAAAAAATCTACTGAACAGTGACTTTCAGCACTTTCTTAGTCACACTGCCTGGTTTCTATAGTTATTTGATCTCTTCTTCTCCACCTAAATAACAGGATATAACTGCATTGAAATAAAGGGGAAAAAATGATACAGAAAATTTTCACTTTGATTTGACAGTGTGATACAATGATCATTACCTAATGATGTGTCTTGCTCTGTTGTCCTACTGAGGATATTTTCAAGACAGTTTCTAGTAAAAGAACTCCAGACTAATACTTGCAGAAGGAAAAGAAGCAGACCAAAAAGTCACTATTCAAAAATGAATCTGGAACTAATTTGTAGCAATAGCAAGTTTGAAATCCCCTTAAAATCAAGCCAAAATTTATATGAATATTTTCTAATATGTGTGAGATCTGAATGTACAGTATTCTTCCCTGTATCTGAGAATCCATGAAAGCATTTGGCAACCTGAACCTGTCAGCAGATAGTGCCCTTGGATATATTGCATTTTTTTCTTACACATGCAATTTAATACATGAGGGTGTGCTTTAATCTTGAATGGGTAATGTTAATTTTCACCACTAGTCTGACTTACAAATTCCTCCCACAGATGAACATTATAATTAGCTAGTAGAATTCCATAAAAATACTAGTACCCACCTGAATTTTTTTTATTAAAATACATAATTTTGTACATATAAATATTCATAGAAACAGCAATATATTACTCCTGGGTTTTTTTAACTCTAACCCTATTTAGAAGCTACAACCTAGATTCAAAAGAGTATGACCCTGTAAAAATAAACTTTAATGTGTTCAAATCTCTGCAATAAAATACTGAGTCTGAAGTTAGTTACCTAGGCTTTACAAAAAATGTCTTTGCAATTGGAAACCGTGTGATAAAACCCAGTACAAGGAGCAGAGACTGGAATACAGAAGTCTGTGCTGTTTCAGGCAAATGCCCTAAGAGGCTGCTGAAGCATTAACTTTCTGTGGTGCTGGGAACCCTGCAGCCTTTTTGCATCATTTCATGAAGACAGTGGAAAAATTACCAAAACTGGCTTACAGAGTGGCAATTAAAAGATTTCCATGGGAAGTGGAAAGAAAGAAACTGTGGCTGTTGCTGCATTTGGTGCAGACGTACTATGAGGATCCCCAGCAGCAAAAAGCACAAACATAGGCAGGTATTTCATCTCTGGACAACAGCCAAACCTAGATGTATGACCAAGGCATGGAGTGGCTGAAGTCTGTCAAGGCGTTAGCTGTAAAAGTAAGTTTAAATTACCCTGTCTGGAAGAAGATGGGGGGAAAAAAAGAAAAAGAAAAAGGAAGTTATTAGATTGATCATTTTAAATTTAGATGTCTGCTTTTGAAGTCAATTATTAAATCACATAACTTCTACTCCAAAGGGCAGAAAGCACTGGAACGGTGCACACATCATGGGATAAGGTTTCTCACATACAGCTCTTGAAGAGTTTTCTACTGCAGGGGTTTTGATTTTTGCCTAAGCAGAGACTTGCCTTAAGGCACTGTACAGATCTCCGTTGCACGAGAACTAATACTGAGTGGAACTGGTTTAGCTTTTTCCTGTCTCCCACCTTATGTGACAAAGGGAAAAGCAGCAAGGGAATGAAAATTCCCAGATGAATGCATCTGGGAAAAAAACAATGCAATGAAAAAATTACTGCTGAAAGTGACAGAAGAGTGGGTGGATAATAACCCCAAATAGGGTTTGAAAAAACTTCCTTCAAGGCAGACTCTGACAAATACAGTATTGTATCAATACAGAGGTAGAAATCAAGAAATTTGAGGAAGGAATTGGAAAGGAGTTAAATGTGCCTCTGCTGTGGAGAACCAGGCAAATCACCGCAAAAATTTAAGAAAAAAAAATCATATAACAGTTAGGTTTGGGTATCTAAACAGTTGCAAATAATTAAGTACCAAGCCAGGATGAGATGGAGAGCAAGAAGTTGAATTCATCTGGGCCAGCCCTTCAATTAAAATACATTTGACAGCTATGGGACTGGGGAGGCTATTTAACTGCTTGTTTTCATGTGGCTGGGAGCCATGAATTACACACAGATGGCCCCTAACTCCAGCTGGGATGCAACATACATTTTCTAGGTGATACCTTATGCAAGAGATGTTGCAGAGAGGTTTCCTTTCCTGTGTGTGGTAAGTGTGGTCCGACACACAAACATTCTGGAGAGAAGCAAGCAGCACAGTCACTGTCAGGAAGGCCCAAGAGCATCCCTGCAGAGCTGGCTGGTTCACCTAATGAGTGCTGTGTGCCTGTCAGTCTGTCTGTGTGTATTCCTGCTTTGAGCTGCTGCTCTGTGTATTGCACTTGTGTGGGAGCAAATATGTGTTTTCCTGTCCTACCCTCGCTCCTCTTGCCGCTCCACTGAATACATGGGATGTGCTGGGGGAGGAAGTATCCACCATATCAGATTGTTTACAGAGAGGAGCAGAGCCCCCTAGACTTGCAAAGGAGTAGTTTTTAATTAGGGCTGCATTCTAAGGGTGTCAAGAAGCCTTCCTTCAGAAAGAGGCACAGTTTCCACTCCCCATTCTGTATTTGAAGCCAGCTGGAATCTACCTGTCAGACCATATGGAAGGAGAGAGGGCCTGCTTTGTTAATGTCAACTGATGAAGGACCAAGTGGGACGACAGAGGGAGGAAGCCAGACATAGAGATGTACACTGCACCCAAACAATACTCACAGAGACAACAGCAGGGACAGCCCCCGTCAGTCAGAGTGCTTGGCAAGGGTATGTGGAGCAAGAGTATGCTTGTTTCAGAAGACCAGCTGCACAAGAACCTTGTCAAAATGCAATGAGCACCAAGCTGGACAGCTGGGGATTTGGGGACCATGGAGCAGGTAAGAAGGTCTGGGATCTGGGCAGGGGTATCAGACAACCAGGGAGGCCATGCCTGTACTTGAGGATCTGCAACAATGCACGTGCTTGTGAGGGCAGAGGGAAGGGAGGTGCGTGCGTTTTCACTAGTGACCCTCAGCCCTGTCAGCCAAAGGAGAGAAATGCACTTGGCTGTTGGTACTTTTGTGAGCCCTGGGCAGAGGCACTGCTGAAATCGCTGCTGGTTGAGCAGGAAAGCAGCAGCCACCTTCACCAGCCTGGGACAAGACACCAGGTCCCCACACTGGGCTCCAGCAGGGAGGAGGATGCCCAGCCCCAGAGCTATGGGTGGCAACCCCTTCCTTTAACATCCATTTGCACAGCTGGGTACAGAGAATAATCAGAAGGGGTAATGTTAGAAATACCCAAATGTATGCCAGGACAGACATTTTTAAAAATCTACCAGCGATTACTTGCATATACCTTGCCTGAGGGGAAAGCCTGAGTGGTGCCACTTATGACAAGAATGTTTTGCTTTGATTTGCCAAATATTCAAGCTGCCTCCTCAAACTCCAGCTTTCTTCAGCCCAGCTCCTGACAAGAAAATTACCTTCATTTCCTCTGTCTTTTTCTTAAGAACATTTCATAGAAACAGTAATAAACTGTGCCCCAAGTAACTTCTCTCACTGTAGAGAGACAGTTCTGTACACTGATTTGGGAAACCTGTCCATTAATACCTAATGGTTTAGATTATCCCAGGATTTACTTCTGCAGTAAAGCAATGCTCCTTTGAATACACTTGCTCTTGAGTTTTTCTGCTGTTACCTAAAATTTCTGCAGGTCATACCACAGAGGGAGGAAGAGGAGGAATGGCACAGAAGAAAGGGTCTCTTGTGACCCAGCTGGAGAGTGGTGAGGGTCATGGAAGGAATAGAAAGTAACTATGGACATGAATGAGAGCTAGAGAGCCCATGTCCCTGGGGAGAAGACACAAGGACAGGAGAAAGGGATTCTTTACAGCTCTCTGACCAAAGGATGCTCCAAGGTAATTGAGAGTATTAGTCAGGGCAAGCTTTTTTGTTCCATCTAAATTAAAGTGAAGTCTGCCTGTTTATTTCACTAATTTTGAACCAGAATGACCATGATTTTGGAGCTATGGTAAAGCACATGCTATAGCAATTATTCATGTAATTACTAGCAATGAAATAATAATGAAATACTGTGAAAACTGAGCAGTGAGCAGAGGGTGGTAGTGGCCAAGGAAAAGGTAGAAATCTGGACTACACAAGCCCATTTTCATGAAGGGATAATGAAAAGCTTCTGAACAGAAATTGTAGGGTAAAATTTAAGGTCTTTGGAATACATCGTCTTTTTATTACCACACCTCTGGCAAACTGCCACCTCTCTATATGCATAATATTTTATAATAACTATGATTCCAAAGAATAAATTACTATATTATAAAGTTTTCTCTAATGTGTACTGTGTTTCTCTGGCATGTGTTGTTATAAGCCCCATCTCACATACAGCATTTTTAAATAATTTAGAGGAGAAATCTTTTCATAGCCCCTAAGACGATGCAAAACTTATTCAATCCGTACATACAGAGCATGCAGCTGCAAATTTCTCATGGTACAAACATGTTTCCCTGGAAACACAGAACACAATAGATGCACTGTCCTTGGTACCTGAGAGAGGTCTCTGTCACATAATTCCAAACAAGTGTGAAAAGCCATCAAATGAATTAAATTGCCTCCATTTCTTTTAACTTTTGCCTGTAGAGCATGGGGTTTGCCTTCAGGCAGTGGAAATTTGATTCCTTATGCTTTTAAAATCTATGTTGAATATTCACAGATGTTTTCATTAAAACATAGTAAAGTCAAATCCTTTAAATGTTCTATTAAAATGTTGGCCTCAGCAATGACTTGCACAATTAATTAAGGTAAAATAAAATGCTTTTACTGTCTACATCATGTTGGCTTCAGTCCCTTTACTCTTGTTTTGAGAAATACAGTATGAAGGAATATCAAATCTAGTTTTTCAGCACCATTCACTGTATCTTTACCTTTTAATGTATAATACATAATTCCCCATTATGCAGAATCTTTTCTTAAATTACTATGTTCCAATCCTTTGGTGGCATATTTCATTCATTTCTCTACTGTAACAACCATACACTGAGGAGATGGTTTTGCTGAGCCCTTCAGAACGATATATTAATCTTTTTCCTGAATAGGCAAAGATTATTTACTGCTATGGGATATGTATTATTCCTCTCGATACATCATCCTGTGTTGGGCATTCAGTCGGTTCACTGTGGCTCACTGAAATTACTCAGCTTGATCTTACAATAAAGAGGGGTGCATGATTTTGCATCACAAAAAACTACTGCAGCCATATGGTCAACTTCTATTTTTGTGTCTCTTCAACAAGCATACTATAGCTACTCCATTTCCTACTCTTGAACCTGCCAGCACACCTACTATTGGTTCTGTCTGATTTTCTCCAGTATTATTTTCCTCTCTCGCAGCCTTTTTCTCAATCAGTGGCAGTTGTATGCCTTCCAGATAGTGATTAATTATCTTCATGCCTACTCTCCTGCGTGAGACATTAGACAAGATTTTTTTCAAAGTCCAAACCCATTTTAATCAACCAGCTCCTTCCCACCTACTGCACCGCCGATGCTCTGAGAGATTCTAGCAGATTGCAGAACTACTACAGGCCGTGCTCGACATTTCCGATTTTGCAATGATAATTCAGCAACGATTTGGGTGCACGTACTGTAACGCAGGCTGGGATCTTCACAAGCGTTTCATTACCATGAGTGTAACGTAAAGCCTTTCGGGGAAGGGTGAGTCAGCACAACCCTCTGCCACCTTCCCCCGCACGAACGGCCACCAAAAGCCACAAGCCCGCCAAGCCTGGCTACCGTGGCCTCCCACCGCCTCTTGCCCGCCAAGGCACCGCCGCCCGCGACACTTGTTCACGGCAGTCCGAACTTTATTTGCAAACGAGGCAGCGCTTTCTGTCACCGGGTGTTTTAAAGCACTTGCAGGGTGGTGTTAAGCGTCGCCATCCCCGTTTCAGAGGCGGGTGAGCCGGGGATGCAGCGTCGAGCACGGGGCGCTCCCCGCCCCAGCGCCCCGGCACGTGGCGGCCGCCCGAGGCCGGAGCCGCGCCCTGCGCCAGTGGGGCCGCTCCGCCGCCCGGCCCCGAACTTGGCGGC